>JALJCO010002690.1:0-530711 GCA_023101725.1 Atherinomorus stipes
ATGATTGTTTGAATGAGAAAAAATAACAATAAATAAAGGAAAACATTTTAGAACAAAATCCTGGTGGTTTTTTTTTTTTTTTTTACACTTTTCAATGAGAAATAGGAAAACAAAAACATGCTTTCACATCTAAAATGACACCATCTGAGTTTTAAGTACTTAGTATTTAACAGAAACAGCTCCCCTTTCATTTTCACTCATCCTCATCACAAAAAGTTACTCTTCTGCTGAGTGACCTGTTCTCAATCAAGAAATCAATTAAATAGGACCTGCCTGACAAAGTGAAGTGGATCAAGAGATCCTCAAAAGCTAGACGTCATGCTACGATCCAAAGAGGAAATTCATTAAAAATTAGAAAAAAAACAGTAATTGAGACCTATCAGTCTAGAAAAAGGGTCACAAAGCCATTTCCTAAAGCTTTGGGACCCCAGCAAGCCACAGTGAGAGCCATTATCCACAAATGGTGAAACCATGGAACAGTGGTGAACCTTCCCAGGAGTGGCCGGGCGACCAAAATTACCCCAAGAGCACAGCGATGACTCATCAAGAGGTCACAAAAGACCCCAGAACAACATCCAAGGAACTGCAGGTCTCACTTGCCTCAATTAAGGTCAGTGTTCTGGCGGGGTTGGAGAGTTCTGGCGGGGTTGGAGGAGTTGTGCATGTCACGGCCTGGGTGGGGGTGCAGGCTTGGGTAAAGAGAGGGGGGCATGGGTACCAGGGGGGTGGATGTGCGAGGACTAGCTGGCTATGCAGGAGGGGCGGGAGGAGGATGGGGATGGGATGGGATGGGATGGGGGAGTGTTGACTGGGGGTAAAAGTTCGAGGTGGAGTGTGGGGGTGATAGGATAGAATGGGGGAGGGAAAGGGGAGGGAAAAAAAAAAAAAAAGCAGCTCTGCGTGTCCTTTCCCTACCCCGGTCTCCCGGGCGCTACTATGGGGAGAGAGGGGGAACAGTGGCTGCTTCTTGCGCTGGTGGTTAAGGCCGGCTGCATTGCGGGGGGATCTGCTGGCTCGGGGGATGCCTGGCCTGCTCCCGTCCGGGGGGGTGGGGGATGGGGGGTGGGTGGGGTGGGGAGGAACGTGCTGGGGGCTTGAGCTCGCGGCTCCTTCCCCAGCCCGGGCTACCACTCAGGAGGCACGGGGGGCAAGGGCAAGAGTGAGGGGTATGTGAGAACAATGGAAGAGTGAAGAAAAGAGGAAATGTGGGAGGGAGGAACTTGGGCTGGAAGAGGGAGGAGATGTGGGTTAGTGGTTGGAGGAAAGGGGGATGGAGGAAGGAGGGGTATGCTCGTGAGTGTCTAGTAGGGATGGTCGTGAGGGCAGAAGAAAGAGGGGGCAGGAGTGTGACAGGTCAGAGGGATGGGCAGGGCCAGACATGTAAGGGGTATTGTATAGGGTATTTGGGGTATAAGAAGGTGGGGGCATATGTGTGGGGTGGAGGGAGGGGTTGGTACAGTTATGTGGGGGGAGTGCATGTGTGTGTTAGAGGGTATCAGGAGATGGGGGTATGTGGGGACGGTAGAGGGAGAAGAGTGTTGGGGGGTGGAGGGAGGAGTGAGTGTGGGTATGTAAGGTCGGAGAGCGGAGCGGGCGGGTGTATGTGTGTGTGAGGGGGAGTGCATGTGGGTGTTGGGGTATGTGTGTGGGGAGTGTGTGTGTGAGCGTGGTGGTGGGGTAGGGGGTGGTAGCAGTGGTGGCGTCCTGGTGTCAGGTGTGTGGGGCAGGGACGTTGGGGTGAGGCTGGCCTGCCCTGGGGGATGTTGTCTGGGGGTCAGTCCTCTAGGGTTTAGGTTGGGCCGCCCGGGTCAGGTGGGGGGCTGCTGCTGGGCGCTTGGGCCCGGCGCTGCCTCTACCCCGGGGGGGCCCGGCACCCAGGTGGAGTCAGCAGCTGCTGGTCTTGGCCGCTGAGACCCTGGGCCCCAAGACCGCGGGGGCTGCGGCTGGGGCCGCCTTTGCCGCCTTTGGGGGATGCATGTCCGTTCTTTGGGTAAGGTGGCTGGGATCTGGGCCTCTGGGTGGCTGCTGGGGCCTGGGTCGTGAGCCTTGCGGGCTTCCTCCTCCTTGCAGAGACGAGGCTGCATCTGCATGACTGTATCACCACGGAGCACCCTTTATTATGCATGTTGACACTGTGACACTGCTTCCCATTGCGATGACTAGAGTTTGTACCTCTTCTTTGCTTCCCGTTGCGCTAATTCTAGGTTTTACCTCTTCTCTGCTTAGTTCTGCTTGTGTTTGTATGATCTGAGGATACTCAAGCCACCTGCGGGTCCTCCTGTGAGGTATTGCTTGTTTTGTTTTCCGACAGAGACCTTGGAATGTTGTTTAGGGATTGCTGTACAGATGTACCAGTGAACTGTGTAAGTGGATTCATGTTTTCTCTCTCTCTATCCCTCCCTCTCTCTCTTCCTCTTCCTTACTCCTTTCTCTATGTTCCACTTTCTATTATTACCTCCACAACTTTCATTTCTCCCTTGTCAAGCCCAGCAGTATGGTATGGAATGCTGACATGAACAAATGAAAACGACACCAGACAGCCAAAAATGGTTCTGGTGTGTCTCCAGCTTTACAGTGGAGATGAATGTTGCTAAGGCAAATTGACAGTTTAGCTGTTTAATGCAGAGTGAGCAAACTGTGATGTTAAATTCCAATATCATCATGATTTGAATCTGTTCAACACAACAGAGCAGCTAGATCATCATTCTGCTTGCTACGATGCTGAACAGCACATTTTTAAAGGCCTCCTTCCACTGAAAACCTGTTTAACTTGCTCCTTCTGAAATACGGAGGGTTTCCACTTGTTTACTTACACATGCTGACTTGCTAGCGTTGCGTTCCCCCCAGTCGGCTGTTCTTTCTCATCAGAGAAACAATACAAAGAGAAGAGCGAATCGGGAACAGCCTCGCACTTCTACGTCACATTTCAAATAGCGTATCCCACGTGGGGTTTCTATCTGTCCATTGGAAGGCAGGTAACCCTCCACTACACACTAAAGACTGTACGACTGTAGCTTCGGAGTTGAGAAGCTAATTAGCTAACTGTTTGTTAGCATGGCGGAACAAACTTGTTTGTCGGCTCTATTTCCTGTCTGTAACGAAATAAGAGCGGAGGGCGGAGCTTCCTTCATACAGTGATGGGAGGCAGCCAATCAGACGGAAATTCATGAGAAGGACCCGGAAAAGCCTGCCGTTGGACCACAAGCCTCTCTTCTAGTATACAAATACAGCTGGATACAAAGCAACCAGAAGGTTTTTTAAACAGAAACGATGCAGAATGCATTCAATAATAATGGAGAACACAGAAATAATAATGAAATGACCATGGAAGTACAACTTTAAAAAGATGTATACACACTGGCCACTTTATTAGGTACACTAGCCCAACTGCTCGTCGCAAATTTCTAATCAGCCAATCACATGGCAGCAACTCAATGCATTTAGGCATGTAGACATGGTCAAGATGATCTGCTGCAGTTCAAACCGAGCATCAGAATGGGGAAGAAAGGTGATTTAAGTGACTTTGAACATAGCATGGTTGTTGGTGCCAGATGGGCTGGTCTGAGTATTTCAGAAACTGCTGATCTACTGGGATTTTCCTGCACAACCATCTCTAGGGTTTACAGAGAATGGTCCAAAAAAGAGAAAATATCCAGTGAGCAGCAGTTCTGTGGGCACAAATGCCTTATTGATGCCAGAGGTCAGAGGAAAATGGCCAGACTGGTTCCAGCTGATAGAAAGGCAACAGTAATTCAAATAACCACTTGTTACGACATAAGTATGCAGAAGAGCATCTCTGAATTTACAGTACATCAAACCTGAAAGCAGATGGGCTACAGCAGCAGAAGACCACACCGGGTGCCACTCCTGTCAGCTAAGAACAGGAAATGGAGGCTACAGTTTGACCAGACTCGCCAACATTGGACAATAGAAGATGGAGAAATGTTGCCTTGCTGATGAGTCTCAATTTCTGCTATGAAATTGGGATGGTCGGCTCAGAATTTGGTGTCAACAACATGAAAGCATGGATCCATCCTGCCTTGTATCAACGGTTCAGGTTGGTGGTGGTGTAATGGTGTGGGAGAGATTTTCTTGGCGCACTTTGGGCCCCTTATTACCAACGTGGCGGTTTAACCACCACAGCCTACCTGAGAATTGTTGCTGACCATGTCCATCCCTTTATGACCACAGTGTAGCATCCCTGTACTGCTGCTTCCAGCAGGATAACGCGCCATGTCATGAAGCGTGAATCATCTCAGACTGTTTTCTTAAACATTACAATGAGTTCATTGTACTCCAATGGCCTCCACAGTCACCAGATCTCAGTCCAATACAGGACTGTCTCAGAAAATTAGAATTCATGATATTCTAATATTTTTAGATAAGATATTTGAGTTTTCTTAAGCTGTGTGCCATAATCAGCAATATTAAAACAATAAAAGGCTTGCAATATTTCAGTTGATGTGTAATGAATCCAGAATGTATGACATTTTCATGTTTTTTTAATTGCATTACTGAAAATAAGTAACTTTATCACAATATTCTAATTTTATGAGACAGTCCTGTATCCTATCTCAAAATATTAGAATATCATGAATTCTAATTTTCTGAGACAGTCCTGTATAGCAGCTTTGGGATGTGATGGAATGTGAAGTTCTCATCATGGATGTGCAGCTGACAAATCTGCAGCAACTGCGTGATGCTGTCATGTCAATATTGAGCAAAATCTCTGAGGAATGTTTCCGGTACCTTGTTGAATCTATGCCACAAAGGATTAAGGCAGTTCTGAAGGCAAAAGGGGTCCAACCCGGTGCTAGCAAGGTGTACCTAATAAAGTGGCTAGTGAGTGTATGTATATCACGTTTTGACAGTGTCTTGGCCAATCAGATTGCTTCAAGTTGCTTGGTCCCACAAACAAAGGGTGCCTACTCCGTATACAGGGTAACCTAAACAGTCAGGCAGGGCCCCCTTTTCTTTGGCAATTGCTCACCACTGCTACCAAATGCACCCAAACTTTTGCCATGAAACGCATGAAAAAATGCACTGCATTTGGGAGGGGAGGAACCACTGGGTTAAGAGATGTTTAAGGCATGCAGGTACCACTCTGCAACTCAGCACCATGGTGACAGCCCCTTAGCTGCAAATATAATATTCATTATATTCTCATTGCTAGCATTTCTGCTTTTACAATCACTAGTTTCATTATTACAGCAGGCTGTATAAAAGTCACACAACCCACACCCGCACACAGCATATGAAGTGCTTCCATCCACTGGTCTGACCCTCTATCATCCTCTACATCCGGTCTCATTGAGACGGTTTTATTGTGAGATTGTGTGATGGCCCCAACATAAACGTTCTGCAGGTTTGAATCTTCATGAGACCTTTAATTTAATTGTCGGTGGAGAAAATGATCGGTTATTATGAAATAAAGCCTTGATGTATAAATGTCAAGCAAACTGCCCCCCAGTGTTTTATTAAAACTGCGCAGAGTGAAAATATAAAGTACCTTGTCCTGCTGTCTGTAAGTACCCGGATCATTTCTCTCGAACACATACTGCATGGAGGTTTTATCTGTTATGCAGTTATCAGTGATCACATGATTGGCTGGTTCTCACCAGCCTGACGTGGGAGTCCGGAGACATGTCTGCAGGGGTGACCCTCTCAGCCTGGCTGACCTTGTGATGTTGTGTGTCCTTTGTTTTCTGCGTGATCTTCAACAACCTTTCACCTTCATGTTAACTCATACAAACCCACTGGCTACCTCCACCTCCCTCCCTTTTCCTTCTCAATCCTCTCGCTCTCTGGGACTCTCTGGGTTGCCTCGCATTCTCACAACCACTCTGCACAACTCTAACCAGCAAACCTGGACAACCTCTGGAGAGAGGCTCTGACTGATTTCCTTTAACCATGGTGCTTTGTCTGAGGGGACGTGGTGTATCTGCACAGGACAGGGACTGGGGTGGGACTCCAAGTGATTCCATTGCTGATCTGATGCTTGTGACGAGTCCACGTGTATTTACTTTTCTTCCCTTGGAGATGTACAGCTGTCCAACTCATCAGCAGGTTTGTGTGAAAGCACATGAAGCAGCTGGTGTGAATTGTAAAAGTAAAAGTAAAGTAACTGATTCTAAATAGAGACTCAGAAACAACACGCAGCCTCTTGCATCATTCTATGATTTACTTAGAAAGACTGAGGTGAAATGAGGACTACGACAGGAACTACGAGGGCCAGTAGGAGCAGAGGGCTGTTGATCAATGACCTTAATTGATTATCAGTGTGAGTTTCTTTTTGCAGCATTCCAGGTGTGTTAACACAATGCCAAGGAGGAAAGACATCAGCAACGATCTTACAGCAGCAGCTGTTGCCATCCATTAGTCCGGGAGGACTATTCACAGAAAACGTCCAGACATTTCATGCTTTATGTTCCCAGCTTTTACTCACTTTAGATTCTTCTTTTACATCCTTCAGTTCATTTCATTCTTTATTTTTGTTTTTGTATTTAGTTTTTTTTTGGGGGGGGGGCAATCATTTTATTTATTTTGATCATTTTTTTTCTTTTTTAATTTCTCTTATCCAACAACATAACTCTAAAATAAACTAAATTATTTACACCCTGAAAAATCCCTGGTTAAAAAAAACCCAACTTGAGTTGTTTTAAACCTAAAGCCTGAGCAACTATTGGACCAACCCAACAGTTAATCTGAGTTTTGAAAATAGCCCCGCCCCCTCAGAGCAGGGTCACACTTGGCACGATTGGTTTAAGCTCATTTCAACTGATCAAGTGTCAAAAGTCTCTTACAAATGGCCTCCGGTCCCACGTGCCACCACGTCATGTGACCGCATCCACATAAGTGACAGCAACCTGCTGCATGCCAGTGGGTGGTGCTAATAGTCATAAGTGTTGTTTGACATCCACCCAAACATGTTGATAAACCTTTTTTTATTGGGTTCCCACTCTTTTCTTTAAGTTATTTTCCAGCACTTTTCCAGCTGCTACAGTATGAGTCAAGTGATCGCAAAACAAATTCCAAGCTTTTGGAGAACTGTTCCACAATCGTAGCTTATATTTTGTACAGTGATGAAACAGCGATAAAGCACAGATGAAGCAGCAAGAAAGCAGAGAGGAAGCAACGATAAAGTAGACATGAAGCAGCGACGAAGCAGAGGGGGGGAAAATAATTTTTTTGGACAATTTACTCTTTTTTCATTTTCCATGTGTTTTCAATCATTTTCCAGGTTTTCCAGGACGTGTGGGTCCTGAGCACTCTGGAAGAGCTTTTCTTCCAGGATCTCTCGGTACTTGGCCGCATTCATCTTTCCTTCAACTGCAACCAGTCGTCCTGTCCCTGCAGCTGAAAAACACCCCCATAGCATGATGCTGCCACCACCATGTTTCACTGTTGGGATCATCATGTTGGGCAGGTGATGAGCAGTGCCTGTTTCTCTCCACACATACCTCTTAGAATTAGCTCCAAAAAGTTCAATCTTGGCCTCATCAGACCAGAGAATCTTATTTCTCACAGTCTGGGAGTCCTTCATGTGTTTTTGGCAAACTCTGTGCGGGCTTTCACATTTCTGCTCTGAGCAGAGGCTTCCATCAGGCCACTCTGCCATAAAGCCCCGACTGGTGGAGGCTGCAGTGATAGTTGACTTTGTGGAACTTTCTCTCATCTCCCTACTGCATCTCTGGAGCTCAGCCACAGTGATCTTTGGGTTCTTCTTTACCTCTCTCACCAGAGCTCTTCTGTCATGATTGCTCAGTTTGTCTGGACAGTCGGGTCCAGAAGGGGGTTCTGGTCGTCCCAAACTTCTTCCATTTAAGGAATATTGAGGCCACCGTGCTCTTAGGAACCTTTGGTGCTGCAGAAATTCTTTTGTAACCTTGTCCAGATCTGTGCCTCGCCACAGTTCTGTCTCTGAGCTCCTTGGACAGTTCCTTCCACCTCGTGATCCTCATTTGCTCTGACATGCACTGTGAGCTGTAAGGTCTGATATAGACAGGTGTGTGTCTTTCCTAATCAAGTCCAATCAGTTTAATTAAACACAGCTGGACTCCAATGAAGGAGCAGAACCATCTCAAGGAGGATCAGAAGGAATGGACAGCCTGTGAGTTAAATATAAGTATCACTGCAAAAGGTATGAATAATTATGACCATGTGATATTTCAGTTTTCTTTTTTAATAAATTTGCAAAAAATTCTACTTTTGTTTTTTTTTTTGTCAAGATGGGGTGCTGAGTGTACATTAATGAGAAATACAATTCACTTTTTTTTTTTTATTTTTTATTTGGATTTTTCTGACTTATCATTGTTATGTTATTATTTCATATAAATGTTATGTTGTTCAAAACAAAACAAAACAAAAAAGAGTGAACTTTTACAATGTTGAATTTCCCTTCTGGGATAAATAAAGTATTTTTCATTTCATTTAGCAAATGGCTGCAATGAACTTTCCGTTCTGAATACTTTCCGCACCCATTGTATACTAATGCGTAATAACAGAAAAGCTTTGTGTTGAAATGAAACTAATGAATCATGTGGAAGTCATCCCCCTGACTTTTAGGTCATATAATTGCCTTTGTTTGTTTGTTTGTCTGTTAGCAAAAGTTAAGAGTGGATCTGGATGTAAAGTTCAGGGCACAAGGAAGAACTGATCCAATTTTGTTGTTGATCCAGATCACTGTCTGGATCCCGGAACTGTTTAAAGGATTCTTTATCATAGTGAGATAGGACCGCATGGAGGGAAGTGAGCTGTTCAGTGGAGGTCTGGCTCTCAGAGCTTTTTTTTTTCCTTGTTTTTAATCTTCATTCAAAGACTTAAATCTACAAATGTTCATTGACTCTTTAATTCTCAGATTTATGGAGGTGTCCACTTAACATGGGCTATCTGAACCTATGCATTACTTAACATCCTAGACTGCCACATAAGACATAGAGGTGTTCCCTTTTCTTTAGCGCTGGGCACAGATATGTATAGCTCTATCATATTTGTTGAGCTTTTCTGGATATTAACTCCCATTAAGCAGTTATATTGTAGTAATTTCAGTTCAGTGTAAGTACTTTCTAATTCAGCTTTGATACGTGCCTCCTACCACTTTCCTATAGAAATAAGATGCATTTAGGTCCTCTCTTCATGCCTCCAGTCTCTCTTCAGGTGTATTAAGGAAATTAAGCCTCTTGCTAAACAATAACATTCAAACTACTTATTTTACATTTTAATTCAAAGGGAATTTCCTTCCTAAAATAAGCTAGCAAGTCTGGAAAATGCTAAAATGGTACATTTGGCTTTAAGAAAACAAACTGTAGTTATCAAATATATTGACGTTATGACTGATGTTATGCTCAAACCTTTGTTCATGTTGTGCATCATATTAACTCCAGATGAATTAAGCTAAAATAACACTAATTCAGAATCTGCTGTCTCCACCTCTCTAGACCTAGTCTATGAGCTGCAAGATGATTGTGGAAACTCCTGAATACAGCAGTATGGATCATATTTCCTTTTCTTTCTCCTGCTCTGTCTTGTTGTAAGTGTGATCAATAGCTGAGCTAATAAAAGTGAATGCTTCTGTCTCCCTCCTGCAGCCCATCCTTTGTCTTTTCTTTCCAATAATCCTCAGTGTGCCATCACAGCCTGGAAAAGGTTGGGATTGAGTTCCCTTTAACATATAAAGGCACAAATAAAAACCAGCAGACAGTATCCAGCAATATATAAACACACACACGCACATATACATATATATATATATATATATATATATATATATATATATATATATATATATATATATATATATATATATATATATATATATATATAGAAATCCTTCAAAAGTAAAAGAATGAGCAAAACAAAAATTGTGGCTAGCCTGTATGGAGATATGTTATATATATATATATATATATATATATATATATATATATATATATATAAAGCCATCAGACAGCAGCTGGATCCAGTTTTTCGCTATCTGGAGCCTATCCCAGCTAATATCGAGATGGTCTGACAGGTTGCCAGTCTGTGCAGGGCCAACACAGAGAGACAGACAACCATTCACACTACATTCGTCCTGGGGATTTAGGGGATCAGCCTCCAGATGCCTCCTGTATGGGAGAAATGTGGATATATATATATATATATATATATATATATATGTATACATACAGTAGTAGCTGCTTGTAGGAATGAATTTCTGTACCTCTCCGTCCTTCAACGAACCTGACGCAGCCTCCTCTGCTGATTCTTCACCGTGTTGTGGAAGATGGGAAGAACCCGCCATCATCTTCATCAGCTTGTGCAGCATTCTTTTCTGAACGATCAGCTCCAGCGGCTTCAGAAATGATAGGGTGAATAAGAGTAAAGCGAGACAATGGGCAAATGGGACAGTTAAGCTTAATCTTTACATGTGTGTGTACTTCTGTTACTAAAAATCACCATTTAGCTCATCATAGGGCAGCATGAGATTAAAACAAAAAGGTTGTGTGTATGATGTGGATGTTTGGTTCATAATCAGAATTTATGTTGAGGTTATATTTTCAGTAAGTGTCCCAGTTTACCCATATTCACCCTATATGTATATACTGAATATATATATATATATACATATATATATATATATATATATATATATATATATATATATATATATACCGTAAATACAGTTGTATTTAGAATTATCTATCTATCTATCTATCTATCTATCTATCTATCTATCTATCTATCTATCTATCTATCTATCTATCTATCTATCTATCTATCTATCTATTCAGTGGTTTGATTCCCAGCTTTCCCAATCAAAGTATCTTCTTGCAACACACTGAAGCCCACGCTGCCTCTGATGTCTCAGTCAGCATGAGAGTGGGAGGATGATGATGATGATGATGATGATGAAGAAGCTTCAGAAAGAAGTGCTGTCAGTGTGTCTGAATGGGTCTCTGACTGGACAAGACAGAAAAGGTGTGGAAAGATGATTTATTTACCATTTAACTTTTTCTTGTGTGTGGCTGTTTATGAGGTGTGTGTGTATGTGTGTGTGTGTGTGTGTATAAATGAAATAATTTATAACTATGTAATACAAAGATGAAAATGGAAGAAGAGTGACACACCAGCAAAGACCTGAATGTACCCCTCATATAACCTTGTAATCCTAAGCTTTAGTTTAACACTTCCTAATATTATCTATGTATTCTTTTATAATACTGGGTGAGAGTGATGTGACTGCTGACAGCATTCGAAGCACTCACATTGGATCCATTATTCATCCACTCCTCATTCATACTCGGTGATGGTAGCTACAGTACATGTAGCCAGACTGAGGCGGACTGACAGACACGGCAGCCAACCCGACCATGTTCATTCACCAGTGGCACCACACTGGAAGCAACGAGGGTGAAGTGTCTTGCCCAAAGACACGACAGCAAATGACTGAGGGATCAGGGGTCTGTTTCACGAAGCAGGTTTAATGAAAACCCTGACTTGTTTAACCCTGAAATTAGGGAAACTCTGAGTTTTCTGTTTCACAAAGGTAGGTAACTCAACCCAAGAAAAGAGGAGTAATTCTAGCCTGTTTCTCAAAGAGGGTTAACTTAAAGGTAGAGTCCGAAGTTTCCTCCCTGAAAACAAACGTTAGACTTGCGCAAGTAAAATCTGTCTCAAACTGTGCCTTTGGGCCATTAATCGCGTGCAGTGGCGCGTTTGAATGCAACTCCCTCTCCTCCTGTCTGTAATTCACTCTTTCACTTTGTTACGGTCTGGTTGGAACGTTTCTGGGTGAAGATTTCTGTTTATATCCCCAGCCAATGACAGAGCTAAGGGCATGACGCTCCGTGGGAACAAGCTCATGATTGGAACAGACGACAGTCACTTGAACTCTCGGAGGGGAAAAAAGAAGGAAAAACGGCGGATGCAAAGGTAAGAGCTTTAGATAATGCACGTTGGAAAACCAGGGATTATATTGGTTTGGCTTTTACCTGCTTCTGAGTTCTGAAGGGGAGGCTTGAAGCTGAATAGGCTGAAGAACGAGGCGGCCATTAGCCTGAGAGGGAGGGGCTCAGTTTGAATACTGTTGTTTGCAAACAGAAACGATGGGGAGACTTCGGACTCTACCTTTAAACCTTCGGTCAGTTACCAGAGCAAAAGACTCTTTGAAACTAACCTGGTTAGGAGCAGGTTAATGTGGAGAAACCTTGAGTTTCTCGCTGTCTCCGCCCACTTCCATCCACACTCACCGTTTCATTTCCTCATTCATTCACTTAGTCAGCGGTGAGTTTTGGCTGCTGCCGTCTCGAATAAAACATGTTAAAAAATAAATCAGTCAGTAGGTTACAGACGTGTCCTTTTGATAAGAATTTCATGGCTGAAGATGCAGCATGACTGTGGAAAGTTAAACATTCGAAGATCGTTTTCAGACCACGGATAGAAGTTCTTTAATTTTCTGACAGTTGTCATTTCTGGCGTTAGAGTTACACATCACAGTCAATTATCCACATACACAAGCTGATCCGTCCGTACACTTGTGATTCACCAGCTATATGTGACAGTTGGAGGTCCTGTCTCTCTGTTTCTGAGAAATGGTTTGCCCTGATTGCTTGATTTTACAACTGAGTCTCTGACAATATGGTCAAGACGCATGTCATGTGGTAAGCTGGGGTTCAATCCCTGATGGCACTTTTTTCATGTTGCCATACCCTTTCCCCTCAAAGCAGATAGGTTATTGTTTATTGCCCTGCGTTTTTTTTGTAAAATCTTTTTTTCTTTCATTGGAGATGCAGAGCATTTGAGAAATGTGACGGTTATATTTAGTCTTCATAGGTTGCTTTTGGACTGTAGGAACCTTTTGAAGTTTCTAAAACCTTTTTGGGAACCAGGCCGTTTTTTGCGCATTCGGACATGTAGGAACTAGGGACCTCGGACCTGAGTTCCTGTACCTTTTTTAGCTCCTAATAAGGTGATGTTTGGTGATTGGTAGAACTGGAACGCGCCCCTTGCGTGAGCTTCGCTTTTTCCAGCCTCGCCATATTTAAAAAGTCCCAAAGCTGTTTACCTGTTTACCGAGATCGTAGCAACAACAAGAACTATTACAATAGGAATGTACAAATTCATTATTAAATCGATCACTATGGTGCACGTCCTGAATCGATAACTATTTTGAAATGTCCAAAAGCAATTATTTTCATATTAATTTAATGACCAAATACAGCCACATGAGGTTTTAGAAGTTCTAGTTCCATTCAATGGCGAACACAGCCCCGCCCTAGCGTCTACGTTGCCATGGTGACTCGTCGAATCAGGGCCCCATTGATGCTGGCTTTTTATCATGGTAGCGCACGTGTAAAACCCCGGGTTGAACTACCCTGAGTTGATTAAACCAACCCAAATCAGCTGTTCTGGGACTAAAAACTCAGAGTTTATCTTCGAGTGGATCAACTCAGAGTTCAGGGTTACACTCAGTTTGTTGAACTTGCTTCGTGAAATGGACCCCAGGATTCAAACCACCAATCTTCCAGTCACTGGCCGACCTGCTCTATCACCTAAACCACTGCTGCCAAATTTTACTTTCTATATTTATTTCTTTAATTATTATTTTAGTTAAGCACATTGCTCAATTTTTGTATGAAAAGTGCTATATAAATAAAGCTTCATTTGATTTGTGAAATTGTTTAATCAAAACTTTAAGGATTAGGAAAGGTTACTGTCACGACAGCAGCTTTGTTTCCATTACACCTAATTTCACTAAACCTAAATATTACAATTAGAAACTGGTACTGGAAACACCTACATTTTAAAAAAAACACAAGTATTGCAAAAAAAGTTTTAACGTTCTCATGAAGAGGTTTTTCAGACGTTTTGATAAAGCATTTTTTCGCAAAAAAGTAATGTAAAAACACTTTTTTGCATTTACATCCTATCAGTCATTGGGAATGGGGGCAAAAACAAGCAATTATGTTTATGACCATTTATAAGTGATGGGGGAAGTTTTACTGTCACATGTAGGCCAATATGAAAAATCAGAAAATCACCGTAATTCAGCAAACTGAGTTAATTTCGGACAACATGTGCATATTAGGGCTGTAACAGTATTTGTACACTCTATGTG
Source organism: Atherinomorus stipes (assembly GCA_023101725.1). NCBI lineage: Eukaryota > Metazoa > Chordata > Actinopteri > Atheriniformes > Atherinidae > Atherinomorus > Atherinomorus stipes. The sequence continues at coordinate 14,099 of JALJCO010002690.1, forward strand.
TATTTGTGTAGAACCAGTGATGGGAATAACGGCGTTAGAAATAAACACCGCTATTAACGTCACTACTTTTTCAGTAACGGGTTAATCTAACTAATTACTAAGTCTATCATCACAGAAGCCGTTACTGGCCTTCACTGACAGCGCGTTACTATTGTTATGTGAGATTATTTTTTGTTCCTGGTGAACAGAAGTTTCACTTTTGTTGGGACTATATTGTGCTGGTGTTCTCGTGGAGAGGAGGCGGAGTGATATGGTCGAGTGCCTCCAGGTATCTCAGTATCACTCCGCTGCAGACACATGCTTCTCCACTCCACACACTCGTTAGATTAAAAAAAGGAGTGACCGAAAAAGAGTTGCTGTGTTCTGTTAACCGCGGTTGCACTCCAGGTTTAAAGAAGTTCGTATTGAGCCGGCGCGGACCTTTACTGGGCGTTCGGCGTCACCAACCTGACACAGACGCTGAGACAGCACGAGAATGAATCCGGTTTAAGATGAAAACAGCTTCATATTCCAGCGACAAGTTTCCCTGATTTATTTACTTCACCCATGACCCGAATTCAGTTAATAGTTAATACTGAAGCTATATTAGTTCTGCACACTGGATCTGTCTTCATCTGACCCGGAGCGGTACAGAAACAGTGATGATGAAGATGATGATGATGATGGACTGTCATTGCAAACCTCATGTCAATGTGCGCAGCCAAACACGCGCACATTGCAGGTTAGCATTAGCCAGCTTGATGACGTGCCTAACTTTGTGCGGCTGAAAACACACAAGCATCTGAAAACGTCTCCTTTCTTGGCAGTCCCCAGTTGTTCCACTGGAAACGGGGGGGTACAGACCCGATTTTCAGATGTATGTGTGTTTTAAGACGCACAATGTTAAGCACGTCAGTAAACGCTAGCTGGCTAATGCTAGCATGCTGTGAAGTGCCGGTGTTGTGCCCCACCGGCGACAAACAAACGTGTGTTTTATTATAAAGTTCGGCCCTTCACCACAGCAAATCAATCGCTTTGATCCAGCTTTTGATCCAGTATCACTTCAGTCTAGAATGAAAACTTAAGTATGTTTGGAGTTTATACGATTTAAACAGTATAACAGAGCAGGAACGGCTGTCGATAACATGGCCCGGAAGAGGAAGTGTCAAAATCTTCCAGTAACGTGATAATCCCCTATAGCGACTTCTGTCCCTGTAGAGTTGGCAACAGTGACTTAGTTGATTCTGATTCATAAACTCTCTAAGTGGAGTCCCGGGATGGGATTTCACGAGAATTTAACTAATGCGCTGAACACCATTAAAAGGAAGCACCTGCATATCACAATTGTACTTTTTCTAAATTTAAGAAATATCGCTTTTATTTTTTGAAAAAGTGTGATGGGAATGCAGCTAATGGTTTGATGATTGTTAATTGATTCTGTTTATGAAGGAACTTCTTTTCACTCTCTATATCCGGTTTTGCTGCTGAAGCATAAATCAACACATTTTAATTCATTCTCAGGTCTTTCAGCCGCTGCAGCAACAGAGTTAAAAAGTTAAGCTGGAATTCTGAGCTGAAAGTACCTGAAGCAAGGTTTCATCAGTCCCATGCTGGGATGCTGTTTCCTCCATCTCATTTTACCCCCTCTTTCTCCTTCACCCCTCACAGCATGTCAGTGTTTTTCAGAGCTGTGGGGGCAGTATGTCTGTAATTAACAGGCTGCCTGGAGATGTTTTATCTGTGATAAAGAGAAGGAACACACATTTCAGACCCCTACCAGGAAAGCCTGGAGCACCAGTTACAGAAGAAAGAGAAACTGTTTTTACACTGTGCATGTGTTGAATTCTCCTCAGTGATGAACGGAGTAAAACTGATCAACACAAGTCAGGACTGCTGAAGTTATTTAGCTGCTACTTTAAGTTGGCAGCTCATCAACATGATCCTCAACCAGAGTGAGCACCTCTGCACGAAGATTATTCACAAGCTAAACTATTCAATGCAATGTTTCCAGGAGAGGACATCCCGGCAAGTTCCCCTGGTGATCAGAGATGTCAACAAAAATGGAAAAACAAACCTCCACGTCTCACTTTCACACACTCTTAGGGCTGCAACGATTAGTTTTGACAGCAATGAATTTAATTGTTGACTTTTGTCAACAAGTAAAAAGGGATAAAGTTGTACATGAGTTGTACGTGTGCAACATAGTAGCATCATGCAAAAACAGGGTTCCCACTCTTTTCTCGAAGTTATTTTCCAGGACTTTTTCCAGGACATTTTCTGGACTTTTCCAGCTGCTACAGTATGAGTCAAGTTATCACAACATAGACTAAGGGTGAATTCCAATTCCTGTCTCAACGCTTAATCTAAAAAATGTGCACTCCCACGAAGTGCAAGTGCTGTCCCGATTCTCAGAACATTAAGTAGAGGAGCAAGTTTGAGGCTGAATTGCCCTCAATATTGAGATTCTCCAACAACACCCTTGTGAGTAAGGGCTACCCAGAACGCAAGTACAGGGCTCTCAAGTCTCACCCGCGTGACACACGCATTTGAAGGACTTCACACGCTCACACGCCACACGTGCCATTTCTCACGCTGATAATTAATTTCGCCGCATTATGAACGAGCCAGCCAGGCTCGCTTCGGACTGACTGCATATGAAGTGCCAAAGCAGACAAAAGCTGGACATATCGACATAGTTTTGGGGGGGGGGGGGTGTAAGTTCGTTTTGGTCCCCTGCACTTATTTTTACTGCCCGAATCTATTTTTTCCGAGCCGTCTTTAAAGGCACCGTGAGCGCATGCATGCTAGGCCGGCAGGTGTGGATCACAGACGGGAGATGCAGAGCTGCTGAACAGTGTCAGGAAAGTTCAGCTAACCAGTCAGAGCAGCAAAAAACTTCACACAGTTTTTTTACCCCCAAACAAACCATGTCAGTAGAAGCTGTTTCATGCAGATCATGTTAGCTAAATATGACTAGTTAACACAGACCAATACATCATGTTAAGCTAGTTAAAGGTTGAATATGGAACATTTTTATTAAAAGCTATATTTTCAATAAAATAATACCTCCACAGGTCGTTTGGGGGTGTACAGAATGAAAGTACAACATTTCCCAGAAAAATTATATTTAGCCTAAATTATAAAATAATTATAAAATAAATTTTGACGGGTCCGATAATGGCATTTTATTTACGTCTATAAGCCAATACACGCCGCCATTGCAGGTTGCCAAATACGATCTCTGTGTGGAAACAATATTTCGGTCATAGTCAGGCTTGTACAGGGGAAAACCGTGGAGATGACGAGTGAAGCAGCTGCTTCAGAGCCCTGGAGATGTTGTTATCTGTTTCTGAGGAGGAGTGACCTGAGAAGAGCAAAACCTGGAGTAAATTTAGGTGAAGACTTCACTAAATGGACCCACATAAACGTTTTCCACGGAGTCAAAACACGGAAATGGCGACTTTCCTCCTGGATCGGTAAGCTAATTTGTTTGCTAACATGGCTAACGTTAGCTGTCGGTTATAAACTCCTCTGCGTTACTTGTTGGACATGCTGCAGACTGTTGGTCACTTGCGTATCAGCAGTGAGCCTGGCATCCCAGCGGCTGGAGTTGTTTTTCTGCAGTTGCAACTACAACCTAGACACACGTGATGTCGCTGTTCTGTCCGTGTTCCATATTCAACCTTTAACAATACTGTTGTTACCTACATCTCTTGCTATTTAGTGCTAGGAATAAAGCCAGCTCTCCTTCATTTCTATAGAAGACTTGTGCTTATTATTGATTCCTTAATATATTTAAAATAAACCTTTATTGCCACACTGTATGACTATGAAGCCAATCAGGCCCTACCCACTGCTGATAAATATAATGTAAGGGAAAAAAATATAATATACAAACAGGATGTTATACATCCAAAGTCAGGATAATTGTGAAACTACATATTTATCCCTATATATTTAGAAATTTATGATTGTTGCACCACAAACTGTCCAACTGTTGATGTCATGCATGAATTTATTATTGTCAGGTGAAGGATAGAAGGGATGCAGGAGGAGATGCTGGAGGAAAAGCTGAAGGAGGCGGAGGAGAAAAGGCTGGAGGCTCACAGGTGAGGTTGAAAGAATAACATTAGTCATGAGATGAATTATTGTGACAAATGTTAGGAGATAATCTGGATCAGAGCTTTTAAAGTACAGACACCTGCATCTACAGTCGTCCTCAAAATTATCCATACCCTCCAACTAAAGAAGAGGCTAAACTGACAATAGTGATTCAAATTACAAGAAACAAATAATAAAAAAAATTTACAAAATTATATTTTAGTGAAGTAAATTTTTTTAATTTTAGTTGAAAATGATTTTTTTTTTAAAAAACCAACCAAACAAAACTGTCCCAGACACATTAGGGCACCTTTCCCATGAAATGTGGTCCAAAATACCTGTCAACAAGTGCAGAAGTATTTTTGAACATTAAAGAAAACATCGCATTGCAGTGATTACCATAAAGTGTTGCACAACAAAGTTTTAGTTCTGGAGCCCCGTCATGCTTGTTTACTTATTTTAATTTTTGTGTTTGTTTTTAATATTTCCTTCGAACCACAATTCAAAATCATTGTCATTATTTTCATAGAATTTCTATTTATTATTACTTTTGTCAATTTTTAACTTATTTTACTGACGACTGTTTTTTTTTTCTGTAACTTTAGGGTATGAACAATTTTGAGGATGACTGTACATATTTTGTCAGATGAAAGAAACAAACTGGACAGACAGGTTTTTACTCAGGCTGGTGAACTAAAAAGTCTGTAAACGTGTGAATGCATTATTTTACTGGTAAGAAATAGTAGAGAGCGACTAGCAGTGAGTTCATGAGCTGGTCAGGAACTCCTAGTAGGAACATGAACTAGTTTATTTTGCAGAATCTTTTTCATTATTGTAATTACTTAAATTCGAAGATGCTCATAAATATTCCACCTTTCGTTACGTTTATCTTAAAGGTTAAATATGTAACATTTTTATTAAAAGCTATATTTTTAAAAAAATAATACCTCCACAGGTCGTTTGGGGGTGTACAGAATGAATGTACAACATTTCCTAGAAAAATTGTATTTAGCCCAAAAATAATTATAAAATAAATTTGAACGGGTTCGATAATGGCATTTTAATTACGTTTGTAAGCCAATACACGCTGCCATTTCGGGTTGCCAAATACGATCTCTGTGGAAGCAATATTTTAGGCACAGTCAGGCTGGTACAGAAGGAAACAGTGGAGATGACAAGTGAAGCAGCTGCTTCAGAGCCCTGGAGAGATTATCTGTTTCTGAGGAGGAGTGACCTGAGAAGAGCAAAACCTGGAGTAAATTTAGGTGAAGACTTCACTAAATGGACCCACATAAACGTTTTCCACAGTCAAAACCCGGAAATGGCGACTTTCCTCCTGGATCGGTAAGCTAGCTTGTTTGCTAACGTGGTTAACGTTAGCTGTCAGTTATAAACTCCTCTGCGTTACTTGTTGGACATGCTGCAGACTGTTGTTCAGATGAGTATCGGCAGTGAGCCTGGCATCCCAGCGGCTGGAGTTGTTTTTCTGCCGTTGCAACTACAACCTAGACACACGTGATGTCGCTGTTCTGTCCATATTCCATATTCAACCTTTAACTAGTTCAGCCGCTGCCAAGTTTATTAATAGTACTTGAACACCCCCCCCCCCCCCCCCCCTTTGAAATCAAAATTCCATCCTTGGCTGGACGTACAGACGCGCATGAGACCCACCCCACCACTACTGCCCCCCTCACAGCAATGACCCCTGCCCCACCTCCTCAGTCTCAGTCTCACTCCAAGCAATCTTGAAAACTTGAGAGCCCTGCAAGTATTGTATTATCTTAGTTTGGGCCCATGTTATGGATTAGTTACCTCATTGTTGCATAATATTTATTTTTATTATACAATCTTTTGTCATTAGCGGCTGGTGCGGTCAAGCCATGTTGCTATCATTTAAGTTCGTTCACGTTAAAAAAATGGTCATTTTTCTTGGTGCTAATGTCATTGTTTTATCAACATAATCTGTTTAACAATCGCGTATGTTATAATGAGAGGCTGAGACGAGGCAGTTCGGGTCCAGCGATCTTTTACTGGACTCGAACTGCCTCATCTCAGCCTCTCATTATAACATACGTGAAAACATCGGTAACCCACAGCTGTACTAGAATAATACATGTATGTTGCTCAAAGCTACAACAGAAGCACGTTAAAGGAGTGATGACATAGCAGTTAAAAACTAGTTTATGTTGTTGGCATTACTGCATATGCATATACTCCAAAGAAAAGAAAAAAACGGCATTTTTTACAGTGGAGTATTGTTTTGAAACGCCAGACCTCACTTCCTCAGTAATACAGTTGGGTCCGGTGATGATATGGAGCTTTACCCGGAGACCACGTTGACTTCATTTTGATTGGCTACACCTTATTTGGCTATGACCTTATTTGGAGAGTCTAGGTCAAGCTGCGGTCGGACTTTGCTAAAGGCTAACTGCTAGCAACATGGGCACTTCAGACAGTGAGCTACGTTTATCAGACAAGACAGCATTTAGAAAATAAATAAACTTACAGGTAATGACAAGGTTGTGGTCGCCTCCCTCAGTGTTGCTGCAGAAGTTTTCTTTTAAATCCATTTGTTTGAAAATCCAGACCTGACTGCACAGAAGTTACTACTAGCTCCATACACGCAGATGAATCAGACAGGGAGGGGAGGGGGGAGCGGACGGTGCATAGACCGTTAGGAGAAAGAGGGGGGGGGGGGGGGGGGGGGGCTGTTTACTTGATAGTGTGCTCTTTTTAGAGCAATTAAATTACGTAGAATGATAGAACTACGTAGAATGATAGAACTACGTAGAATGATAGCCTGCTGTCTGATTCAACTGTTTCTGAGCAGAGAGACAAAGCTGACAGACCATAAACAGGAACGTTGATTCTCACTCTGGACATTCACATGGCCTCATCAGTGCACAACAGATCATATTATACACCCAAAACCCCAGAAAAGTGAAATTTGATGTCATGGCACCTTTAAATAAAAGCCACCTGCAGTCCAAATGATCATTTAGTCACTGAAATACCAGACAGTGGGTTTCTTCCTCTGGACACCAGCAGGTCTTTTCTTGCTGCTCATCGGTGCTCTGTGCAATGATACTTTTGGGTCATCACAATACAAATAAAGTGAATTATATTGAAAAGAATTCCGACAAAGCATATTCTTTTTTTTAAATTTACAAAAACATATAAATGTGTATATTTAAATTAATGAAAAAGTTGTAAAAAAAAAAAAAAAAGATATAGGAGCTGGCTTGGAGGAAGGGGGAGAGAAGGAAGGAGACAGCCTGGTTCATCCCATGGAGAGATTACCGTCTTACTGGAAGGAACTTGGAGGGGAAAAAACCCTATTCAGTTGGATCCAATGTAACAAATTGAGTGACACTGTGCTGGCCTCGTAAATTAATTTGTGAATTTGGAATTTCACAAATTCCTTCCGGTCAGGCGGCAATCTCTCCATGGCAGGAAGGAGGCTTTTGAAAAAATGTTTGTCTGTGAGAGGAGGAGGGGGCGGCAGCACGGTGAACTGGGGTGGCCTCCTCAGGACCTCCCTCTCCACCTCTGAAGACGTGCTCCTGGAGCGTGGTTGGTGTCTGCTACTGAGGGCCACTGTGTGCACAAGATATGACTTTTTTTTTTTTCCTTGATATACTGATTACATCCTCGAGGGGAAATTAAGGCTCTGCATTTTTACCCATCTCTATACCAGAGAGCAATTGGCTGCTACTTAAAGCACCTGGGGAGCAGTTGGTGGGGGTTAAGGACCTTGCTCAGGGGTCCACAGTGGTTTACCCCGGTCCTCCGGGCCAAGGCTCACAACACTACCATTAGGCTACCCACTCCCCCAACTAGGCTACCCATTTCCCCAACAAGGACTTTAGGGCCTGGAAGACTTGCTGTGGTAAATGGAACCATGAATTCTGCTTCTACCAAAAAATCCTGAAGGAGAATGTCCGGCCATCTGTTGGTGACCTCAAGCTGAAGCGCACTTAGGTTCTGCAGCAGGACAATGATCCACAACACACCAGCAAGTCCACCTCTGAATGACAACAAAATGAAGACTTTGGAGTGGCCTAGTCAAAGATGCTGTGGCATGACCTTAAAAAGGAGGTTCATGCTGGAAATCCCTCCAAAGTGGCTAAAGTACAACAATTCTGCAAAGATCCACAGTGGTTCCCTCAGTGTCATGTCAAGGGGTCGAACCCAGGTCCTCCACACCAAAACCCATGACACTACCACTAGGCTACCCACTCGCCATTGCATATTTTCACTTCAAAAGCCTATTTTCAAGGAGCATAATTTCAGAACATAGTAGTAGTAGTAGTAGTATCATCCCTGAATATCACATAGTCTTGATTGGTTGGTCTAAAATGTTTTCAAAATATTGTTTTTTATTAACTGCTGGTTACTGTTGTAGTCAAAGCTCTTGATGCTGAACGTACCCCTGTGGACAGCGGCAGAGGTGGACGGGCCAATGGCGGCAGAGGTTGATGGCCCCTCAGATTCGGAGGAGAGCAAGGGAGAATGAGGGAACTCGCCCTCATTTTCCTCTTGCTCTGTGAAGAAAAATATGGAAAAATATTCATCTACATCACACATTATCATCATTAGCAAACACACATCAGGAACAACAACAGGCCAGGCTTTAAATGCTCCTGAAAAGAAAGAAGCCAAGAATTACACACTGCAGAGGATGCTGGGGCTCTTCTGGTCTCTGCTTCTCCAGTCCTCCTTTGGCACATGTTCATCTCAGCATGGCACAATGTCATTGCAGCATTTGATAAAAACACATCTGCTTATTATCATTTAAAACCCACTTTAAATATTATAAGTCTTGACTCATTGAAAGCAAAATGAAGGATGAAAAATGGGCTTTATGCACAGCTCCAGTACTTCCTGAACTTAACACTGCATCTTTGTTTCTTGTCTTTCATGATTGGATGAACTGATTTATCCAGGTGTATCTGGCCATCTACTGAGGTCAGACACATGTATTGATCAGTTTGTCCAGAAATGAAAGGCTGGACACAAAGTAGTAAAGTTCAGGAAGTAGCGGAGCGGTGCATTAAGTCCATTCTCCACTACTTGTATATGACATATGTTATCTAACTATATAGTAGATCTGAATTATATATAAGTTGATTATCATATCAGTGATCCTTGTCATCTGTCCTATGTTGAGTGTGCCATCAACAAACCTTCCTCTGTCTGCCCTGCCGCTGTCTCCTCACCACTGTACACGGGGTCCTGATCCTCGACCCCCAGCGACCAGTTGCTGGAGGCTGGCTGCGGTGTGACAAAGGGGTCGAGGAAAGACAGGACCACCATGTACGTCCACCTCTTGTCAGGTCCTGCAGCAGCCTCACTCCTCCCTTCCATCTCCTTCCTCCTCTCCTTAAGTCACGTATCCCTGAGACTCTTCCATTTATTCCAGCAGAAGTCATCTGATCAAACATACGTGTGAATGACTGGCTAACCAGCTAGTGCTAGCTGTGTGGGTGATGGATCAAAATGACTCACCGAAAACTAACTGAAAATAATTAAAAAATAATGGTACAACTTCACTTACCAGGAAGTCCGGTCTCCTCGCTGACTTTCCTCCAAGCCAGCTCCTTCTTATTTCGGTGTTTGTAGTCCTTGTCGGTAGTATTATACAGGCAAGGATAGCCGCACACCGCCACGTTTAATTTTTCCTCCATTTTGAATGAAAGAAGGCGCTCTGACCATCACAGAGCTGGTTGCAAGCAAAAAGAGAAAGGAAAAAGAGAGAGGTGTCGCTTGGTCGCTGTTACTGCATCATATGGCTCAGGTGTTATCACCTTCGTGTTGCAGCACTCTTGCTTTGCAAACGGGGCGGTGGGGGGGTGTCACAGCTCAAGTAGCAGTGTTTTCCCTATATTTTGTAGCCATTCGAGGTTATAAGCTACAGGTGTTCTATTTAAAATCCCCATTTGGCATCTCCACGGTGAGATCAGCTGTTTTCAGCATCCAGAAGTTTCCCTGCAGCCGCCTCTCCCTCCGTCACTGCTGCATGTGCTCACGTTCCTCTGGAATAACGGATGCGAGTTTGTTCTTGCATCTTCATAATTTCGCGTCGGAGCAGGTGTGTATAGACAAATGCTTCGATATTTCTCCCCCGAATTATTCACAATTTTGTGCCGTTTATTCGCATTGGTCCCGGTGTGAAAAAGCCTTAAGACGCGCGTTTGGGGCTTGTCGCGCCGCAAATTTGCGTCAAACCCGCCACGCCAAGCAAACGTGCGTCTATTCATGTCTGTACATTGACTCAACATGAAATTCATTTGCACAAATGAATTTATTCACATCCGGAGTGAACACAGGGTGGGGCTGCTCCATCTATATCTACACATTTTCCAGTTGTTTATTGTTGTTTTGACTTCAGCTTCTTCTAAAACCGCTGTTTGCTTTGTTTTCCCTGTGACCCAAATGATAATCTTCCCCACTTGCTCCTACTACTTCTTCTGCTTTATTGCAGTTGGCAAACATCACTTCCATTAGGTGCGCTGGATGTCTGTGCTGGATTGTCCGATAGTCTGTTTGCAAGTGAACTGAGACCCATGGCTTTCAGGCAGACCAGAGTCCGCTTGTTTGGTCTGCACCAGAGTTCCGATGAGCTTTCACACCTGCCCAAACGAAGCGGAAAATCTGAGGAAACGAACTCTGGTCTGTTTAAAGTGGACCAAACAGCCCTGGTGTGAAAGGGACCTTAGGCACCTTATAGACTCTTGAAAAGGTTAAAAAGCTGCCATATACACGATTCACAAAAAGTTAAGGATATTTGTTTTTTTGTGTGATGTCAGAATGAATCTAAAATCCACTACAACCTTTCCAGGTGAACTGAATTAAAATTTCTCTAAACATTTCAAGGCACATGTACATGGTTCAATGGTTAAATATTTATTCTGCATCATTCTGTTTTCCAAAAACCAAAAGTTGAATATCCCTAACTTTTTGTGAGTAGTGTAAGTGTGGAACATTGAACATTTTTCATAAAATAGTAAAATGTCCCACATTCTACTTTTAATATGTTTGCAGAAATGATCGGCCTATTAGGTTAGTGTATGTTCCACTTTTGGTGGTTCTTTGTTTGTGTGGGTTTTTTACATTTCACACAGCACGGCTACCATTTTAAAACTTAGATTTGTACTTGACTGAACACATATTCACTCCTCTTAAAACTGTTGGTTGGAGTCAAGTAGAATTCAGTTTTACTGAGCGACTGTTACCAGTTTACTTTGTTCTCTTAACCACTTCTAGCTTGTGTATGACCGCCAATGATAGTTCATCCTTTCAGATGCTTTCAGTTTTCCTGAGAGTTCCCGTAGATGACTGAATTCCAATGAACCCTCTCATGAATGATCTTAGAGCCCACCCAGCAAAATTTGGCTGAAAAGACGTTGAAAAGACATCATGTCCATCTGTTGAAAACGTTGAAACAACGTTTTAATTTGGTTGAAAAGTGAAAGGTGAAAAGCCGTCTTTCAATTAGACGTTGAAAAGACGTTTTTCGACGACTTTTCAACGTCTAATTTTGGGCTAAATTTGGACAAAATCAGACGGTCCAAACTCAGCTCCACTTTCAACGTCTATTTTCAGGCTTAAATATGGCTATGACGGACCGACCAGATTTAGCCCAAAAAACAATGTTGAAATGACGTCTTGTGTTTGCTGGGAGGGCAGCGGCTTTTCATACAAGTTTTGAACAGAACAGTAAAACTCAGATTTGAGTTCTGATCAATGTCAAGGTCACCGCTTAACGTTGACGCTTAAATAATGTAATGAAAGTGAAAGCAAATTTTCCCTTGAATCTATCTGCTTTGTGTTTGAGTCTGAAACCATCTTTGAACTTTAAACTTGTGATAAATGTAAACACTTTTACTGAATGGCTCATTGGACTTACTCCGTTGCACCTCCTTGGTAATTATCTTCTTTTGTTAAGTTTGAAACTTCATGTTAAAGCGAAAAAAGTCAGCAAACAGAAGACATCTCTTCTTTTCATGTACCTCCATTTGTGGAAGCAGCCAAAAGCTGTTTTATTTAGTCACCTCAGTACGTGCCATTACACCACCACGGCTTCAACGTTTCCATGGTGATAAGAAACCCTGGAGGCCTCTTGGAGCACAGTATCGATCTGCTGAAATTACATATAAACCTCTGTTGCTTGGCCTTAATTCAGAGGTCATTGTTTGAGTGACTGAAAAAGTGAGAAAAACAATGGTGAGCAGTAAAAGAAGATATGTGTCCTAGAGTGTTCGGTGGACAGGGTGAGGTTGGCCATAAGGGAAATAGAAAAATAAGAAGAAAGAGAGAAAGAAAGGAAAAGATGAAAAATCTCTGCTTTCATTCTGCTTTTCTGCCTTCATGTCTGGCTAAGCAATCTGCAGCTTCTCCCCTTCGCATCCATCATTGTTACAGCTGGTGAGAAGTGTCTGACTCAGGGCTGCTTTACGTGTATGAGCCCGTACCTCAGTATCTGAGAGCATCCCTGCACGTGGCAGCATGCATGATCGTTCACACGCGCGCACACACACACATCTTTCCAACTTACTGCCCAGGAGCAGAGGCCATACATCTCCTGTGTTTACAGTCACCAGTTTCTCAGAGTCCTGCCAAAACCATCAAGTCCGCTTACTGCCACTGTTCCATCATCTAATCCCCAGCAGATCATAGATAGATAGATAGATAGATAGATAGATAGATAGATAGATAGATAGATAGATAGATAGATAGATAGATAGATAGATAGATAGATAGATAGATAGATAGATAGATAGATAGATAGTAGGGAGGGGCATTTAAGGTGATTTTTTAAGTCGATAAGTCAGGCCAATTAAAATAAATAATGAAACGAAAAACACTCCGTCCACAAAGGAAAATTGTAAAATGTGTGTGAGCTCTCATACATGTGTGTGCGTTTTATAAATCAGTGTTTTTCATCTTGTTTGTTGTATTTTTATCATTGTTTCAGCTTTAGTGTGTGCTGAACCGTGTATAGAACGATATAATTTTTAATTTGTTTCATCAGCTTGTGTTCTGATGATGAGCTCTGTCTTGAAAACTCAGCTTATCTGTGTTTGACTTCTCTGCCTAGGCTGCATTGTCAAGTGCAGATTCACTGAGCACCTTCCACATAAATTCATTGAAGCTATAGAGACCTAATACTTTAACCTCTTTAAATCCCTCTCATTGTTACAGGTTTGAGGTCTCTTAACTTTAGTACTAGTGTATATTGTTACCATGATATCCCCAGTGTAACTACCAGAAAAAAAAACCTGGGTTATTACTGTGGTAATTACTTGATATTGCAAGGTAATTACTATTACCTAAGTATTACTCTCTTGTTACAACACTATTGCTATGTTATTACCGTGCCATAATAAAAAGTGCTACCAACTTCTTCAAAGATAAAAGTAAGGTCATAATTAATTATTCAAATGAAACATCTTTTCTGTGGGTTGAGTTCATGGAAGAAAACATTCAACAGCACTGCGGTTGCTCTTTACAAGAAATATTTAATTTTTTTTCCAAGGTGTCAGACAAGCAGCATTGCATGATGGGTAAAAGCAAAGAGCTGTCGAAACACCTATGCAACCTTGTTATTGCAAACACACTGAAGGCATTGATTCCAGGTGCATTTCTAAGCTTCTGAAAGTTCCAGTGAGCACCATTAGACCATCATCCGGAAGTGGAAAGAACACGGCATCGTCATAAACCAGCCAGGTGCTCCTCGCAAGATTTCAGACAGAGGAGTCAGAACGATCATCAGAAAGGTTCTCCAACAGCCCAGGACCACTCGTGGAGAGCTTCAGAAAGACCTGGAACCAGCAGCTACAGTTGTTTCAGAGAAAGCAAGAAGGAATGCACTTAACGACAATGCCCTTCATGTCACGCACACCACGCAAGACTCCATTTCTGAAGAAAAAGCATGTTGATGCTGATTTGAAGTTTGCAACACAACATCTGGACAAACCCATGACATTCTGGAAAACATAGTCTGGTCAGATGAGACCAGAACTGAACTCTGCAGATGTCATAAGACACAACATGTTTAGAGGAGAAATGGCACCGTACTTGATCCCAAAAACACCATAACAACAGTGAAGTTTGGAGGTGGAACATCATGATGGGGGCTGTTTGTCAGCATCTGGTTCTGGCAGACTTCATATCACTGAGGGAAGAATGAATGGAGAAAAGAAGAGAGACATTCTGGACCAGAATCTGCTGCATCTGCAGCTGCTGAAGATGAAAAGAGGCTGGATCTTTCAGCAAGACGACCATCCCAACACACAGCCAAGAAACACTCACCTGCTTTAAGAAAAAGAAAATAAAGCGGCTAGAATGGCCCAGTTAATCACCCCACTTGAATTCAATTGAAAATCTTTGGAAAGAACTGAAGATCCAAGTTCACAGAAGAGACCTTGAACCTTGAAGATTTAAAGGCAATTTGTGTGGAAGAATGGACCAAAATCACACCTCAGCAACGTATTCCACCGGTTTCTCCAAACAGGAGGCGTCTGGAGGCTGGAACCACCAACAAAGGTTTTTGCACTAAGTATTAAATAAATTTCAGTAAGTGTATTCAATATTTATCCCCCGTGTCATTTCACTATATTACACATAACTTCATTTATTGACATAAATGTTAGGATTTCTTTGTATGTGTGCAAGACTTGGGTTGTTGCTGACATCTGGAAAAATGTAATGTCAATAGCTCTACTAGAAATATATTTTCTGAGAAACATGTTGACGTGTTCAACCCCCCCCCCCCCCCCCTGCTGTGTGTGTTTACACACACACACATATATATATATATATATATATATATATATATGCATGGTCTTTTTTTCAGTTAGTTTTCAGGTCTTCTTCTGTGTTCATTTTGTATTGATATAGCTGTAAATGTTTAAGGGAATAAAGCATCATTCCATTGACATTTCTTTGTCACACAACTTCCTTTTTAAACACTTCATAATCTAGTGAACCAGCAGATGCAGGCAGGCGGTGGTGTGGCTGTGAAGGTGGGCTGCAGCATGAAATATACAGCAGAGCAGCAACATGAACAGCAGGAAGTCAGCGGTTTAGGTAGACCACCCAGACGGGAACGGAGCATGTGATAGTTGGTGTTTGGAGCATGGGGAAGATCACGTGTAATGCAATAGTGCAGCTTAAGCTGACTGTCGGCTGACCTCGCATGTTTACATCACAGACCCGATTTTGACCCCTACAGGAAATCTCAGAAGATTTCTTGTGTAAAAATAGTTTCTACCCGTTTGTAGTTTTCTGTCTGTCCATGCTCCCACTCGACTTGACTCTACATGCTCTACAAAAGTTTTTACAGGTCCAGTTTTTGTTGACATAGTCAAATAGGTCTTGAATATATTAGAGTGTGGTATTGGAGGCTTAAAACAAGCCTTATATTGACAGCTGAGCTCATTTAACATAAAACCTGAGAAAACTACATCAACAAAAAGGCCCAATAACAGCAATATCTCAGGAGGCCAGGGGTTCCTTCTTTTATTAACGGTTTAGTTTGGAAATTTTGACAAAGCGCATCAGTTTGAATTATCCAGGGTCCTATTTATCAATGGAGAAAGTTTCAACATATTTCATACCATTATTCTAATTGTAGAAGGTCACCAATGATGCTAGCGCAAGTCAATTGTTCTAAGGCTTAGCCACGCCCCCTCCACTCACTCAGACAATCAGCATTCGGTGCCAGGCGCTTTGTGTCGTCTCGGGAGATGACAGCTGTTAATTAGGACAGCAGACGTGGGATCAGACAGAGAGACTATGACGAGATAAATTTAAAAAAGAAAAAATAAAATAAAAAAAAAACCAAAGCAATGTTCGCAAGTCTGAAACTGCGAGTCAATATCAAGCCTGTGAAGTCGCTGGAATGCGACTAGTGTCGCTCCCTCAGTGTCTTTCACAAACTACTGCACAGCTGCCGGTGTTGTGCCAAAAAGTGATCGTCTGCCTTAAACTGATTAAGCAGCCACAGGAGCGGAGTAGAGTCTGGCTGCAGCTTGGAAGCCAGAGGCGTGTCGTTACCCACGTTACTACACAACACTTATACTACACGACAGCTATAGCTGACCTCTTATGTACCATTACCAAAGTACAAAAACTAGCACATTTGGTTAGCGTTAGCTAACATAAACTAAGGTTAGGGGTGTTAAAGATAACTTCATATTTCTTACCAGCAAAGTTTAGTTTAGTTTATTAGTTTATTTGATAGGAACAGTGTACAAAAAACATTAGTCTTAAAACAAAGAGATGTTTTGTACCAGAGTCAGATATTGCTAATTTCCATCTGTTGTGCCAGGGCAGGTACACACGTTTAAAAACTGTAACAAAATAAACCACAATTGGTCTAAAATAAACGGAAAAAAAAATACTGTAAATATAAGATATACAGACAGTAATAAAAATGTTTAAAGATTAGCTGGACTGATGCTGAAACATCCCATCACACGCACTTTTGCGTGTAAATGCCCCATATTGCATATTCATTGGAGAAAAGTACTAAATGGATAAGAGGTTTGGTGTTAATGACCTAATCGTTTTAGCATGCTGTTAATAGATCAGTTTGTACATTTTTTAGCGTGTGCACTGAGATAGCTCACGTTTTTATACCGTATAAACCATGTTGCCTGTACTGCCTCTGCTTATTTGCAGTGGCTCAGCCACCTCGCTAGGGGGAAATAGTGAGCTGGACACTGTGTAGGCCTACTTCAGCCACAAGAGTGCAGTGTTAGAGCAAGAAAAGGCAAGTGGTAAATGTGGCTGGTGAAGACATTTATAAAGATTACATTTATATAGAGCATAGAAAATATATGTTTGTAAGGATTTTTGATAAACAGTTGCTAGTGATGATGGAGGATGAGTTGATTCTTGTTTTTTGTTCGGTTATTTTTTAAGTTACTTCGTAGATGCTAATTCTGCTAGCATGTCAATTGACTTTTCTATTAACAGTTAGCATTGAGCTAGCAGGTTTGACGCTAGTCATAGGTTTGTGTGACTTATTCTGTTGTCAAGCAGTGAGATATGCTGTATTATGTCTTGTATATATGTCCCCCTGATTTTCCCTTAGCCTATATGTATATTCTTGTTTATTTCAGTTTTACAGTACCTTCAGAAGGAAATAAACATGAAGACACACTGGAGTCTCATGCCCTCTTTCTGAAGAACTGTTAGCTTTAAGCCAAACTGAATCCAACATTCACGGAGGGCTGAAAATCGACTATTACTGTTCTTAATTCTGACTAACACGCTATCGAAAATGTGCGAAGACTTTGCCGCATTTCTGTTTGTTTTGAACCGCATCACTCTCCCGTCTTACCACCCGGAAGTAATGTATCATTCCACTGCTGGTGAGAAACTAGTTCCTCCAAATGTAATGTGTAATTTGTGATGCAAGGTAAGTTTTAATTGTAACATTATTTTGTTAACACAACATTTCCACAGACAGTCTTGTGTTATAACTGATTTGCCTCAGGTGTTGTGTGGAGTGGATACGATTGTTATTAATGACAGGCTAGCAGATTCCTATTGACTTATGCTAGCATTAGCATCGGGGACCACCAGTAACAAGAATATGAGATGAAATAAGATGAAACTGTCTGCAGTGATAAGTAGGACCCTGGCTCACTCAAAAATGAGGCCCAATGTAATAAATCCTGAACTTCTCCTTTCAGCATTTCATCACCTTCAGGTTTGTCCTGCTCAAGTTTTACAAAGTCGGCGCTTTGGTGTTTTTAAAGGTCAGGATGTTTCATGCCCCTACTGGCATGAGAAACAGGTGAATTGTCCTGAATTAATTATTATGCAGCTGCATATTAAACTGCTTGTACTTATTCATTTTTTATAACCCTAGGTTCAACAAAACCTTTTGTAGCATGCTATTTAATTACCTATTCATGAACATCTTGCACCTATGAAGGTGGAGCTGGAGTTCAAGGGACTTGCCTGATGTCTTGAAGGAGTTGGAGTTATTTAACTTTGTCCACAGAACTTCAACATACACCTTGTTGTTACATCACAAACATACCCAGCCCTGGAGCTTCATGAGAACGGAGAAAGTGTTACGTCTAGATGCTCCATGAAAAAATGTGTTTGGTTTTCCAGAGGAAATCCAAAAATTCATCCAGCATTTCTGTTCTTTACAAATGAGCCAATAATCTGCAGTTTCATGAAAAAGTGAATGAATGCTTTTCTGTAGGGATGGTGAAAACGAAGCTTCATGAGACTCTGAGACATTTTGACACAGCTGCCAAGAGGTCGACACGAAGTCTCGAGACATTTGAGACCGTGAGCATGAGCTCCATCTGCTGGCTGTGGATGTCTACTGCAGCTGAGGGAAGCGCTGTCTGGAGCTCTCTTGTCTCTGACACAGTGTATAATAAAAGATACGTTGTCAACCTTCAGTTAGTGTTTCCTTTGTGGTTAATATCTTGGAATTATCCTCTGTGATAAATTAACTATTTTTCAATAAATTCCCAAGCGATTAGAACCTGTATTAAGCACTGACAGATTAATAAACCCAGTTTCTTCAAGATTTCGGCTCGACACTCGCGGATGACGTAATGAGGCCTCGGTTTGTGTGGTCACGTGACTTTTGGCATGCTGACACTTCCACCAAAACAGCGGTAGCGAGACTTCCGGTTCATGAGATTGAGGCGGAGTCGAGCAGACGGGCTCGAGCATAACATCCCTACTTTTCTGTGTTTTCAAACATGAACCGAGTAACACAAGAAAGTAAACTGAAAATCATCAGAGAATTATCAAAGTAACAATTAATGATATTAGGGATGTCCGATATTATCAGATATTATATTATTAGACTTGCAGTCAAGACCGCCTAAACTGAGACCAAGACCAGAGAGTGTCAAGACCAAGACAAAACCAAGACTAGTTCAGCTTGAAACCGAGACCAACCCCCCCCCCCCCCCGTTTTTCATGAGTTGTCGAAACTAAACACCTTACTGTGTTCAGCTGAGAACAGAGAATTTATTATTTGGCACTTGAAGGGGTGTATAATGGAATATAAAAAACAGTACCTGCTTGTAAATTATAAGTTACATATCCCAGCTCTGCTAGTCCGAGACATTGCGAGACCGAGAGACCCACGACCAAGACCAAAGACTGACAAGACCCTGTCAACACCAAGACCTCAAAAAAGCGGTCTTGAGACCAGTCTTGAGACCAAGACCGGTCTTGAGAACTACAAGTTTACTGGTAATTGGCATAAAAATGTGATATCGAATAATATCTCCATCAGTTTTTTTGGAACAATATTTTTATGAACGAAAACTGGGGAGATCTTGTTCCATCAGCATTGGTCCAGCATGTATAACAGTCCCCATTATCCTGGAAGAACTTCATATAGCATTCTTTTCAGTCATGTGACTATAGTGCAGCTGCTGCTGCTACAGACTGACTTGCCTTGAAGCTACTTATAATATGTCTGGTTTTAAGTTGTTGATTAAGTTACCAAGTTGTCAGAAACATTATAATTAGCCACATGTTGGCTAATACCTGCTAGTATCTGATATCTGGCAGCCAGATGTTCAAAATGAACTCCTCTGGCTGAGTTAAAGGAATAGTAAAGCCACAGAATGATGTGCATTCATTTTCTACTCACCCTCAAGCTGAGTAAGACTGTGGAGCACTTTTTGTAGATCTCAAATGCAGCCGGAGATCGGACAGGTTTTCGTTTTCCCCCAAACCTTCATATAATGGAGTTCACTGGTGACTGAACTAAAAAGGTCCATAAAAGTCCACAAAAACTTGTCAATATTCCTCCATACTGCTCGTCCAATATAATCCAGGTGTCCTGAGTGGGTAGCACCCATAATTAATTCGAAACAACATCATTTAGTATATTTTTTATAGCCTAAACAGTACTACATTGCACTTTCTATTTGCGTGGACAGACAGAGAGCTATATTGATTTACACTGTATCACATGCTTGTCCTGCAGCACATCTCACTGCAAAATGTGAGAAAGAAAATTTGATTTCTGAAAGATTTACATGTCTCAGCTCTTCCAAAGCAGGACCATTACCCTGATATGACATATTACACAGCTCATGAAAAACAACAGCTTTGTTCCTTTCATTGTATGTGGGCCAAATTATATATATTTTAATCCAATGTTTGTTTGGATGTTTGTTTTAAGTTTTACCAGACTCTTGTTTTATCCCTCGTGTAAAGCGTCTTTGAGCTTCTGCGCTCTATAAATAAAATATTATTATTATGAAATAACTTGTGATAAAAGTATCTAAAGGAAATTCCTGCTGTAAATTGATTCTTTTATAAACCATGTAACTTATGATGTCAGGTTTTTAACGAGTGTGATGCGTGTATCCACAGTGCACGTCTGATGTTGCTCACAGCGGTCCGAGGAATTCTCAGGTTGTTTGTGTGTTTGCTCAGACAGATAAACATTAGAAGGAATGTTGGACAGAGCTGGTCCACTGATCCACAATCAAGGTGAAAACCACAGTTGTCCCCCTCAATCTGAGGTTCGATTCTCCGATGAACCCTCCTCTCCAGGAACCCTGAACAGATCTTAGGGAGGCTGGGAAGTCTGATTCCCCCGTAGTTGGAATCCCCCCCCCCCCCCCCAGGTTGCCAGTCCAGAGGTGTGATGTTGCAGAGGAGTGTGTGTCAATGAAAACGACCCATGCAGCTACATTGTAAACCTCCTGGACGTGATATAAATACCTGGGAGACCTCTGGGAATCACCTACAGTGCAAAGCCATCGATAAGCGATAGCACTCAGGAGCAACAGCTATCTAGCAGAGCTTTAAAGTGTTGATGAGACGACCTTAACTTCAAGTAACTTTGCCATACAACAACACACCAAGACAAAATAAGTAGCTCTGTGCAGTTAGAAGTTAATCAGACGTGTATTTACCTAAATATCATATGTTTAGGAGGCTCGGCTAAAGGCTGTTAGCTTTTAGCCAGGCCACAGAGTTGTGGTCCGCCCATTGAGTTACATGTATAATCTAAGCTTTGGAAAACATGAAAGATGCTCCAGAACAGCTAGATTGGAACTGGTTTGTGTGGTGGGATCATCAGCCAGTCCAGAAAAGTGTGATAATGCTGAGGAATTTGGGGAAATCACATTTTACAAGCTAGAGCCAGAGTAGACCTGTAGCCAACTGCCTACAGTCTGTCTCCACCCTCAGGTCCACTGGTTCAGCTAAAAGCCTGCAAGACCACACCGAGGGAACCAGAACTGTAAGGAGCGACCCGGAACAACACAAAGCAGACCCACAACTCGATGAGTTGCAGCGGTTTGACATACAGTAGATCCAGGAGTGACAGAAACAAGGCACTTGCCCCCCTGTGGTAGCTCGCACCTAGCGGTAGCTCGCAGCTAACTGCAGCCGCGAGCTAGCCGCAGTAAATAATTAGCCTTTAAAAAATGAGAAGATAACAACTTACATGGTTCCAGTCGAGTTTTAAATAGTTCCCGTTTATAAGGATGAGGATGGAGGGAAGGATGCATCTTTGGAAGCAGCTGGAGGAGATCTGATGATCGGAGACTTTCATATAACCGAGCAGCAGCTGTCTGCCGATAGCAGGAGCTGTATGACCGATGTGATGAAGCAACGATGGTTGAAAAAGAAGATTTCTGAGGAGATGATCGCAGTTTCATTGTGTTAGAAGTCTCAACATGGTGGTGCCTGAAGCTTTAGTGAACAGATGCTCTTGACGAGCAGAGAGGTCCGGTTGCTGCCTGTTTCCCGGTGAGTACGACTCTGATCTGCTTCCTTATCCTCTTCAAAATAAAATTCAGAATCTGTAGGAAACCTAAATAAACTAACGCTGCACTTACGACCTTTTATCTATCGGTCTCCGCCGAGTGACGTAACATTTGTTGCTTAACCAGCAGTAACCAGCGCTTGACGCCATTTCAGGCGTAAAACTGTCAGTGGTCAAACCGGCGTGGAAATGAGCGCACATCTGATCATAAAAATGATCTTATGACTGAATCCATGTGTGATTTAAAAAATGTTCGTGTCTGACCAAACAACAGAATCTTCGTCAGAAATGCACCGTCATCCAGCCGTTTCTCCTGAAGCAGCAGCAGCGCTGACAGATGGTGGCTGGTCGGATCTGAGCCTGACCCGGACAGGAACATAAGAAACGATAACTTTCATTAGTTAAACTAAGAAACAGTCTACCGAATGAACACTTACAACGTTAATGTATAGATTAATTTATAGAAACGGATCTCCTCCACTCAACTCCGTACACATCTCCTGGGAGCTGCAGTTACCAGCGCGTCTGCCCTTCCAGCTGCGCATAATGTTTATAAACTAGTATTTCTGTTATTTAACTTGTCAATAAAGTCTTGACAAGTTACAGCATCACTGTACAGCTCCACACAGGTCAGGGTTGTGTTGCAAACTTTCTCTGAGTCTAAAGCAGCGTTTCCCGCTGGTCCGATGCACCTGCGCCTTTCTGCAGCCCGACTGTCCGTCTTCTTACAAGCAGCTGAGCTTTCTTTTCTTTATTCAGACATCAACAGTGAGATAATAAAGTCTGATTTATCTTGATATTTTTGGCGATCAGTTGTCGCCTTCATCTGAAGTTATAACACTCTGCTGTTAAGATCATCTGGCTGGTATGACACCTGCAGCTCCTGGAGACAGAAGACAGGAGGCGATCCGTCTTTTCTATTAAGTAATCTAATCTGTACCCTAAAGTTATAGTCTATAAGCGCTCAGTCAGCAGACTGTTTCTTAGCTTAGCCAATGAAAGTTATTTTTTCTTCTGTCCCTGTGCGGGTCAGGCTCAGATCCGACAGTCCGGGTCAGGCTTGGACCAGCCTCCGCCTGCCTGCACTGCTGCTTCAGGGTAGCAGCTGGATAAGGAGGGATTTCTGACGTAGATTCTATTGTTTGGTCAGACAGGAACATTTATGAATCACACGTGGATACAATAATAAGATCATTTATATGATCAGATGTGCGCTCATTTCCACGCTTGTTTGATAAACGGGACCGCTGACTTTTATACACCTAAAATGGCGTCTTAGCAACAAAAGTCACGTGTCTGGCAGAGACCGATAAACTGTCAACACAATTTGAAGGCTGAGTTGTTACTGTTTGTCTGTAAAACTGGAAAAGGAACTTAAAAACCGCAATGAAGCCACTTCAATGTTAAATAAGCAGCAAAGAAGAGGCGCTTGCAGATGTCATATCCGGTTTCGGCTCACAGCACCACAGTCTGGTCAGAAAAGCAGCGATGTTTTCCAGATGCAGAAAAACTAGTCCATGCTTTTGTTACTTCCAGATTAGATTTCCCAGTCATTTTCTGTACCGCTTATCCAGTTCAGGGTTGCGGGGATTGCTGGAGCCTATCCCAACTATTATCAGGCGAGAGGCGGGGTTCACCCTGGACAGGTCGCCAGTCTGTCGCAGGGCCAACACAGAGAGACAGACAACCATTCATGCTCACATTCATTCCTAGGGGCAATTTAGAGTGATCAATTAACCTAACTAGATTAGATTAGATTACTGTAATTCCTTATTATTGGGCTGCCCCAAATATGCCTTGAAAAGTCTCCAGCTGATCCAGAATGCTGCAGCTAGGGTTCTGACTAGAACCAGCAGGAGAGATCATATTTCTCCAGTTCTAGCTTCTCTTCATTGGCTTCCTGTTAAATCCAGGATAGAATTTAAAATTCTTCTTCTCACATATAAAGCTCTCCATGACCAAGCTCCATTATATATTAGAGATCTCATAGTTCCATATATTCCAAGCAGGGCACTTCGCTCTCAGACTGCAGGCCTGTTGGTAGTTCCAAGGGTCTCTAAGAGTAGAATGGGAGGCAGAGCGTTTGGCTCAGACCCCCCTATTATGGAATCAGTTACCAATTCAGGTTTGGGAGGCAGACACCCTCTCTACCTTTAAGATCAGGCTTAAAACCTTCCTTTTTGATAAGTCTTATAGTTAGGGATGGCTAGCCATCCCTTAGTTAAGCTGCTATAGGTTTAGACTGCTGCGGGACGTCCATGATGCACTGGGCTCTTTCTCTCCCACCATCTCTGTCTCTCCATGTAGAAACCTGTGACAGTATTGCATCATTAACTGTGTTCTCCTCTCTCAGCAGGTCTGGCTGGATAACGTTGCAGTGTTTGTTGGTCTCCCTTTCTGTCTTCTCCCCCCCCAGCTGGTCGAGGCAGATGGCCGCCCTACCTGAGCCGGGTTCTGCCGGAGGTTTTTCCTCCCTGTTAAAAGGGTGTTTTCCTTCCCACTGTCGCCACCCCTCCGTGCTTGCTCAGGATGGGGGATTGGACCGGGTCAAGTCAAGATTCGGTCCAATCTGTTGGTTTCCTTAGCTAGGCTATTATGAATCTGACCTGAACTTTTCTGTCTGTTAAGTGCCCTGAGGTGACACTGTCATGAATGGACGCTATACAAATAAAGTTGAATTGAATTTAATTAGTTACTCATCTATGCAGCTGCGCTTGTTTCTGTTACATAGATCATCATGAAGGACGTTTTGGTCTATAAAACATGCCAAAAAATGTCAAAAATGTATCATCAGCACTTTAAGGGTTAATTCTGTAAGTTTACAGAGTTCATTCGTGTTGTAATGTTGAGAGAAACTTTTAGTCTATTCTATGGCTTCGCTCTTAATCCACATCTAAAGTTCAAGGAAAGTTGAACCCATCCATCTCAAACAAGCTAAACTTCCACATCAGGCCAAACTGCGAGCTGGCATCCCAAAATCCAACCCAGCAGCAGGACGTGTTTCTCTGCTTTCTGTCACTGACATAAGGAGCACATCAGGGTTTATGCCCAAACCGGCCTGTTTAGCTTTCTCATAACCACTGTCACTTTCCTCAAACCCAACAATTTGAATATTATGACAGATCAGTAAACAGTTCACCCAAACTTGCCTGGAAAAGGCTATGCTGCTACGTGTGTGTGTGTTCATGCCTTGTACATATATGGTTCTTGGATTCCTGCATATCACCTCACTCTGTTTCTGGAGAATCTGTGTCCTTGTGCTTCATCCCTGTTCGCTCTCCTTATGTTGTCCTTTAATATTGATTTTCTTCAACGTTCATGTGTGCTTGTCAACTGTAAAGATGATCTTTTCCATGAGAGACAATCAAATTTAGCTGTGCTTGGTATACTATTACAGTTTTTAATTTGATTCCCAGTGTTTTTGCTCTCAGGGTATCCACCGACCTCGTATAACACAGCAGTGTATTGAGCAAAGCCTGTTGTGTTCATGTAGCAATAAACGTTATCGGCATTATTTCATGGAAGTTGGCAACAGCTGTAATGTTTGAGATCAGAGGCAACCAGGCTTGCTTCCATCTTCTCGGCCTGTGCTCAGCTCCGACCGCAGTAGCATCATTTATGTAACATTAAATGAAGAACGACCAAACCATAATGATGTGAGGTAACCTAGCTCACAGAGGTGCCCACCTCTAATATTATCCAGACCACGTGTACACACCTTTTAGACCAGTTAAAGCATGGTTTAATGATTTAGAACAATAAAGAGTGACACATGATTTAGCATAAAACTAAACATTTTGGCCTGACTACTGAGCATAAATAGTGGGAAAGATCATTGTTTGGTGGATTATTTCTGTTTCGTTACAATGTTTCTTGAAAATAAGGGCATGGTCTCATGGGTTTCCTCAAACGAACTAGACTTGAACAATCTTCACTCTCGCAGCAGGGGTCCGACAACTCTGCGTGGTCTCATGGTTGTTTTCTGTAACGTTTTGAGCGTGAAACTCTCATCATCACGCCGTGACGCAAGTAGAGAGAGATGGCAAAACTCCAGTCCAGCTGGTGGTGTCACCTGTTAGAGTGGGATGTCTGTCACTAATGGACAATCTATGCACGAACATGCGTCGAGCGTGCTGACCGAGAGAGAGCCAGCATGAAGTTGCCAGAAACGTGTCCTGTGTGTCTCATTACTCGATGTGCATGAGGGATGTCTACTATGGGAGAAACGTCAGCAGGGGGGACTCCAACGAGAGACAAACAACCACTGCCAGAGATCCAAAATCAGAGCTACACTACACAAAACAAAATATGTTCTGGACAAAAAAGCATTATTTACACTTTACTGTTCTTTGTTGCTTCCATACATGACTTATTGTATAGAGATAAAGGGTAACGCTTAAAAAAACCAACACACTTCCCATCTTTAAAAAGAGCTGTAGGAATTGTAACCCATTCAAATTATATGCAACGAACTGATAATTTGTTTATTAATTTAAATATTATTGAATTTTACAATTTAATTGAATTCAAATTAGCACAAATCATGTTTAAAGCACAAAATAATTTACTTTGCTGCTGTACTCAGAAGCTGTTTGAAGTCTGTGAGAGTCAATATGATTTAAAGGTAAAAGATTGTTTTTAAAAAAACAAGACAAGAACAAATGTGAAGCAGTGTTTCTGTTAGAGGTGTAAATTTATGGAGTAGTTTTGACAATGATCTAAAGAGATGTAGCTCATCTCTTTAAAATCTCATTTAAAATAATGTTTGAAACTGACGTATTAGATAAATATAACAATAAATTATGAAAATATTGAATTCTTTAGTTACATTTGCTCAGAAATTATACTATGAAACATTCTATGATTTTATTTCTTCTTTTGAGATGAAAGGATTTTTTGTTGTTTTTCTTTTAATTTCTTTATTTACTTGAAAGTCTATGCTGTAACTGAGTGTCTCGCTGAAGATGTGTTTTCTGTAAAAAGTGTGGGCGTAATAAGCATTGGCTTCTGCCGACACCTTTTGATTATCCATATCTTATGTTCTTCTGCTCTTGTGTCTTTATTGATAATTTGGATGTTAAACAGAATCAATAAACAAACATACAAAAGAAAAACTGAGCAGCTGCTCTGCTTTATTTTTCTCCACAAAGCCAGAGAACGACGTCGGCGGCGTCTCTGAGCCGCGTCTGGATTCACCAGATTGTTCTGAGATTGGTGAGATTCATCGTTTACGAAGGAGCGGACGATGGACGCTTTCAGTGCTTCTTTTGTCTGATCCGGGCCCAGTCTGGTCATCGAACCGCCGTCAGAAAACCCGAGACAAGACACAGCTCACAGTTTATCCTCTACGCTCACGAAAACGATACTTTGGATCAACGTTTAAGAAATTACTGTAATTTGTTTCATCTCTATTGGGTTTTTTTTCACATTAATTTTATAATTTGATTGGAACCATGAATTTTGATTTACTGGAAATACATCTAATCTTGTAAGACAAAGAAGAATTGTATTCATACAAAGTAAAATTATAATTCATAACAGACCGTAAACAATTTTTTTCCTTTGTTACAACTTAATTTGTCACTTTGGATTAAACTAATTGAATTGCTGTAATTCTGATACAGGCATTGTTTTTCTTTTTGTCAAGTTAAGTTTCTGATTCAGTACAAAGTAAAAGTTTAATTATACCTTAAACTATACATCATATTTAGTGTCAAGCCAAATTGATATTTAATGTATGAATCTGTAACTGAACAGCAACATAAACAGTAAATACGTAATGTTTGTTATGAGTCACACCTCATACAAAGATCACAAATGGTAGTGAGTTTATCTCCTTACTGTCTTTCACACTCATGAAGCAATTTAACATCCAAACTGAACAGAATTTCTCAACAACTTCCTCTGAATGTGAACATTCAAAGGCAGTGAACACTTGACTCACATTTATTGGATAACAATCATGAAAGGTTAAATTCCTGCTGAATCTCTAAACTGAAACCTGGTGTTATTTGAATATGTCTTTGTATTAATATTCATTAAAATTTCTCACGAGAAAAGAAAAAAAAATTCCCAAGAGCGTTCTTGGTCCAGATATGTTTAGCTTTGAAAATAGCCAACTCTAACTCTGGTGTCGACCACCACTTGTCGGATGCTCAAACGCCCAAAATGTGCTCCCAGAAGGCCCGATGCCACCATGACTATACGTTCACTTTGCATGTAAACCTAACACCTACATGGGGCGGTGATTAGCTCAGTTGGTTGAGCAGCCGCCCCATGAACAGAGGCTATAGCTCCTCAGCGCAGTCGGCCCCGGTTCGATTCCTGGTCCAGGTCCCTTTGCTGCATGTCACTCCCCACTCTCTCTGCCCCTTTCCTGTTGCGATATACTGTCATATAAAGGCCACTAGTGCCCAAAAAATCCTTTAAAAAAAACCTGACACCCACATCATGTTTGGTCTGAACACATCGTTACAGCAGAGAAATAATCCAACAAACAGTTTTGCTTATTTTATGTGCAGTAAGTACAATTTGCATATAGCCTACTGCAAATACAGGTTCCATCCCTAATCTATAAACTAATTTCAAAGAGACAATAATTTAACTGACCTCTACCTGGATTAACCTCAGATGCAGCATGTCACGCATTTTAATGCTTCATTCTTTCTGAACAGGACTGGATTAAAAATGCAGAAACCCCTGGGAACGAAGTGTTGAAAGCTGTCTGTAACATCTGCACAGCACCGATGATTTAGAGGACATCTCCGTGCTTCCTCTTGCTGTTTCACTCCCACTAAACATTTGAACCTGATCTATCTTCATACAGTATAAGTGTGCATGTCTGTCATACATGATGGTGGAGGAGGAACCAGTCGCCCCAGCGAGGAGCAGCCGGAGAATGTTGTGCATATCGCAGTAGTGGCTTAAAATGGATCAGCTGTAGGTTTTTATTCCAGCATGTTATCTGAGATATGAACTTTAAGGATATTTACGAAACTACACTGAATGAAACGGTTTCAGGACTTTAAACAAAAATGAACCTTTTTTGTCATTAGTGGGTTTTTTAATCACCACGTTTCAGTCATTTATTGATAATTAGTCTGTGATGAAGTTCAGAAATGCAACGTTCAGCTGTCACATGATGATTAATATGATGTAATTATTATATCGTGTTACATTAACACCGACACTGCAAGTGGAAGGTCACCTGTTACAGAGTTCATGAACACCTCATTCAGCAGAGCTGATTTTCAGGTTATCATTGCAGTCTAGCCTGGATGGAAGTTAAAGTATTACAGGATAAGTTTCTTTTTTTTCAACCTGAACCTTATTTCTAGAAGTTTATACGTGCGTTTACTCACTAGTAAAGTTTCTGCATCACTTCAGCAAAACTCCTCCATTTCATCAGTGCTTTAAGTAGAATAAACGAACAAATGAGTACTATTGTCCTGTGAGTTCAGAGTTTCGCAAATTGTGTTTTTGTTGTTGTCTGGGCAGCGAGCTGCTAGTCTCAGCTGGACTACGGAAGCGTGCATCATGAAAGTGCGGCCCCGAAAAGTGTGTAGAACATCCTGATAACTTTCGGAAAGCTAAATCTGAACTCACGGGACAATAGTACTCGTTTGTTCGTTCATTCAACTTAAAGTATTGGGGAAAATTAAGGAGTTTTGCTGCAGCTATGTCTTATATAGTGGCTGCCCCGTCTCCCCCATGATACTGGACATTCACCGAAGAGTGACTCAACGTAATATCTTCCGAAGGACTCAAAGTGATGCAGAAACTTTACCGGTGAGTAAATGTACGTATATTCTCCTAGAAATAAGGTCCAGGTTGGAAAAAAAAAACTTATCCTTAAAAAACCTTTGGCCCTCGACTTGGCAGCAAGGGTATTTTTTGGCCCTCTGTGAAAATTAACTGGGAACCGCTGATGTCAAGTGGACTTACGCAGCATACTGTACACACCAAACGCGATTTAGGCGTCAAAAACACACCTGACAGCTAAAATGTTAGACGCTGGGTCCCTAAAAAGTCAGACACTTAAATTCCAGTGTCAAGACGCCCCTGACGCGCGTCAAGGAATGTCCAGCCCTGACGCACGTCAGGAGGAGCCCCTCCTTTTTTTTTCCTTTCACCGGTCTGTCTGCATCATGACAGATTTAGTAGAGAGAGCGGCTCGGCTTTATGTGATAAACAAAGCTAGGGAACGTTGTTGTAGGGCGTCTCTGCTCTGTGTCAGGGTTCACCAGATAATTGCAGGTGTTCTGAGTGTGATGAATTTCATAATTTACTCCAGCAGCTGTGGGCTGATGAGGGGCGCTTTCAGCTTTCTGATCCGGCCAAGTTTAACGTCCCACTGTCCTGATGCGGGGCAGCATTATAAGCCCATTACATCCCATCAGCACAGCAGGTCATCACACTACCGTTCAGAAACCAGGACCGGACGCAGATCACAGTTTGTCCTCCTCTGTCTTCAGAGAGAGAGGAGATTCCCCTTCTTCTTGGTGTTTCCCATCCTGTCAGAAAACATGTGTGTCATGACATTGAGTTGCTCTGATTGGTTGACGTCCTGCGTCAAGATGCCAAAGTTTATATTTTCCAACTCCGGCGTCTGCTGCCCTTGAAGTGCGTAAAGCACGTCGAATGCACAAGATCTCAAAACTTGACACAAACACCTCTAGAAACACCGCGCCCGACGCCCTAATGCGCTGCAGTTTTTGATGCCTCCTTGATGCGTGTCAGCCATTGAATTTGCTTGTAAACCTGATGCCCTTGGTGCCCAAATCACGTTTGGTGTTTATGCACAGTTACAGTGGACCCGCTCACCTGAATGGGTCAGACCATTCTAACACTTCCGACCTAGACCAGACTGCTCAGTGGAAACAGGCTATTAGAGGGTAATCCTCTGGCAATGACATCCTAATATACAGAATCAATGAATATCTATCATAACCTTGATATACAATTTTGTTGATGTTGTCACCTTTATTGCAGAACAACACTTAGCCTAACCTTTGAGCAGACATGCTTGTTTATTTTCGAGACATAAGGCCTTCCACACAGTTTAATCCATTGTATGCACCACTCCGGTTGCATACAGTGGAACCAGAGCGGTGCTTCCCCTCACCAAAGCAACGGGCTTTGGTGAGGGGAGAAAACACAGGGCATTACGAAAAGAAGGAATAGGCAAAAAAGGGGAAAAACAAACAGGTTACAGTCATTAATGACTGAGATATCTGCACATTACCAACCATCCACCCACTTATCCATCCCCACAGTCCTCTTCCTCTCCTATTACCTGATGTGTGATACTTACAGGCTGCATTCAATATTATGAACAAATGACCCATGTGATATTTGAGTTGGGGGACTTGTGGATTCTGCTGCGAGTCTTTATCAGCTGTGGCTCAGTCCATCACCGATGAACATGTGGACAATCAAGTTTCAGTAAGGATGCTGCTGAAGGCTACAAGAGTGGCTGAAACTCTTGTTTCTTTATAGGAGCACACATTTATCACGGAGGCTCTGAAAATGACAGCAAGAACTCACAGACTAATAGACATGAGACAGATCGATTATGCCTGACGGTGAGGCAGCTGGCAGCTTCGTCCTGCTGTTTGGTGGTTGAAGTCTGCAGTCCCACTCAGAATAATAGTCTAATTATCTCAGTGCTTACAGAATCATAACTATCAGAAAATGTGGTCCAACACAGTCTGCAGGATACACT
Source organism: Atherinomorus stipes (assembly GCA_023101725.1). NCBI lineage: Eukaryota > Metazoa > Chordata > Actinopteri > Atheriniformes > Atherinidae > Atherinomorus > Atherinomorus stipes. Next base: position 45,691 of record JALJCO010002690.1, read on the forward strand.
TTCATTTCCTCATGTTGTTGTGGTCACAGTCCAGTCCTCTGGGAGGTAGCGACCAGACGCCCTAAAAGCACAAAGGGCAAATAACTATGACTGAAAATGAAGAAGGATTTATTTGGGTTCTTTTCGTCAAGGTATTCATGCTGAGTTAAAACTGCAATGATCGAAAGATCAGTTGTTCGAATCCCAATTGCCCAGTATTCTGTAGTTGTGTCCCGGAGCAAGACACTTAACCCTCCTTGCCTCCAGTGGGGGCATCACTGGTGTATGAATGTGTGTGAATGTTCCAGTGGTGGTCGGAGGGGCCGTAGGCGTAAAATGGCTGCCACGGTTCCGTCAGTCTACCCAGGGCAGCTGTGGCTACATACATGGCCCACCATCACCAAGTATCAGTGAGGAGTGAATGGATAATGGATCTACTCTGAGTGCCTTGAGAAGCAGAATATAAATCTAATCCATGATTATTATTATTATTATTATTAAAAACACACTCACACATCCTTGTTCTTCAATCTGTGAGTACATTAATTGACATAATGCATTCCCTAGCCCCTTAGCCAAACCATCACAACTGAATGCCTAAACCTAACCAAAACCGAACTGTAGCCTAACTCTAAAACCAAATCTTGACTCTCAAAAATGGGCTTTTCTTAAGTCTGGGATACAATATTTTCAATCGTTGCTCGCAGCCTTTTTTGTGAAGAATTCGCCAAAAAGAAAAGGGGACGACATCGTGTGTGGACAAGGAATTGGCTGACTAGACGTGGGCTGTACAGTATGTCGATTTTACAACGAGAACTCCATCCAAATGACACCCCAGCTCTCTATGCTACCTCCGTTTTACTTCCGTTTTTGTTTCGCGCGTGCGAAATGTAAAAAAAATCTCAGAGGACGGATTTCTCAGTCTGGTCGTGGCTACGCTTCAACATGCAATTCACTCACGAGCCACGACCAAAATATCAAACAGGTTTGATTTTCTTGCGACTCACGATTTTTGATCGGGAGCTCGTGAGGTGCCAGTCACCTCTCGTGACCCCCTTGTTTACTGCACATCGCACGACCGGCCAAAGTGTCCTCACTTTACAAAAATGTCCTCAATTTGTGGTTAAAAGCGCAAAATGGTTCTCACAATACAGCAACTACAGGAACACACACACACACACAAAACCCTATAAACTTTAATTATGATACATTTAGGGGGTTTTTGTTTGTTTTTTTAAAGCAGAAGACAGCCATCATTCCACGTTCTATCTATACATCCATTTCTCCTTATGAGTCATCTCCACCCAGGGATTTGTTATTTCATTAAGTTTTACTGTCTCATATTAGTGATTTATTAAAACTGCTGCTGGTGTTGAGCTCTATCTGGAACTTTACTTTGAGAACAGAAAGAGGAAGTTAAACCACATGCATCATTATTTGAACAAACTCTTCCTCTCAATGCTTTGCTTTGGCTGTGATGGTGTATACAGTATGGCCGGAGGTGGACATTCCAGGTGCCAGACAGTAAAAATCCTGCCATGTTCTTGGACCTACCTGTACATGCAGAACAGGTGTTTTCACTAACAAGCTCGTCTACCTGCAGACGAGCTGTCCTGATTGAATTCAGCTGCTTTGGTGATGGGTGGAACAACTGCTGGACATGATTTTTTCTTTCTGGACCAGGGATGTCCACCTCTTTATATGGCACAATTCTTTGTAAGAAAGTTTCTCTTCATTTATTTTTTAAACATTTAGCAAACAATATTTTATGCACAGGCCTTTAATGGGAGTGATTTTTGTGCTATGCAGCAAAAAACAGGAATTTTACTTTTTAACTAGAATGTGACACCCGAGAACCACAGAATGCATCATGATATTATGTAATAACGATTAGATTTTAAAAAGTGGGGTTTATGTGACTTGATGGGACATTTGGTGGGACATGTTTGTCCTAAATTGTGGGAACAACAGGTGGGAGTTGTAGCCTGATGATTACCGAAGTGGGTCTGGGTCTGGCTCATGTCCCCTGAGTGCAGATGTGACAGTTGACAGTCCCGTTGCTATGCTTCTGATTGATGATGTGTCCTGGCTACTTGGCATCCTTTTGGCTGAATGTTTAATGTGCATGACTCTCACCCAGGAGTCTGCGGATCACATCCCTCCTGGGCCTTTCTTCGTCCTGCCTCACAAACAAAAGTGAACCGCTCGGGGCCCTGAGCAACACCCTGAACCCCTCACCTGATCCTTGGGTGTAGAAACATGGCAGCCCACCGTTTTCCAGGAAATATACAGTTGTGCTTGAAAGTTTTCATACCCTCTTATTACAGACAGAAAAAATCAGCTGCCAGTAAAATATTAGCATTTTTTTACCCACTGCTCATGAGCAAGGTGCTTAAATTTTTTTGGGACAGTTTTGTTTGTTTTTATTTATTAAAGGAGTGATGACATAGCAGTTAAAAACTAGTTTATGTTGTTGGCATTACTGCATATGTAAATACTCCAAAGAAAAAAACAGCATTTTTTACAGCGGAGTATTGTTTTGAAACGCCAGACCTCACTTCCTCAGTAATACAGTTGGGTCCGGTGATGATATGGAGCTTTACCCGGAGACCACGTTGACTTCATTTTGATTGGCTACACCTTATTTCGCTATGACCTTATTTGGAGAATCTAGGTCAAGCTGCGGTTGGACTTTGCTAAAGGCTAACTGCTAGCAACATGGGCACTTCAGACAGTGAGCTTCGTTTATCAGACAAGACAGCATTTAGAAAATAAATAAACTGACAGGGTTGTGGCCGCCTCCCTCAGTGTTGCTGCAGAAGTTTTCTTTTAACCCTGTAGGCGCCAAAGTCGCAATATTGCGACAGGCGACTTTACTGTACTGAATATAACAGACCTTATTTTTTTTTTTTTTTTTTGTATGTGGGGGGGGAAGGGATTTTTTTTATAAAGAGAGGGAAAAGGGGGGGAGGGGGGGAAGAGAAAAGGGGGGCCAACGCCCAAAGCCCCCTTATCTTTAAATCTATAGCCTTGTACTGTTACTGCTTGGTTTTACTACATCGCCACGACATACAGCCTCAGTTCTGACGCCATTTTTGAGTGTGTTTATATGAAAAAAATCAGAGAAATAAAGGTTTGAAACCCGACACCCGCTGTCTGCGCACGAAGCTGCGGGAGCGCGGGAGAGAGAAAGAAAAGGCGAAAGCAGCAGCGCGTTGGAAAGAGTGAGAGACAGATCGCGACTTTTAGAATAAAAAACTAAACGCCCAGAGGCCTTTACAGTGCAGACGAGGTGCTGCACTGATTTTTGCTGATCAGAATTAGAAGGGGACGATCAGCCCTTGTCAGAGACGAACGACTGACGTAGCGCGCGCTGCCGCACTCGCACCACACAAACTGTCAGAAAGCACGGTTATGAGGGTGGAATGATGGTGAAAGTTTTCTCTGCCGCGGTGATGAAAGAAAGAAAGAGGGACGTGTGGGCAGAAGAGGGGATAATCAGAATAGGGGAGTTATTGATGACGGCTGGGAGTGTTTGAGAGTTAAGGAAGTGATCCACGAATCGATCAAAGACACTGACGTGGGACATGTGGGATATCGCGGACACGAGGATCTCACAGATGCTCGTGCATGTGATTTTCTGTCTCTGTTTTCGGATGAAGATTTCTGGAACCTCATCACAAATGAAAGATATGCTCACCAGAACCCAGACACACACCAACTCCAGCCAAACCCCAGATTTCATGGCTGGTATGATGGTATGAGGGGTCAGCTAGGTTATGACAAATTATAAATCTATAATAACAAAAAAAGGGAAAAAACCCATAAAAATATAATTTTACCTGTTGATATATGAATTATATTAGAAATTTCTGCAGTTTCTGTTCATTTATTCTGAGGATGAGAGGATGAAAAGGGATCAGTGAAAAAATGAAAAAAAAATCTGGTAAATATGTTCAGAATTCTGTTTACTGAGTTTTACCTGCTGATATACAAATTATATTAGCAAAGTTACTCAATCAAACTCATGTTTCTTTATTTAGAGCATGATATGACAGTATAATTTTTTTTTCCTGTGTATAAATATGTATCAAAAATCTGTTTTTTTACTGAAAGTTACACAATCCAATATGGCTGCTACTTGATGACATCACAATATGCAAATAAAATTACTAAATTTACTCCCATCACAAACTTTACGTCATGATGAATATTTTTCTCATTTACATTATGAATTTATCTCTCACCACCTCCAAGCTACAGCATTTTGAAATCTTAAAGTCCAAATGGAATATTTTCCTAAATAAACTCTGGCGCCAAGAGGGTTAAATCCATTTGTTTGAAAATCCAGACCTGACTGCACAGAAGTTACTGCTAGCTCCATACACTCAGCTGAATCAGACAGGGAGGGGAGGGGGAGCGGTGTTTACCTGATAGTGTGCTCTTCTTGGAGCAATTAAATTACGTAGAATGATAGAACTACGTAGAATGATAGCCTGCTGTCTGATTCAACTGTTTCTGAGCAGAGAGACAAAGCTGACAGACCATAAACAGGAACTTTGATTCTCACTCTGGACATTCACATGGCCTCATCAGTGCACAACAGATCATATTGTACACCCAAAAACCCAGAAAAGTGAAATTTGATGTCATGGCACCTTTAATTATTATTTAAACAAATATTCCAAATCAATTTTTTGTTTTATTGTTTATTGTTTTACTAAATAATAATTCAATGAAATTTTATTTGTTTTTATTTTTTTCAGTTTCGTGTTATTTGAATTACGAATGTGAATTTAGCCTTTTCTTTAAAGGGACTTGAGGCAGGAATTTTTAAAAAGACAAACATGCATGTCCATCTTTTTTAATACTAATGGGTGATGAAGCACTGAATACCAAAAAGAACGTTTCCACCCAATTTCTCTCCGTTGCCTTGAACAGGCTGTGTGCTGCAAAATGCGCTGCAATTCGGTGTCCGAATTTCCCGCGCTGCCCTGCGGACGTGACGTCAAATGACGCTACATCCACAGTTTTGATGCAGGAAAAAGACAGTCGCGTTAAATTCAAACACTGTAAGTGATAGTTATGGATTCTTCTGCCGTCAGCAAACGATCCAGATCAACTGAAAGACACTGAAAAGTGTAACTACGAAGAAAAAGGTGAGTAAACAACATTATAGCTTCAGTTTGTGCTCCTGTGACGGCTTGGCTCGTGGCTGCAGTTACCTGACGCGGCAGTCGCGGCAGTCGCGGCAGTCGCGAGTTTCGTTTCTTAATCTTGCCTCAAGTCCCTTTAAAGACACACAACAGAACTTTAAGTAGTTTTCTCAGTGACCCCCCTATCGGCGGCTAAACTAGCATCCATCTTGTATCATACCTGTACTGTGATTCACTCCAGCCAGTAAAACAGTCTTATCTTGACTCTTGTTCTGTACCTTCCTCTCTTTTTTTCCCTCTCTTCCTCCGGTAATGTTTCCTTGCATTTCTTTACTGAATCTGACATGATGCGCATTCAAAACGCCAGCTGTGTTCATATCTGGTTCATTTCCGTTAGCTAGTGAGTGACGCCGTGCACAGCCAATAGTCGGCTGCAACGTTGCAGTTGTGTCCCGGATGGAAATCTCACATACTGCTGTTTCTGAGCTCCGGGACGCCTCTGGGCATTGACTGCTCGAAAACGCGCATAATAAATGTCGGTGTGACATCAAAACAAGTCAGAAATGCAGATTTTTAAGCTCTAAAAGTTCCACTGTGTGTCTTTAATGGGAGGGGATGTAAACTTTCAAGCACAACTGGAATAGAGATGAGTGAAATGCAGAGCATGATTTCCCCAGTGGTACGTATGAAGCTGTGCATGTTGTATTCTGATAATCTGAGTTTTAAATCACTGCATTTCTTTTATTCTTTTATTTCTTTTATTTAAAGTGCTTTCAGGGTTATCTTTGAGCAGGGCTATTCTCTTTTCTTCTGAAGAAACTTATTGCCAAAGAAAAGCAACAAAAATTAAATCTGAAAAGTTTTTTTTTTTTTAATCAGTTCTTGGGGACATTTTTGTCCATAAAGACTTCAGGGTCATGGAGGTTAATAGCAAGAACTTAATTTGGCAATAACGTCAGCTGTACTGGCAGATATGGAAATGTTCTGTTTTCAGTGGTTAGCAGAGAGGGTGTGATCGGGGGGCTCCAGAAAGCAGGCTAGCAGATACGGCTAGCTGCAGGCCTGCATGCTTTCATCCAATGCAGATGAGGTTGCTACTGCGTGCACCTCTGATGCTGTTTGTGGGAGCTGATTCATGTGTTGTCTTGTTTTGTATTCTGACCATTTCTCTTTTACCTCTGCAGAGTCCTTGATTGCTTCTTTTTTCCTTCCATTCAGCAGTTTTTGTTCCATTTGAGATGAGACCACCAGATATAACAGATTTCATTTTCTCTGCCCCACTGATAAGTGTCTCAGCTTTGCATTCCGTCAAACCACAGTTTGTCTTTACTCCTGCTCCTCTTATTATTTAGTTATGCTGCAAATGAGATTCTGATGTGCAAATGACAAATCATGGCTAAAAATGGAAATCACTTTTTTATGTGTGAGCGTTCCATGAAATGATCTGTAAACATGAGCCTCTCAGCTTTAGATGGGATACTGGACATAATTTACTGCAGCCGGCCACCAGTGAGGAGGAATCGGAGGGGGGGGGGGGGATTACTGGTGGGGTACATCATGGGAAACTTTGGCTTCTTTATCTCCCTTTCCTTTAATGTAAAAGGGAAAGGAAGTGAAAGGGAGGCATTTGTGGGGAGCGTTTGAGAAAAGGGACAAAATGACAGAGATCAGTCACGCTTATACAATATGAGCAATCTACAGAGAATCGAGTATATCAAACGTGATCTTTGCTAATAATTTTCAGTTTAAAGCAATCATGTTCCAGCCAGCTGCTAACAGCAATGTTAAGGCGTCACTGACAGGCTTTTTCTCATACGGCAACATGGCAACATGGCAAAGAGCATGCCCTCATTGTTTTCTTTCATGTGAAGCAATCTTTTTGTGGGTGGAATGAATGAGCAGTGTGAGCTACACTATATTGCCAAAAGTAATTGCTCACCTGCCTTGACTCACACTATGACGTTGGTCCACCTTTGCGGCTAGAAAAGCTTCAACTCTTCTGGGAAGGCTGTCCACAAGGTTTAGGAGTGTGATAATGGGATTTTTTGACCATTCTTCCAGAAAAGTTACATGGCAGTAACTTTTTTCATGTCATAAACGTGCACATTCATCAATGAACATGAACAGAATTCAAATAAGAGACATAATAAATGCACACTGTCGTATCGTAATCAGGTGTTTCTTCAGGCTTTGACAGCCTTTTTATCACCGGATGGGAGGAGAGGGGAAAGGGGGGGGGGGGCAGAGAGTGGGGGCTGCAGTGGGTCCCAGGCTGAGAATCGTACCGAGACCGGCTGCATGGAAGAACTGCAGCCTCTGACTACTGGAGGAGCTTCCCAACTAGTTGAGCTAAACACGCCTCAAGTGTTTCAACCAGTTGTTAAATATCTTTCTTCAGTCGGCTTCCTTCTCTTTAGTCAGACTCGCCGTCATTTCTCCTCCTGCCACCGCCAGGGGTGACAGGGAGCGTGTGAAATACGCTCACAGAGAGCGTATTTTCGTGCATGCAAAAACGACCGTATAGTGCGTATGACTTTGGAGGACAGGTTGGGTGATGCTGTCAGCTGCTGCGCATGCGGACAGCACGCAGAGCGACGGGGGGGGGCAGAGGCGGAGTAGCAGGAGGGCCACCAGGTGGAAGGAAAGGAAACGACTGATAAATTAGCTTTGATTGTACAAGTTGAAGACATTCCAATGAATATATTGATCACGGTTCTGATCACTGTGGGGCTTTCATGGGAGCCTTTCTTTCAGGTCTGCAGAGACCTCGCGAGTCATGTGCACGCGCATATAGCTAATATAAATGCACGATACAATCAGAAAGATAAGACATGAAATACTCATGTCATTAAACAAAAATCGGAATTCAGCATCATGTCTCAGAGAGAAGCTGGTTTCCAGCATAGATGCTGCAGTGGTGAGTTAGAGCAAACCAACTTTATTCTGATTTATAACGTTTCTGATTATTTTATACTTTGAATTTAAGTTTCCATCATCCATTGTCTGGAAACAAAAGGTATTATTGGTGCTATTAAAAATATCAAATATATCATTTGTAAAAAACATTGTAAAATGTCCATTTTGCTTCTGTTCTCCTGTTAAAATAGAACGCTTTAAGATTTTAGTTTAGAATTAAGATTTTATAATTCATTCAGAGTTGTTTGTGTACCTGTTTTATCTGACACAGTTGTGTAATGTTACATGTCACGTTCAGCTTTGACAGAAAATAAATATTTGAATAAAATGAATCCGCTGATATCTTTAAATCTCATTTAAGAGTATCAGAAAACATTTAAGATTGTAAAAAATAAAGATTTATTTTATATCGTGATATATATCGATATCGAACAATATGTAAAAAATTATCGTGATAGAACTTTTTTACATGTCGCTAACTCTAATGAGTTGTCCATGTGGAAAAAAGTGTCAGACAAGAGAAAGTTTCAGTCGGTATCTTTGTTACACAGAGCCTAGTAACTCTGTTGTGCACTGTAAAAAAAAGCCTGTGAAATATCAGGAAAGAAAAATAATGCTAAAATTACAACAAAATTAGGTAATGGAAATACAGTGAATTACTACTTTTTTGTGGGATCTTTTTTTAACTTTGCATTTTTATTGTTTAATTAAATATGTTAGCAAGTATAGTAACGATTCAGTTTTTTGCCAGTAGGTCAACACTAGATGTACACATGTAAACTCAGTAAAATAGCAGAGAATTTACATTATTGAACTCGTCAATACAGTTTAACTACTTTAAAACACTTAAGTGAAATTATTATGAACTTGAAAACTATTCTAACAGTCATTTTACATAAATTGGACCTATTTTATAAGGAATTTTCAATGTACAGTATTTCCAGATTTTTCAAATTACTGTACCATTTCACATGCAGGTTTAAAGTCCATTTCAATCATTTTATTGGTATTTCACTGTATTATAGAAATAAAGCAAAAATTGTGAAACAGTACAGGAAAAAAACTGTACTATACTTATTTTTACAGAGTGATGTGAGTGAGTGAGTGGTAGGAAGGAGTGCTGTGGTGCAAAATCTATCCAGAGAGAAGCAGACTAAAGGGCCCACGTAGCTGGTTTATGTTGCTCCTGTCAACTTGTTTAACATTCTTTGTCAGTTTGTACTTCAGGAGGTATATGTGGGACCACACAGACCCATAAAGAGAAAACAATACCAACTATGCTCTCAGAGCTCTTCACTAGATGAAGATATGTCACGCCAGGTATTGCAAATGCAGTAAAATCTAAAATCAACATGTGACAAGGTAATAAAGTATGAATATTAAACATCTAAATCATAAAATCATGACTCAGCCAGAAAGTTACCATGTGCACAAAGCCATTGTGTTTGTATCATTCAAATATAGTGCTGATTGTTTTATATTTATCAGGATTTATTTGGCTTGTGTTTATTATTTTTCCTTCTCTATGAGTTGTGATGTGTCACAGTTCATCATGATAGGAGTTAGCCAAGTCCTTTTAAGCACTAGATTTTCTAAACAATGTATGGAAACCACTATCTGAAAAGTACCTTTAATTTATTCATAATACACAGGAAATAATTCTAAAGTATATTATTTTCAGCAACCGCATACAAGCACCCCTACTGTGTGTCTACTTCTTCCTCAGGTTGAGCTTTGTTTTTAGCTGCAGCAGTACTTTCATCGACAAGCATCTGGCACCAAATCATCATCAGATCCTTATTTTACAGTTAACTGCTGCAGATGGTGTTAGACATCATCCTGCTGGCAGCACTTCCAACAGTTATCACAATGCATCATTGTTAATTGCGAGCATACTTGACTGTTAAAAATGTAAGGTGTGATAAAAGTTTAACAGAGCTAGTAGTGTTTAGAAGAACTCCGTTTGATGTCAAAAACAAACGCTACATCAAATCATGTTAAATTATGCTGCTCTGCAATATCGCTTAATTACTTGGAACATTCATCTGAAATGAATGCAGTTGTTGGAAATGAGTGAATTATGTTATAGAGATGTTACATCTGCTTGAGTGGTGGAGATGAATATCTCTGGTGTATTTAAAAAAAAAAAACAACTATATGCCTGTGTATGTTCTGGAGCTAGGTTCAAAATTTAGTTTCTTAGTTGAATCATTCTTTATTTAAAAATCCAGGATCTGCTCAAAAAAATCCTCAAATGGCTCAACATGGCCCTGTGTGAAAAAGTGATTACTGCCACACCTGTTCTCAATCAAGAAATCATTTAAATAGGACATGTCTGACAAAGTTAAGTAGACCAAAAGATCCTCAAAAGCTAGACATCATGCTGCAATCCAAAGAAATTCAGGAACAAATGAGAAACAAAGTAATTGAGATCTATCAGTTTGGAAAAGGTTCCAAAGCCATTTCTAAAGCTTTGGGACTCCAGAGAACCACAGTGAGAGCCATTATCCACAAATGGTGAAAACATGGAACAGTGGTGAACCTTCCCAGGAGTGACCGGCCGACCAAAATTACCCTAACAGCACAGCGACGACCCACCCAAGAGGTCACAAAAGACCCCAGAACAACATCCAAAGAACTGCAGGCCTCACTTGCCTCAGATAAGGTCAGTGTTCATGACTCCACCATAAGAAAGAGACTGGGGGGCAAAAATGGCTGCATGGCAGAATTCCAAGATCAAAACCACTGCTGAGCAAAGAACATAAAGGCTCGTCTCAGTTTTGCCAGAAAGCATCTTGATGATCCCCAAGACTTTTGGGAAAATACTCTGTGGACTGACGAGACAAAAGCTGAACTTTTTGGAAGGTGTAGGTCCCATTACATCTGGCGTAAAAGTAACACAGCATTTCAGAAAAGGAACATCATAGCAACAGTAAAATATGGTGGTGGTAGTGTGATGGTCTGGGGCTGTTTTGCTGCTTCAGGACCTGGAAAACTTGCTGTGGTAAATGGAAACATGAATTCTGCTGTCTACCAAAAAATCCTGAAGGAGAATGTCCGGCCATCTGTTGGTGACCTCAAGCTGTTCATGCTGGAAAACCCTCCAATGTGGCTGAATTACAACAATTCTGCAAAGATGAGTGGAACAAAATTCCTCCACAGCACTGTAGATTGCAGTTGTTGCTCCTAAGGGTGGTTCAAACAGTTATTAGGTTTAGGGGGCAATCACTTTTTCACACAGGGCCAAGTGGGTTTGGATTTTTTTCCTCCCTTACTCATAAAAATCTTCATTTAAAAACTGCATTTTGTGTGTGTCTTTTTCTAATTTAATTTTTTTTTTTTTTGATGATCTGAAACATACGTGTGACAAACATGCAAAAGAAAAAAAAAAGAAATCAGGAGGGGGGCAAACACTTTTTCACACAACTGTATATAAATTGTTAGCTGCATGGTGGTTAGCACTGCAGCCTCACAGTAAGAGGGTTGTTAGTTTGAGCCCCGGCTAGAACAATACCAACAGTGGCCTTCCTGTATGGAGTTTGCATGTTGTCCCCATGTTTGCGTCGGTTTTCTCTGGGTACTCCTGCTTCCTCCCACCAAAGGTCCAAAGACATGATGTTGGGTTCATTGGTCCCTCTAAATTGGCCCTAGGAGTGAATGTGATTGGTTGTCTGTCTCTCTGTGTTAGTCCTGAGACAGACTGAGAACCTGTCCAGGTGTACCCGCCTCTCACCTGGTAAAAGCTGGGATAGATTCCATCAACCCTCACGACCCTAAACTGGATAAGCAGAATAGAAAATGAATCAATTTTCATTTTTCCAGAAATGTGAAAAAGAGTGTTACCATTACACTTTTGCCAAAAATTGCTATAGTATTGTTATAAAAATCTCACTTATTTGATATTTGAATTTTTTTTTTTTTCGTTTCGTGTTTCCATTACCAGTTTTTAATTGCAAAACTTCAATAAATATAGAAGTTTTGCTAAATCCTGTGTAATGGAAACACAGCTTAAAATGGTTTGAGAAAGAATGTGTTAAAAAATAACAGCTAAACAAGCAAATATTCATGGTGACAATTGTCACAGTCAAACATGGTTTAACTCACAAACTGGATGTGAGATGTGAACATCCTTATGATCTTTAGTTCTACACCTTTTATTGTGTTTATTCCTGTGTAGAACAGGCAGTAGAGCTGAGACAAGGCTCTGCTTTTCTCACTGCTGGATTGAAACCAGAGCAGTCGACCTGTCACCGTTGGTCTGCGTTCAAAACAAGAGACAGAAGCAGATACATGAAGAGACAGAGTGACAGAGATCAAACTACTTTCTGGGAAAAAAGACTTGTATTAGTGTCAAAGCTGGAGATGTATGTTGGGACCTGAGCAGGAAAGTGACAGCGGAAAGAATGAGGAGGTGGATACCAGAGACATACTTAATAGGAAAGAAAGTTAAAGCAAGAGGCAACTACAGAGTAACTTTTCCCTCTGAGGGACACAGCAGTGAGTAATAAAACTGATGCATAGCTGGGAGAGAGCCTCCACCAAATGCAGGAGAAGGAATAACCCAGCATGCAAAGCGAGTGAACATCACCTGAGCTGTAATACCCAGAGAGCATCCACTGCCACATTACAGGACAGCATGTAGATAAGTTCTTTCAGAGGAATTTCCATTTCCTTTGTTAAGCTGTCATACTGCAGAGTCAACAGTGAACATATTGGATTTCTTCTCTCAGCACTCTGAAAGGAGATAAAGGCAGTCCAGGTCTACAGCAATAGCTTTTAGGTGAATGAATGTGATGCAGTTTGTAAATTGTAGTTGTGACCTGCTATGCTAACAAAGAAACTGCTGTGTTTCTCATAATGGATCTCGCAGCATGTCCATCGGGCTAAAAGCCTCCATTATCATGCAATGGATGGTTTTGATAAAATACCAAGGGCTCAAAGAGGAGCTAGAGAAAACTTGGAAGGTGAAGGTAACAGGAGTTCCTGTAGTCACTGGAGCACTGGAGGAGGTGACCCACCCCAACACTGGACAAACACCAGACACCTCAGTCCAGAAGAGTGCAATTCTAGGAACAGCTAGCCTGGTACACCAGCCTGACCAATGGCATGTATGGGGTACACGGCAGTTCAGTCTGGGTTTCTTCCGTTGGAGACTGATTTCCAACTTGAAACGAGAGGGGCGGGACTAACAGGAACAAAGAACTGGAGGGAACCAATCAGAGAAATGCGGGATGTCTTTCTGAAAGAGAAAATACCCCCAAACAGCAAGTTGTTGAGGTTTAAAGGACATGTTCAGTGTATTAAAGGCAGGGTAGGGGATCCTGGAAAAACAGTTCGAGCAAGCTACATTTTAAAAAGTACACCCCCCAAATCCACGCCTCCAGAGCACAGGAGCGTATCGCCAATGGTTGTCGGCAAACATAACTGAGAACAGCCGAGTGGCTAGCTTGTTAGCTTCCCAGTAAACACCAGAGGAACCATGTTTCCTAAAAGTGATAATTATCTCACCTCCAACTTCTTCTGTGGTGTAAAACATCCTCACTGCAAACTCCAACACCTCCAAGACTTGATCCTCATCTGTTTTTTTTTCTTTTCAAGAACAAACGGCGGCATAGATCAGAGCAGCAACAGCCATGTTCATCTACACTGAGATGCTAACGGCGAGTTGCGAGCGCGCATGCGTGGGGAGGGGGGAGGGGACAAATGGCAGTTAAGTTTGATGGACATATAATCATTCAATCAGTAACCACGGGCCGTTAGCAGCCGTTTTCCAGTCCTGTCCATTCCACAGGTGATTAATTTTAAAAATTTTTGCGTCAGAACATTTAATTAATTGGCTGCAATCAGGGTGTGAAGAAGACTTTAAGCAAAATAGTAAAAATTGCTCATCCTGCCTTTAAGACATCAGAAAGGGCATCATTAAATCGGCGCAGCCTTCCTGACTGATATGGTTTAGCCGGGCTGACAGTGTGGCCATTTTGACCCATTTTGAGCCGATTTTCCACTTGCATGACTAGTTTGTGGATCAGACAGATTTTTGTCTCAATCTCAACATGAGGTCACGAAGAGCGATCAGCACCTCATGACCAGCTCCCAATCAGAAATCATGGAGGATTTCGCAAGGATTTCGTGATCGTTGTGAGGGAATTGGGGGCGGGGCTTTGTGCTGACTCTGACTGCAAATAGCGAAGAGGAGCACCACAGCGCGAGCTACCTGGCCTCAGATGACCTTCAAACCAGCGGTGCAATGGATTAAAAAATGAACCAAACTGGTCCGAGGAGTGTTTGGGACTCGGGAGATTGCGGCATAAAGACGATTTCATCCACCATCCCTGGTTTTATCTGTCTTCTCTTCTTGAATCACACAGCAGCAATGCATCTCCCCCACTGCCCTACCCATATTATCAGCCCATATAGGCATTAAATGTGACATTGGAAAATATCGGTATTTGTTTTACTTTTTCCTTTTTTAATGACACAACATAAACTCTTGGCTATGCATCACTAGGGGTGTAAGAAACTATCCATACACTGAAATATCACAATATGTTGTATTGAGATATATTGATTTTAAAAAGCGCTGTGTTGATGTTTTTATGAATATATTTAACAAAATCTTGCAAGATCTTGTTCCATCAGCATTGGTCCAGCATGTATGAAAGTCCCTGTTGTCCTGGAAGAAACTTTATATCCCAGCATTCCTTTCAGAGTCATGTGACTACAGTGCAGCTGCTGCTGCTACAGACTGACTTGCTTTGAAGCTGCTTATAATATGTCTGGTTTTATGTTGTTGGTTAAAGGTAGAGTCTGAAGTCCCTCCAGTGTTTCTGTTTGCAAACAACAGTATTCAAACTGAGCGCCCCTCCTTCTCAGGCTAATGGCCGCCTCGTTCTTCAGCCTATTCAGCTTCAAGCCTCTCCTTCAGAGCTCAGAAGCAGGTAAAAGCCAAACCAATATTAACCCTGGTTTTCCAAAGTGCTCTATCTCAAGCTCTTACCTTTCCTTGGGTACATCCGCCGTTTTTTCTTTCTTTCTTTGTTTTTCCTTCAAGAGTTTGAGTGACTGGCGTCTGCGCCAATCATGAGCTTATTTCCACACAGCGTCATGCTCTTAGTTCTGTCATTGGCTGGCAATATAAACAGAAATCTGGTGCAACTTGAATTCCTTCAGGAGATATTTAGATCCACTCCAGATCAGCGTATGTCCATTATAATGGAAGTGATGCGGGCAACCTCGCGCAGCATTATCTGCTATAAACTCCTTCATTTCACCAATGTTTTCTTACAAAACATTAGTCGGACCCCCCCCCCTGTGAGCTCGAAGCAGCTTCAGTGGCTTTTTTTGTGGTGATCCATCCTTATTTACAAAAACATTTTTACTGCAGCGGCTTTGATTACATCACTGTTATGCAACACCATAGCAAGTAAATGTCTGTAAATAAGGACGGATCCCCACAAATAAGCAACTCAAAGCCACTTCGAGTTTACAAAGGGTTCCGACTAAGGTTTCGTAACAAAACTTTGGTGAAATGAAGGAGTTTGGGGCAGATAATGCCTTATTTAGAGGCTGTGCAAGGTTGCCCGCATCACTTCCAATATATTGGACATACGCTGATCTGGAGTGGATCTAAATATCTCCTGAAGGAATTCAAGTTGCACCAAAACAGTCTGGGTGAGGAAATGAACATACTTCATGCTAGAAAATAGGTCCAGGTTGAAAAAAAACTAACTTCGCCTTTAAATAAAGTGTACATTGTGCTGGAATTTGATTTGCAATATGTGGTAAGTTCGTTTTTTGCTGAACAAATATGCAGTATTGTATATTTCTTTGTGACTTTCATTCTGTTGCAGCTGTTATCAAAAGCAACTAGAGATGAATATGAACCATTCAAGATTCCTGCCCTCACGCTCAGAATTGTTCAGTGACAACAGAGGCTGTAAATGAAGAATGGGCAGCCTGAATCTCTGGCTTCCCATGACCGGAGAGCATCAGCCGATAACTTCATTTTGCCATTTTGGTCTTTTAAGTGATTCTGACGTTAGCCTTGATGCAGCTCTGGTGTTGTCTGTAAAGATCAGTCCATTAAAGGGAGGAAGGAATTGAGATTCAGCTTTGTGCACAAAACAAACAGCTCTGGCCTTCATGTGACTTCGGAAAAAAAACTGCATAAACAGAGAGTCAGTGCAAGAAACCGCCTTTATACATCTCTAAAAGCCGAGTGATGGAAAGGTTTTAAGTGCTGCCAAATGCAGCCTGGGTTGGCGGAGAGAGGCCGGGCTGGGGAACTCGATTATTGAGCTCTCACATCCCCAAAGTGCAGTTCAGTTTTGATGAATGGTAGCAAATCAGTGGAGAGTTAAGATGTATTTGAGTTAGGATAGGTCAGGGATCAGCCTGGCAGTGGTGACTGAAGGAGGAGGATGCAAAAATATGATGTATGATGAAATGAAAAGAGCATGGTGAAATCCCTATGGCATGACCACAAAGCCAAGCTCAAGGGATTTAGCTATTGATCTGCTTCTGAAAGCCCATCATTCACTCCCTCCACACCCACCCACTGCCCACCCCATCTATTTCCAATCTCTATTCCTTTATGTAGATCAAAACCTGTCAGGCATGGGAGTTCACATCAAGGTGTTGCTCTGTCTGAACTGTCAGAGCTGACAAAACAGCCGAAGCTCAGCTTACAAACCAGAACTATGACTACACCTGAAAATATCCAGCTTTTATTCTACAACTTTAAAGTGTACTTCAGTTTTTTTGACATATGGAAGTATTACACGAATGCTGAAACACCAGCTCATTAAAAAAACCAACACAAAATTCAGTGTTTTAGACAACTTAACTGTGAATGAGTTTAAGTCTGAGCTTTTGAAATAGTTTAAAAGAAAACCCCTTAGCAAAATGAGTGTAGTTGGGGCTTTAACTCTAGATTACCTCCATGACACATACTCTGTTTAAGCTGTTTGAACCAAGGAATATGGGGGCATCAGACCTCACACGTTAGAAACGTACCGAGTGGACTTTAGAACGATGAGAAAGAAACCTTAGGCCTTGACGAGGTGTACAAGCTGACCCTGGGGAAGCAAACCACACCAAATGAAGGTGCAACATTTGTCAGCATTCCTCTCCAGTCCAACACGAGTCCCCCTGGACTATCCCGGTATGAATGTGCCCTAAAGGCAGAAGAACAACCGGAGAACAGCACATATCTTTAAGGTGCTTTCACACCTGTTAGTCCGGTAGGTGGTTCAGTTCGGCCCAAAAGTTGTAACAGTGTTTTAATTCGCAGCTAGTACGGTTCACATTCACACCAGAGTTTCTGCAAAGGAAACGAGTACTAACCATCTGCAGCCGTGGAGCGGAAGCCCCAGACGTGACAGAAGCCTGTGGCTTGACGGAAGTGACGTAGAGTGCCAGAAACTACAAGGAATGCGTGCTATAATCGCCCCCCTATCAGTATCGTCCCATATCAGCCTTATAAACATCGGCCACCCCACTGATATTTAACCGATCAGGATGCTGTTTCTAAAGTCTAAAAGAAAAAAAACAAAAAACAAAACAGTTCTTCTTCTTCAAAAAGTTATTTTTTATAGACTTTAAAACTTCTAAAGACAGTTTCTTCTAGGATGTTCTGCGTGAACAGAGTTTATACATGATCATTTGTGTAAATAACCAAATATCCCCTGTATTTGGGGGTATTGTTATTTATTATTTCCTCAGGGAGAAGAAAATCCAGGTGGTTCCAGGATGTAATGCACATATCCTGTTAGTTTTGTTTGATCAACTGTCATTAGGTTGACTTTGGTATACTGTACATAACACAAGTTGAGGAATTTTCAAATTTTGCACAAGGAATGAATATTGCATAATTTATTTTTCAGCTTAAATATCTGCATCGATATAGGATATTGGCCACGTGAGTTTTAAAATATCAGCATATTGGATATCGGCCAAAACTCCAATATCGTGCATCCCCAGAAACTACTTGCAGTATTTTTGAGGGCAGGAATTTGAGTAGCATCCTACAGTCCTCGTGCTAAATAATGGTGACATTTAAAAATAAATAAATAAAAATAATCACATTATATGCAAATTAGAAACTGCTGATTGATCTAAATAAAGCCGGTACTACCAAGCCCCGCCCAGCCGCCATGTGACAATCTGATGACGCTCCATTCCTTAACTTTTGATAGAGACCGGGGTATGTCGGCCAACAATGACGGTTTTAGAGTGGTGTTTTCACAAGAAAATGACTAAAGAGTAGTAATGGGAATCTACTCTTCCCGTGCCACAAAGAACGAGAGAACCGGTTCTTTGGTTCTCTGTTGTTCGATTCCATTGGTCCATTGGAATCCATTTGGTCTATTTCAAAATTAATTTAATTAGTTAAACATTAATAAAACGTCAGTATGATGCCGAGCATCTGTGGTGTAGTCAGCGTGGCTGCAATGCGGTACATTTGTGATGTACGGCTCCAAAAGCTGACAGATACAATGGAGTCCAGCAGAGGAAAACCTACATCTTTCATATAAAATGTCATCTGGTAAATCAAAAGGGTTGCACCATCTATGAATATTCTTTCTTTTCTAACTACTCTCATAATCTGCGCACCAGTGTCGACAGAATCTTCTAAAAATGGGCAGGCCATTTTCCAAGAGTGCTGATTGGTCAGGGGGTAGTGCTTTTATACTCTGAGATCTCTTAACCAGAACTTAACCTGGTCCGGACCAGGTTAGGCGTTCAGCATCAGTTACCGGGGAGATAGAACTCGATCATAAGTGAACCAGCGTCATAGGACGAAAAACCCAGAGTTAACCCTGAAGCTAGGAGAAAATCCGGCTTCGTTGCACAGGCCCCAGGGCTGCAGCTGGATAGTATTGAAGGAAACAACTGTTATGGATGTTACATAACCTTTCAAGCATGTGGTGGCGCTGTTTAGAAAATACTGTTTTGTGTTGAAACGGATTGGTGACGCAAGTGAAGAAGGACAATCCTGGAAGAAAAAGTCTGTCTGTGTTTGTTTTGCTCTTCTGCTCGTTATTGTGGTGATATATTATTATCATTGCTTTGTGCAGCAGCACAGATAGGCTACTGCTGTTGTTACAATATGAAACTCACATTCAGCACCAGAGCAGTGCAAGGTTTTTTTTTTTTTTTTTTTTTTTTCTTTTTTTTCAACGGAGAAGATGTCTTCCAAGACACCATAAGCAAACGGGCTGAGCTCCTAAACCTGGTCCATCTTGATCTCGGGGACATCTTCCGTGATCTCTCTGGCAGCTTCTGTTTCATTCATCATGTAGGATGTAGGAGAGAACTGTTGTAAATGGGCGGAATCTAGGCCGGAGTCCTGGAGTGGCTACTGGAGTCCGCATGGAACCGTGAGGTGGTCTCGGTACGGACACACTGGAGGGACTACGTCTCCTGGCCAGTCTGGGATCCCCCGGATGAGCTGGTGGATGTGGCCAGGGAGAGGGAAGTCTGGGCTTCCCTGTTTAGACAGCTGCCCCCGCGACCTGACCCCGGATAAGTGGAAAGAACATGGATGGATGGATGGATGGATAACCCATAAAGAAAAGGATGAATTCACAATAGTAATTTGAATACAAAGAAAGTAAACATAAATAAAAATTATAATTTAGTGAAATAAAATATTGCTTTTGAATTGTGGTTAGAGGACCAACACAGCTGTCAACAGGTGTAGAAGTCTTACTGAACATTAGAGAAAACACCTGATTGCAGTGATTGCCTCAAAGTGTTGCTCAACAACATTTTAGCTTCAGAGCCCCATCATGCTTGTTTACTTGTTTATTTTTTGTCTGTTTATAATATTTCTGTTGAACCGCAATTCAAAATAAATAATGATTTTCTTTTATTTTTATTTATCATTACTTTGATCAATTTCAAATTATTTCACTGACAACTGATTTTTTTCCTTCTTTAATTGGAGGGTATGAATAATTTTGAGGACGACTGTATGGATGGAAGAGTGGATAGATGGATGGATGGATGGGATGGATGGATGGATGGATGGATAGATGGATGGATGGTCTCTTTTTTTCTAGTAATTTGGTCCTTACTTGGGTTTTGGGTCTGAGTAGGCTGGCGAGCATGAACATATGATCTTCTGTCATGCTTACATGCTTGCAGTCCAATGTTTTAAATAAAAAAAATGGAAGCCTTTCACCTGCACAAATGAACCTTCATCAACATGTGACCTTATGATTGTCACAGCAGTAACAGGGCTGGGTCCTCCTCTGCGGACAGAAGGGAGCCTGGAAACACGGGTGTAGGTTGGTCTGCTGGTCCCTGTATGTTGATGAATGTGTGCATTTTCCGATTAAAGGATAACTCCCGGGAAACCTCTGTCCTAAAATGTCTCCATGTAATAATGTCACTTTTTCAGAGTGGAAAATAATGAGGATAATTGTCAGAGATGATGTCATCCTCAAAGTGAATATTTCATCCAGAGTGAAGCACTTCAGCTCACTGGCCTTGAGCGAGCCTCCATCCCTCTCCGTTCACCTCTATTTGCTGCAGATGTAATGCACATACTCCATTTAGTCTGAATCAGTAGCTAAAATGTCGCAGCAAGCATACTGCAGCATGTGCGGCCCATAATGACTACAGGGATGCATACGAAACAATAAGACCAGGATATAAAGGTTAGTTAAAGGAAAAACTAATGAGACTATTATTCCCAGCTAAATCAGGCTTTTTCCTCTGGTGGGAATACTGTGGTGGATGTCCTCGCTACTTTATCTGCTCCGCTCAGCTTTACAAAAACAGAAAGAGCCTCTGTATGCCAATATGCAGCAAAGCTCCCCTTTGCTCTGGGCTGATTGCAGGACCAAGACAGAGCAGACAGACAAAGAGAAAAATGAGATGGACTCGATAAGGAGTTGTATCAGAAAGGAGAGAGCAAATGAACACCTGTGGTGCTCTTTGAGCCCGTGGAAGTCCATCACACTACAATTATCCATGGAAGACATAGAAGAGAGGAGGATTTCTGTTCTTTGATGTTGATAATTCTGTGCAAAGATTTTAAAAGAAGACAGAAAAGTATTAAAAGACTTCATTTTTTGCAGTCGGTTCATTTCACAGCCAAAAGAATTCCCTCAGACCAACGAAAAGAAGACAAAGAAATGGAAAGTAAAAGCAGAAGAGTTTAAAAACCTTCCACAAAAGCTGCAAACTGTCCTGCTTGAAGTGATTTTGATTATTGATCAGTTCCTCCAGAATTTCGTGGCATTTCTTTGTGATTTTCCCGTTTTTCTCTTTTTATCCCTATCCTTTCAGATACATGGAGGTAGGGATGTATACAGAGGACCGGTATCATTTGGTACCAGTTCCTAAACTTAACAATATCAGGGCACCGTTAAGATTCTCGACAAACAATACTGTTATCAATACTTTTTGAACTTCTACTTAACATGTAAGTACATCAAGAAGTCGTCATGGTGATGGAGTGAGACAGACACACTTCCCTTATTCTTACAGCTGTCCTTCGCCTACCTTTACTGTATGTCCAGGCCTCTCAATGCCGTGTGAACACGTGTTTAACATCTTTTAACATCTTGTCATGTCTTTATTATGCTCTCTAAATTACGTTATAGTATCAATAAGAGTATCTATAAATACCGGTATTGATAAGGAGTATTGATATTAGTATCAGTATTGATGAAATCATAACAGTATACATCCCTACATGGGGGGTGGTTGACCTATTGGACCCCTGATAGGTACTTCAAGGTTCTCCACAAAACACAGAAGTGGCATCAGACATTTTTCTGTCACTTCACGGACGCTGCCATCGTAAATGCCTTTATCCTGGACGAGGAATTAGCCAAAGCCAAATGGGCGCTTTCTTTACACCAGAAGGCGTTCAGGGAAACCTCAGCCTTGGGGTTGGTAGAGGCAGGTCCCAACCCACTACAGCAGAACCCACCACAGACCTGTCCGTACATCAGGACACAGCACTGAAGTGCAGGCACTGCCAAGCCAAAACTCCCTGGAAATGCCAGATGTGATGATCCCGTTTTTAGCCAGCCTGTTACACTAGGGACACACTGCATGCGGAATTACACTGAAGCGCAGTGCCCCTCTTTCTGTCCACGCCGGACGCGCACAGTCGGCAAGCAGTCCTGCTTCTCTGCTGTACTTCTGCAGCAGATAGTTCCACAATGGGTACATCTCCTGTTCTGCTTTCATACTGTTTACAGGCAGTAAACCGACATTTGTGTGTGTGAATCCTTCCACTTGCATTTTCAATAAAGATGAAGACATGATTGACATACAGTTAGATCCATTAAAAAGAAATTGGGTTTAAAAACTAATCTGGGTGTTTTACTTTGAAAATGGTTTTATTTTGATAGATTTGTCGTGCAGAAAATGGAACGGAAGCCAAAACAGTCGCTCCACGGCGCATGCTGATTTTAGCGCTGCGCGGCACGTCTCACCTGATGTGGTCGGGTGTCAGGTCACCTGATGTGACCTGACACCCGACCTGACACTGTCTGTTAATATGGGTGCCAAAATGAAACTGCTGCGCTTCGGCATCCTTCTGTGTCAAGTGTGGCCCTAGGGTTGCAGTGCACAGCATGTTGTGAGCAACTTGTGAGCAACTTTTGAGCATTTACACTTTAAGTAGAGTGAACTATATATAGGACTGTAACATTTGTTTGGACTCTTCTTTTGTGGCATGTACAAAGTTTTGCTTCCCAAAACAATTTTCTCCATCAGTAACACTGACAGCTTGAAAATATTGCAGTGGGTGACATGTTACCAATGAACTGTTAGCAATTAAGATTTGTAAATATTCTGAAGATTCTGACAGTATTTGTTGTTGATTATTTTAATATAAAAGAAATTGCATTTTTGACAGCACCATTTCATTTATTTGGACTCTTGTTTTTGTTCCATGCACAAAGTTTTGTGTATAGAAAAATGTGCTTGTGCCTCATTTACTCTTTGTCTGCAATACTGACCGGGAATTTAGGTGTGGGATAGGCCAGCCCCAACTGTGACCTGTCATTTGAGCCCAAGATTATGCATGTACACTGAACAAAAATATAAATGCCCATGTAAAATACTGTTGCCATGTGGCGTTAATAACTGTAATGAGCATTTGCTGACATTTTATTGTACAAAAGTGATATTTCTCCTGATTTGTGTATACTTTTTAATCCAACTTGCTAACAGTGAGCATTTATGCAGTGAGTTGGTTTTTTACCCAGTGCATTAGTGGGGCATGTACAGCGGTGGATCAGACAAAATGAGCAACAGCAGGACAATCCTTTGACTGGGGACAACAAAAGGCCATTTCAAAATGTCAAATTTTGTCATAATGCATCAGATGTCGTAAGTTACGCAGGAATGTGCCATTGGCATGTTGGATGCAGGGATGTCCACCAGAGCAGTTGCTGCACGGCTAAATGTCCATTATCAGCCTATAGGCCATCTGAGAACAGACTGGCACTACTGCAAATCGACCTCATCCTTGTCAGCCCCGTGTGACCACTCCAGCACAAGATTGCCACATCGGACTCATCCTCTGTGGGATCAGCTAAGATCAGCAACACACACAGCTAATGAGGCCATTGGTCTGCACAACAGACGCATCTCATCTCAGACTGTCCGTAACCAGAGATGCAGCTGGCGAACACTCAAGATATTGAACAATCAAATTCCTCAACCTGACCCCTGTCATGTTCAAAGGACTGTTAATCCATTACAAATGGCCATACCACCATGTTTTCAACACCAATATGAAGATCAGTAATTAATGAAAATTGATTTCGAAATTCTCGGTATATTGCGTAACCCAAATGTTAATCAAACTCTTATATTTGACATGGGGCGTTTATATTTTTGTTCAGGTTGAATCATTTCAGAATAACTGCTGTTTTACCAAATATATGACCGTGGTTACCAAGGGTCTCCAAATGGCACACAATTGGCACACTTGTCATTCGCCTGGTCCTATCTCTAGAAAAACCTGTAAAATATTCATTTTTGTTGTAAGACAATCAAATTTGAAGTGGCATTTAGGAAAACTTGAAGCTGGACTCGCATTGTTTTCCAGTCCACCACCCAATGTTAAAATCATGTTGATGGCAAATGGTTTTGAAAAAACAAACAAAAAAAAAAACACCCATCTGTTTCAGTGGTGGTGTTTCAGACTGTTACCCCAAAAGAGCTCAACCATGCCTGCACTCCAAATGGTTCAAGAACAAGGTCTATCCTTATTAAAGACTGATTTAAAGATTTGTACATAAAAAAATTGAAATAAGTTCATGTGCTAATCACTCCGAAACAACCTGTTAGAGCACCATCAAACAGTTTTTGCTGTACAACTATAAGGTTTGACTAAATTTACAGTAAACATAATATGAAACAGGTCCAAACAGTTTTGCATGAAAAACTGGACTTAAAGCAAAAGTAAGTAACTTATTCACCTCAATAAATGCTTTTCAAAATCCTGTGGGGCTAAACAAAGTGTTTACGGAGCGATTCAATGTCCACGCCCCCTCCCCCCGGTGTCTCTGGCCTGTAATTGGCACTTGCAAGTCTGCTTGTATCTTAGCTTGTATCGAAATCTTGCGACAACACAAACTGCTGTACGGCACTCAGGTCCCCTATCCACCGAGCTGCTTCCAGCACCGGTTCGAACCAGAACCAGACTAAAAACTGGTTCTTTAGCTTCCCACCACCTAAACACCGGTGCCTGGCTCTCAAAACCAACTCTTTGCTGGACCAGAGTGAAAAACCAGTTCATGAAGCTTGTGTTGCCTGGGCGCCGGGAGAAGCAGCACCAAGCCTCACGGTCAAATAGACTCAGTAATCACTTGTCATGTCCACAAAAACTAAATAAAGTTTATGTTCCTACCTGCTACCCACCACACCAGAGAAAAAATATAATCCACGGCATAATTACCCACAAAACGCGGGTAAAACGTCCCGCTGCAGGAGACACGGGACTCAGAGGAGCTGCTGCTACCAACGTAGAAAAAGTAGCATCAACAAGCTTAGAATTATAGTCAGGGATCAGAATAGAGGAAAGGCAGGAAGAAGATGTCTGTGTGCTCAGGGGTGAAGGGGAAATTACAACCTTTACAACAGTGAAAGGAGGCCAGTAGGGGGAGCCCCGAGCTGAAGTTACTGGGTTCTGCTTTAAAGGATTAGTACACCCACAGAATGATGTGCCTTCACTTTCTACTCATGCTGAGCAAGACTCTGGAGCACTTTTTTAATATCTCAGATGCAGCCGGAGATCAGACAGGTTTTCGTTTTCCTCCAACATTCACATAATGGAGTTCACCGAATAAAAAACGTCCACAAAAACTTGTCAATATTCCTCCATACTGCTCGTCCAATGTAATCCAAGTGTCCTGAGTGGGTAGCATCCGTAATTTACTTGAAACAACATCATTTAGTATATTTTTGTAGCCTAAACAGGAGAACATCACACTATCTGCGCGAGTTCACGACTCTACGGAAGCTGCGGCATTCAGCACAAGTCTGCCGATAATGCAACCGTAGAAGAATACATTTGCTGTTTACATTGTGCTATGAGCGAACGAGCTGCAGACAAACCCAAGGAGTTGGCTATTGATTTAAAACAAAGACAGAAAGAAAAAGAGCACACTTGGTCTCGTCTGTTGTGGCTTCCGTAGTATCGTGAACTTGCATGGATGTGCATAGGGGAAGTACGATGTTCTACTGTTTAGACTATAAAAATATAATAAATGATATAGTTTAGAGTAAATTCTCGATTCCAACCACTCAGGACACTTGGACGAGCAGTATGGAGGAATACGTTTGGGGGAATAAGTTTTTGTGGACTTTTATGGACCTTTTTGGTTCAGTCACCGGTGAACTTTTATGAAAGTTGGGGGAGAACAAAAACCTGTCCGATCTCCGGCTACATTTTAGATATTCAAAAAGTGCTCCACAGTCTTGCTCAGCATGAGGGTGAGTAGAAAATGAATGCACATCGTTCTGTGGGTGTACCATTCCTTTCCTATCCATTTAGGACTCAGTTGTTCATGTTTGATTAGTCCAAAGAAATATTTGATATGAAAAAATGGATGAAAGAAGGGAGAAAAAATAAGATTCAAGAAAGATTTATGGATTCTGAAAGGGCCATTTATCTGGAGGGCACCCACAACTCATGAATCAGTCCTCCTGGAGTTATTTGTCTGTGCTGCATGCACAACATGATGAAAACCAGAAACCAGCCCTGATGGTGGTTCAGGTCTTCCTCAGGAACATCCTGCTTCAACCCTTTAGCCGATGACTACTTAATAAATCCCAGTCTTGATTAAGGCTTTTGTTTTGCTGAACAAAAGAGTTTAATCCGGTCTGTTGGAACTGAGGCAGTGTTTGGTGCTTTTGACATTTGACCGTGAACCAGATGGTGGAGACAGAAACTATTAAAGAACAACAAGAAAGAGCTGATGTTGCAGAACTCTTCTTCCACAGGGAGCAGAAAGGGTTTAATTGGGAGAATTAGAAGAACATGGGGAAGTGGCAAAATTAATCAAAGCAATGCAAAGATCACGAGCATAAAGTTTACTGCTCAGTGTTTATCAGCAGAGGCTACAGTTGTGTGAAAAAGTGTTTGCCCCCTTCCTAATTTTTTTATTTTTTGCATGTTTGTCACAATTATATGTTTCAGATCATCAAACAAGTTTAATTAGACAAAGGTAACACAAGTAACCACAAAATGCAGTTTTTAAATGAAGATTTTTATTAGTAAGGTGGGGGATCCAAACCTTTCGTGGCCCTATGTGAAAAAGTTAATTCTTCCCCCGTGAAAACATAAATTAACTGTGGTTTATTACATCTTTGGAAAGCTGAGTTCAATTTCTGTAGCCACACCCAGGCCTGATTACTGCCACACCTGTTCTCAATCAAGAAATCACTTAAATAGGACCTGCCTGATGAATTTAAGTAGACCAAAAGTTCATCAAAAGCTAGACATCATGCTGCGATCCAAAGAAATTCAGGAAAAAATGTGAAACAAAGGAACTGAGATCTATAGGGATGGTGAAAACGAAGCTTCATGAGACACAGAGACATTTTGACACAGCTGCCAAGAGATTGACACCAAGTCTCGAGACATTTGAGACAGTCAGCATGAGCTACATCTGCTTGCCGTGGATGTGTCCTGCAGCTGAGGGAAGCATTGTCTGTAGCTGATTAGTCTCTGACGCGGTGTATAATAAAAGAAACGTTGTCAACTGTCAGTGTTTCCTTTGTGGTTAATATCTTGGAATTATCCTCTGTGATAAATTAACTATTTTTCAATAAATTCCCAAGCGATTGGAACCGGTATTAAGCATTGACAGATTAATAAACCCAGTCTCTTCAAGATTTCGGCTCGACACTCACAGATGACGTAACGAAGCCTCGGTTAGTGTGGCCACGTGGCTTTCGGCATGCTGACACTTCCACCAAAACAGTGGTGGTAAGACTTTTCGGTTCATAAGATCGAGACGGAGTCGAGCAGACGGGCTCGAGCATAACATCACTAGAGATCTATCAGTCTGGAAAAGGTTCTAAAGCCATTTCTAAAGCTTTGGGACTCCAGAGAACCACAGTGAGAACCATTATCCACAAATGCTGAAAACATGGAACAGTGGTGAACCTTCCCAGGAGTGGCCGGCCGACCAAAATTACCCCAAGAGCACAGCGACGACTCATCCAAGAGGTCATATGATACCATATATGATACCCCGATCTTGTCTAGTATTGTACCTGGGATATTTGGACAAAGCTGTGCATGTAAAAGACCAATATCTGCTAAAGATTCTCCTTGTGGCTGCAAAGAAAGCAATATCTAAGAACTGGCTTAAGACTGAAACTCCAACATATGAACAATGGATCCGCATTGTAGAAGACATCCAAACAAATGAACGACTTACTTATAAATTGAAAATGAAAGAAGAGGCTTTTGTAAAGGGTTGGGAAAAATGGCTATTATATAAAACAAAAAGGGGTTATTGCTAATTTTGATTTTTTTTTTATTAATCTACACCTGCAGGCTTTGTTCCTGTTCATATTTTTCTTCATTTATAGTTTTTCTTTATAAATATATTTTATATTTTTCTTTATTTATTTATTTTTCGCACTTGTTTGTTATGTTCTGTCATCAAATTGCAAATGTGAAAGAAGAATGAAAAGAACCAGTGGGAGGAAAAAGATGGGAGAAAAATGTCAATTTGCCCCCCTCCCATATACAAAAAAGGGGGGACTAGAAAACTTGATTTGTAAAGAGCGCAATTTATATGTTTATAATTAAATAAAAAGGTATTTTAGAAAAAAAAAAAAAAAAAAAGCAACACAGCAGTAAAATATGGTGGTGGTAGTGTGATGGTCTGGGGCTGTTTTGTTGCTGCAGGACCAGGAGGACTTGCTCTGGTACAGTAAATGGAACCATGAATTCTGCTTCTACCAAAAAATCCTGAAGGAGAATGTCCGGCCGTCTGTTGGTGACCTCAAGCTGAAGCACACTTGGGTTCTGCAGCAGGACAATGATCTAAAACACACCAGCAAGTCCACCTCTGAATGGCTTAAGAACAACAAAATGAAGACTTTGGAGTGGCCTAGTCAAAGTCCTGACCTGAATCCCATTGAGACGCTGTGGCATGATGCTAACAAGGTGATTCATGATGGAAAACCCTCCAATGTGACTGAATTACAACAATTCTGCAAAGATGAGTGGGACACAATTCCTCCACAGCGCTGTAGAAGACTCACTGCCAGTTATTACAAACGTTTGATTGCAGTTGTTGCTGCTAAGGGTGGCCCAACCACTTATTAGGTTTAAGGGACAATCAGCTTTTCACGCAGGCCCATGTGGGTTTGGATTTTTTTCCCCCTTAAAAATAAAAATCTTCATTTAAAAACCGCATTTTGTGTTTACTTGTGTTATTTTTGTCTCACATTTAAATTTGTATCCCTGATTCTGCAGGTCAGAACCATGAGCCTGGAAAACAGTTAATGGCTCTGTTCTGAATTTCCGAATTTTTGTTGCAGTCACATAACCCATAAAATACAGATCACACTGCTTTCCTAAATTCAAGAACAGTTTAATCGTCGAAAATGTCGAAAAATCGACAAAAAATGTCCTTGCTATGAGTTTAAACTATAAGCCCCACCCCTAACTGTTTTTGCCAGTGACAAACACAACTAAGCGGCATCTCAAGTCAACGCACTTTGAAGTGCAGATTCGTCTTCTTTAAGGATCAGATTGGTTTGGTGACATGGGACTTAAACTCATATCCTTCTGAGTCCTGGAAAACCTGCTTTATCACCTGAGCCTCTGTCCCAGACTGCAAAATGTGCTTCTGTGCGACCAGTTCTTGAATTTTCGGTTAGTCGTTCTTGTTTTAAAGGTGCCATGACATCAAATTTCACTTTTCTGGGGTTTTGGGTGTATAATATGATCTGTTGTGCACTGATGAGGCCATGTGAATGTCCAGAGTGAGAATCAAAGTTCCTGTTTATGGTCTGTCAGCTTTGTCTCTCTGCTCAGAAACAGTTGAATCAGACAGCAGGCTATCATTCTACGTAGTTCTATCATTCTACGTAATTTAATTGCTCCAATAAGAGCACACTATCAAGTAAACAGCCCCCCCCTCTCTCCTAACCGTCTATGCATCGTGCGCTCCCCCCCTCCCCTCCCTGTCTGATTCAGCTCCATGTATGGAGCTAGCAGTAACTTCTGTGCAGTCAGGTCTGGGTTTTCAAACAAATGGATTTAAAAGCAAACTTCTGCAGTAACACTGAGGGAGGCGACCACAACCTTGTCATTACCTGTAAGTTTATTTATTTTCTAAATGCTGTCTTGTCTGATAAACGTAGCTCACTGTCTGAAGTGCCCATGTTGCTAGCAGTTAGCCTTTAGCAAAGTCCGACCGCAGCTTGACCTAGATTCTCCAAATAAGATTATAGCCAAATGAGGTGTAGCCAATCAAAATGAAGTCAACGTGGTCTCTGGGTAAAGCTCCATATCATCACCGGACCCAACTGTATTACTGAGGAAGTGAGGTCTGGCGTTTCAAAACAATACTCCGCTGTAAAAAATGCCGTTTTTTTCTTTGGAGTATTTACATATGCAGTAATGCCAACAACATAAACTAGTTTTTAACTGCTATGTCATCACTCCTTTAAGACCTTTTCTCTCAAAATGAGAAAGCAACAACACTAAAGAGAAGCATTACCAGACTAGTTTTACGTGTTCATCACTTAATAAGAAACTTAAAACTAGTGTTTCAGCTTGTTTTAAGCTAGTTTCCACTTGTCTAACATCTAGATATTTTTCTTATAACCAGAAACCTGTGTGAATGAACTGGTACAGGAGGTCTTAAAACAAGTTTTTTACAGCTAAAATTGGGAGTGAAAGACGCAATGTGATCTGCAACAGTGTCTCAGTGAGATAATTTAACTGAATATGTACGTAAAATAACCAATTTTAACATTCACTTACTAAGTAAGAAATAAAATACATTTATTTTCAAAACTATGGGAAAACACAGGTGGGGCCACCATGGAAATCGTGGACAAACCCACTTGGGTCCTAACCTGACTCCCGCCACCTGGTATTTGCAATACCATCTGGGGAGGGAGTTAACCCGATGTCATTTCAAATTAGTCTTTTTTTTCTAAAACTCTTGCATGTGATTGGATAGAAGATCTGTCCGTCATCTTGACTGACACGCTACTTCAGCCACTCACGTTGAACCGAATGACGCAACCCGTGACGCAACTCAGAGCGACACCAGAGCCACCACGCATAGAGGATCGAGTTATCAAAACATGTTATCAAGCTCAAAAAGCTTCAGTCAAACAACATGGCGGCGGCGGCGACAGCTAGTACGAGCGGTGTACAGTCTGTGAACGACTTTTGTCGAATGTGCAAAGAAAACCTCCGGCCAAAACGCCGCCCATCCTTCAAAAGTCCCACCCGCGATTAGTGATTGGCTCCTATTATTCTCTAACCAGACGAAATCACCTATAACTGTCGCCTTACTCAGATGGAGTGCGTGAGGAAAGGGAACGCCCCCGCGTGTACTTGTTGAAGGTACCCAGATGATGTAAATCAGGTTACTTGGGTCCCTCATATGCAGCCAAAATTGAGCCCCTATGGGCCCCACATGGAAATGCTGGCTGGTCAGAGAGGAAGCAGAGCTCATTTCTGCCTCCAAACACACTGCTGTCATCACCGCTGTCTCATGAATCATCACTGTTTTTCTACATGCAAAGAGAAAGCTCTTCTCCAACGCTCATAGACATGAAGGGATAATTAAGATGTGCGGTTTCTGTCTGACCGTGAAGCCTGTCAGTCTGTGACCTGAGCTTCTGCTTCATCCACTGTTCAGCAGCCTGATATCAGATGAAGACAGACCCTTGCTCAGCGAGAAGGAGGCAGGAATGAAGAAAGAAAAGAAAAGGTCTGTGAAAGACAGACTTAAAAGGAGATGCCCCAAAGCTTTGTGGAGACGGTATTAGTAAGTGCTGCTTAA
The DNA here is from genome assembly GCA_023101725.1 of Atherinomorus stipes. Lineage (NCBI taxonomy): Eukaryota > Metazoa > Chordata > Actinopteri > Atheriniformes > Atherinidae > Atherinomorus > Atherinomorus stipes. The sequence goes on from JALJCO010002690.1 coordinate 77,273, forward strand.
TTATGATAGCAAACCTTTGCGGATGGCCTCCAGATATTCATTTTAGGAATTAATTTAGATGAAAAGAGATCATCAAATCTTTGCAACCCCACGGCGTGGGAGGCTTTCCACACGCAGCAGACAGATATTAGGCCGCACTTCTCATTTTAACATTTTTCAGTGGTGGAATTTGGTCCAGAAATTCCACATAATCCAGGAAAGTTTATTTTATATGATTTCTGTTGAGGTATCACAGATTTCCATAAGCCAAGAACAGCACACGCTTTAGAATGAGTCTGATCTGAAATCTGTTGCTGTGACAGCCTCAGATTCCTCCCACAACTAAGAGACAGAACAAGACGTGCAGAAGCACCCAGTTTAACCATTATTAGACCGTTAAAGGAAGGATGAAGGCTGTAAATTCAAAGCTTGCAGCAGTGGGCATGTTCGCATGGCCTGCTTTGTAGCGTCTAATGACCAATTTATTGTTTAAGGTCTGGAAACAGGGATTGGTCAAGTTTTCAAACATGTTTCAAGCATTCTTTTTTACCTTACATTATTTTCTCAGATCCTTGCTGCACATTACAGTTGTGTGAAAAAGTGATTGCCCCCTTCCCGATTTCTTATTTTTTTGCATGTTTGTCACACTTATATGTTTCAGATCATCAAACAAATTTCTGTCTCCCACTCATGCCGTTGTTTCTCGTAATCCCACAGTAATTCCACAGAAAGATTATATTCCACGTCTTTGCGGTCATCAGAGCCGAAAGCAGGCTGCTGAGCAGGTGTTTTAACATGGTGACTGTACAAATCCAGGCTCCCAGGTCGCTGGTGTTTCTTCATGGGAAACCAGTAAAAACTTATTCCCCCTCTGGGAGAGTTCTCCCCTTGTCCATTAAAGCAGTCAAAAATACAAAAAAAAAAGAGTCTGGCATTGTTGTGATTAACCTCATAAAGACCAGTCTTTATTCTATTCCAATGGGCCTCCAAAGCTTTCTGACCTTCAGCGGCAGTTGCGAGTGAGCATGCGCAAGTGACATATGCATAAAAAATTACGAAAAGGGTCTATTTCTCTAGCCACAACCAGGCCGGATTACTGCCACACCTTTTCTCAATCAAGAAATCCTGACAAAGTGAAGTAGACCAAAAGATCCTCAAAAGAAGAAATTCAGGAACAAGTGAGAAACAAAGTAATTGAGATCTATCAGTCTGGAAAAGGTTCCAAAGCCATTTCTAAAGCTTTGGGACTCCAGAGAACCACAGTGAGAACCATTATCCACAAATGGTGAAAACATGGAACAGTGGTGAACCTTCCCAGGAGTGGCCGGCCGACCAAAATTACCCCAAGAGCACAGCGACGACTCATCCAAGAGGTCACAAAAGACCCCAGAACAACATCCAAACAACTGCAGGCCTCACTTGCCTCAATTAAAGTGCATCTTTCATTTTAAACATATGTAGAAGCCCTTGTAGTGTGTCAGGTCCACACTGAACATTGCCAATGCAAAAATGTACAAATACTAGTCCAACAGGGCTTTACTGCCACTCCGTCTGAAAATAGCGCCCCCAGCAACAGACTGGAAGTGATGTAGGGGTAGGAGAACGCTCCCGACTCTACTGATAAAAACATGGATCATAGCAGGAGGAGGCCACTCTGAATAGGACATTCATCACAGCTTTAATGCTGAAGGCCACATATATATGTAAAGACATGAAAATGTGGAAAATAACATTGATAAAAAAAAAATATTTTCTAAGTCACCTCTCAATTAGTTTTCATTTTGGGATCATGTGTACAACATTTAGATTTTCTACGGTCTTTACACCGTTTAAAAAATCTGTTCCTGTTTATCTTATTAATTTCATTATGTTTTAGCAACCATCATTATGTATTTGTTTAGGTTTTCAGTGTGTTTAAGCGACAGTTGCTGATAAATCTCCATTTAGGGTAGACGGACTCCGCTCCAGCGGATCATCTGGGACATGAATGTCCGCCGAACAGCAACCGCGTCCGTGTATTTACTTCCACCGACAACCGGCTCCGTTACACCTCAACAAATCACAGCAGCAAGACTTTTTCCCTTTGACTCTGTCCACAGATGTCTGCTAACCGCAACATTGTCTCACGGCTTAAACAAAGCGCTTTTACATCTTTTTGGAGACCAATGTGGAGAAAAGTCGAGCGAGCTGCTGAAAGTGACTGAGGAGCCGATATCAACCGTCCTGGAAGCCAAATGTGAGCTCAGTCTGGAGGGACGGTAGTTTCCTCCCTCTTCTAGTTACTCTGTGGTCAGAAATCCTCGCTTCTCCCAGGATTTTGTGCTGAAAAGGCAGCGGAATAAAAGACAGTGTCCCGCTCTGACGCGGCAGCAGTCCTGCAGGTTGCCAGCGGAGTGAGTCATCTCTCCCTGGTTCATGAGCCGGGCGCCACCGCTCTCCATAGGAAAACAATGGGACGCAAAGCTTTTTTTTTTTTTTTCACCACGGATCATGTGTACAGGCGTTTATGAGTCCCGCCTCCTGCTTTGAGCTCTTGATGATGAGAGGAACAGCGATAAACACTGAAACCTGCAAAAACTCAGCAGCTGCACTGGCTAAAGCTAAGCTAAGCTAAGCTAACATTTCCACGTCCCTGCTGTTGCCGAGTCAGAAGGTCCTGGCCGGTAAAGTTCAGCCTCAGCTGTAGAGGTGAGGTTAAGAAAGAAGACAGACTCTCAGAAAGATGATGTCTGGCTGCTTATCGACTGTTGTCTCGCCGTTTATCTGTTATTGTTTTGCATTGGTCAGTAAGTGGAATTTACAGGACTTCACCTACTCTGACGTCAGAGGTCACATGATTCCAAAACTGTGCAGTGATTGTGAAGGAGAGTTTTATCCCCTCCCTTCCCTTTTTAAGTAATACTTCCTGGTTCTTTTGAACTTAAGAGACCTAAAAGTTACTGCCTCATCTTAGGGAATGATTTTCTGCCATTATAAAGAATATGAAAGATGCACTTTAAGGTCACTGTTCATGACTCCACCATCAGAAAGAGACTGGGGGGCAAAAATGGCTGCATGGCAGAGTTCCAAGACCAAAACCACTGCTGAGCAAAAACAACATAAAGGACAAAAAGGCTCAGTTAGCCAGAATGTATCTTGATGATCCCCAAGACTTTTGGGAAAATACTCTGTCGACTGACGAGACAAAAGTTGAACTTTTTGGAAGGTGTAGGTCCCATTACATCTGGCGTAAAAGTAACACGGCATTTCAGAAAAGGAACATCATACCACAAGTAAAATATGGTAGTTTTAGTGTGATGGTCTGGGGCTGTTTTGCTGCTTCAGGACCTGGAAGACTTGCTGTGGTAAATGGAACCATGAATTCTGCTGTCTACCAAAAAATCCTGAAGGAGAATGTCCGACCATCTGTTGGTGACCTCAAGCTGAAGCGCACTTGGGTTCTGCAGCAGGACAATGATCCAGAACACACCAGCAAGTCCACCTCTGAATGGCTTAAGAACAACAAAATGAAGACTTTGGAGTGGCCTAGTCAAAGTCCCCACTTGAATCCCATTGAGATGCTGTGGCATGACCTTAAAAAGGCGGTTCATGCTGGAAAAGCCTCCAATGTGGCGGAATTAAAACAATTCGGCAATGATGAGTGGAACAAAATTCCTCCACAGCGCTGTAGAAGACTCATTGTCAGTTGCAAACGCTTGATTGCAGTTGTTGCGGCTAAGGGTGGACCAACCAGTTATTAGGGTTAAGGTTAGGGTTAGGGGCCAATCACTTTTTCACACAGGGCCATGGAGGTTTGGATCCCACCCACTGATAAAAATCTTAATTTAAAAACTGCATTTTCTGTTTTCTTGTGTTATCTTTGTCTCACATTTAAATTTGTTAGATGATCTGAAACATAAATGTGACAAACATGCAAACAAATAAGAAATCAGGAAGGGGTTTGCACAACTGTATATATAACCTGTCCAGCCAGAGATAAGTTCTGATAAGTTCAAAGACATAAAGTCCTGATAATCTACTAAGTCAGAAGTCTTCTCTGTTCACTTTCCCTGCAGTCTTTTTACTTTTCTCTCCCTGCTTCATGCCACTGAAGTGAAAGGGGTGGCATGATGTTTAGTGAATTATTCAGAAGTGAAATCTGAGGGAGCTAAAACTGAGGCTGATGCAGCTCACCATTCTCCGTCCTTTGACTGGTTTCCCTGCGGGATATGCTGAAACCAGCATGAACCTTTCCTCCGCTTCACACCGCCTCAGAGTATGTGCTGCAATATTCTGACAGTTTATCTTCTAAATAAGGAATTATGCAAGGTCATGGTGTTTGTGTCTTACATATCAGGTATTTCATACATATTCCCATTTATGTTATGTTACATAGTTGGATCAGTGAACATGTCATTATGTGTCCATCAAAGTCCTCATTGCACCACATCTGTCAAAACTCTGAGACATTACTGAACTTCCCCCCTCGACTCCAAAGTGGGTCCTTTTTACACGCAGCCATCCTCTTTTGGACTGACTGCTGCTGGAACCACTTCCCAGGTCTTGTAGCAGAAAAATGCTAAATCCTAAACAATCTCTTGTTTTCTTGAACCAGAGACCAAGGGTTCAGTTCCCCCAGTGGTCCTAACCCTTCGTTTTGCACATTCATGTGAAGGGGTAGTGGTATCCCGATTCTGGTTCAGACTGAGGAGGAGGGGGTACAGTAGGGGTAGGGCTATCTGGCCCTTGAAACTGAGATTTTCCAGGGGCACACTAGAAAAAGAGTGGTATATTACCCAAAATTTCATGTAAAATACAGACAAAATGAGAAAATCGGCAGCGAGAGAAACGCACTAACGTATTTTTTGGGAAATAAATATGAAAATCACTATTTTGTCCTTTGTATAATTTGACCACGTAGCTCACTTTAACCCTTCCGTCATTTAGGCTGTGCTGCAGCATGAATTTTTGCAATAACTTTTTAAAGTCATTTTAATATATATGTGATGTGTGTATATATATATATATATATATATATATATACACTCACATATTAGGGCTGTAACGGTACACAAATGTGCAGTTCTGTATATACACAAGGTACACAAGTCCCGATTCTTTTTTTTTTTTTTTCGGTACAGTAATGGTAAAAAATACAAATGTTTTTATAAACAAGTTCACTAAAATTTAACATCAAAGCTGTTTGTTTTTCTGGCATATTGTTTAAATGAGAAAAACAAATCGCGTGTTATCTTTTCTTTTTTTCTTTGTTTTAAATCAATATCGAACTCCTCTTGGACCCGCTTGTGTTTGTCCCAGTTTGTCTGCAGCTCCGTCGTTTTTAGCACAAAGTAAAGGGCAAATTTTATCTTCTACACTTGCATTATCGGCAGAGTAGGCTCTGAACGCTGAGGCTTCCGTAGTTTCGTGAATGCACATATGCTCGCTTTGCGAAAGTAAGATGTGTTACTGTTTAAGCTCTGAAAATATACTAAATGATGTCATTTTGAGTAAATTCTGGACGCTACCCACTCAGGACACTTGGATTACATTGGGCGAGCAGTATGGAGGAATATTGACAAGTTTTTGTGGACTTTTATGGACCTTTTTGGTTCGGACCCCAGCGAACTCCATTATATGAAAGTTGGGGGGGGGGGGGGAGAGAAGCCTTCCTGATCGCCGGCTGCATTTGAGATATTAAAAAAGTGCTCCAGAGTCTTCCTCACCATGAGGGGAAGTGGAAAATAAAGTTACATCGTTCTGTGGGTGTTCTATTCCTTTAAGAGCAGCATTTAACAGATACAGCTCCACATTTCACTCATCCTCATCACAAAACTAAACATCACAGCAGTTTCCTTTCTGGTTAGATTACCTGAATGTAAAAATTCATAAATAAGTAGCATGCTGCTGTTTTTACACATGTTTGCGCTAAATTAGTCTGTTTTCCAGTCGTACCAGTAACATTCAAACATGTGTGGTGTTGCTTAGATGTTTGAAGTGATACTGTGTACATACCCAACTGAATTGGCACACTGCTTATGGTATTTTATTGAACTTTTTTTTTTTCTTAACATGGATGCTTCCTCTAGCTCAACTAGCTTACATGCTATGTTGTTAGGAGTTGTTAGAAACAGGATGCATGGTAAGCATGCTGCACCAAGTGGAGGTGAAGATTAAATGGTCCGTCTCTCAATTATGTCCGATGGCACGCAAAAACTTAATGAAACAATAAAGAGCTAAATAAACAAATCCTGCACCCAACAGTTTGGTTCGACACAAATACACATACTGTTACAGCCATGTCCAGTGTCTTTTATACTCTGATGCATTTTGCACCATCTGTATTCATCGCCAAAATTGTGCTTCTGCTTTCATTTCATGGATCACCTAAACATCATTTTTAGAACTTCAACTCTTGAAATGCCGGTCTGCGTATTTGAATGATTGCATTATTACCTCCGCCAAGGAGGTCAAGTTTTTGGTAGGGTTGGTTTGTTTTTCTGTTTGTCTGTCAGCAACTTTACAGAAAAAGTTCTGGGTGGACTGACCTGAAATTTTCACAAGCTGTGTGCTTTAGCCGAATGATGAACCAATTAAATTTTTGATGGTGATCTGGATCGCCTTCTGGATCCAGGAATTTTTTGAAGGATTCTTTGTCATTGTATAGGCCAAAATAGCAATTTTTGCATATAATTCCATACAAATGCCCCAAGTCTTTGGTAAAAAAAAAAAAAAAATTACATGAAAGGATCTCAATGAGTTCTATAATGTTTTGAAAGTGTTTCGGTGTGAATAACAATATAAGGGGGACATGAGTTGCTTGGCGGAGGTCTGCGCTCTCCGACGGTTTTTCTAGTTTATTACAATAAAACACAAAAACTGAATTATTTTCTATCTAATGAACATCAGCAGGATGCATTGTTAGTGGTGATAGGGTCTTGGACATGTGAAAGATTAAAACAAAATTTATTTGATTGCATGTTTATTTCTTATGTAGTTTCAGATAGGCGTACTTCCTCTGGCCTGAAGCCTTATGATGATTTTATGATGTTTTTTACATTTTTGTTTTGAAGGTCCCGAGAAGGAGTATGTGACCAAACATAAGAATCTGAATGTTGTTGAGCTGCACATGGACTGCAGGTTTTGGCTTGACACTGCTCTAATAAACAGTTTACAAACGTCAGATGTTCTCTTTTATTCGTTTCAAATCATTGTAAATGGGCTGTCTTTACAAAGTAGTTGCATGTATTGAATTTTGTTGTCTTTTAAGTCTCATTTGCAGACCGATTAGTTTATCTCTCTATTTAAGATGCTGCAAGCAGACCTCAGTGGTGTAGTTTATGTGGCGTGCATAAACCAAGGGCTTTTAAAAAGTTTACATTCAGGTCAGCAAAACAGTTTTCTCCTTAAACTGTCTTCTTCTGAACTACAGTGAAAGTTGAACATGAAATATGCAGCGTTCCTTTCTTTGTTGGGAGAATTTACCTGATAAACAGAGAGTCTGTCATGCTGGAAAGAGATAACTGCCGGCTGATTCCACCTGCTTGGTCTGACATCTTATCTTCATCATTGGGACTGTTGTGTTTCAAGAGTCTCTGAATACTTGTTTCTTTGAAAAATGCACCACAAAAGGACCAACTGAAGACTGAGCAACAGTTTTATTGGACAGTGGAAGTGGGTTGGTGGCAATTTGTTTGATTATGACTGAGACAACTTCACAGTAGCTCTACAGTTATCAGTAGTGTTGTAGTCAAGACCACACCACCAAGACCAAGACATTACTGAGACCAAGAAATTACCCAGTCCTGTACAATGTCTTGGTCTTGTCCTTGGTCTCAGAAACATCTTGGTCTTGTCTCAGTTCCTGTCTCGGTAATGTCTTGGTCTTGGTTCTTGGTATCAGTAATGTCTTAGTCTTGGTGGTGTGGTCTTAACTACATTACTTACTAGCTTACACGATGTAGTTCACACACTTGTTCTGTATGAAATACTGTAGCACTGTCTCAAAAAATATCTACAGTGTCTAAAAGCTGATTCGTGCATCCTTTACTGACACGAATACAGTAGGTACTACCATGTCAAACTTTGTCAAAGTCACAGCCCACATACACTATATTGCCAAAGTTATTGTCTCACCTGCCTTGACTCACATATGAGCTTCAGTAACATCCCATTCCTAATCCATAGGATTCAGTATAACGCTGGCCCACCTTAGCAGCTAGAACAGCTTCAGCTCTTCTGGGAAGGCTGTCCACAAGTTTTTTGGAGTCTGTTTATAGGAATCTTTGACCATTCTTCCAGAAGCACATTTGTGAGGTCACACCGATGTTGGACCAGAAGGCCTGGCTCTCAGTCTCCGCTCTAATTCATCCCACAGTTGATCTATGGGGTTGAGGTCAGGACTCTGTGCAGGCCAGTCCAGTTCCTCCACACCAGACTCTGCATCCAGGTCTTTATGGACCTGCTTTGTGCACTGGTGCACAGTCATGTTGGAAGAGGAAGGGGCCAGCTCCAAACTGTTCCCACAAAGTTGGGAGCATGGAATTGTCCAGAATGTCTTGGTATGCTGAAGCATTCAGAGTTCCTTTCACTGGAACTAAGGGGCCAAGTCCAGCTCCTGAAAAACAACCCCACACCATCCCCGCTGCACCAAACTTTACACTTGACACAGTGCAGTCAGACAAGTACCGCTCTCCTGGCAACCGCCAAACCCAGACTCCTCCATCAGATTACCAGATGGAGAAGCGCAATTCATCATTCCAAAGAACTCCTCCACTGCTCTAGAGTCCAGTGGCGGCTGCTTTTCACCACTGCATCCCACGCTTTGCATTGCACTTGGTGATGTATGGATGGATGCAGCTGATCGCCATGGAAATCCACTCCATGAAGCTCTCTGTGCACTTGTCTTGAGCTGATCTGAAGCCGTCATGAAATTTTGAGGTCTGTAGTGTTTGACTGTGCAGAAAGTTGGTGACCTCTTTGCACTATGCGCTTCAGCATTTCCATAATTTGGATGGGTGAGCAAATACTTTTGGCAATATAGTGTACATACATTGATTATGGTTGACATCCACTACACAGCAGAGTCTAGAGTGCACCTGCGAGTATCAGTACCAATTTGAGACAATAACAAACGTGACGGTGCAGTAGATCATGTTACTGCACATTCTCAGAAATAGATATGAAAAAAGGTAGTGTAGTAGATGGCAGGGGTCATGAAATACATCACAACTTCGTCTTTGTTTCTTATGCAGGTATCATGTGAGCATGCTGCACAGCATTGCCCCCGAGATGCTGGTTCAAGTACATCCGGGTATGCATCACAGAATGAACAGAAAATGCTGTTGTACGCTTATTTACAGTAATGTTGGAAGTTGAAGTCTGAAATTCTTGGAACAACCAAAACTAATGGTAAGCAAGTCAGCAGCTCCTGAAGTTTCTCAGTTTCAGGACCCTCATTTTTTTCAATGGTAAACAACAGTTTAGTGAATTAGTAAGATGACAGACTTTAATTTAATCATTGTTCTAGACAACTACCGGATGATAAATAGTATAAATTTTGTAAATTTCAGTTTGTTTGATGTTAAAACCAGTGATGTGTCAACTTATGCAGCAAATTTGTTGTTAGTTGTTTAAGGAGAGAGTACATAGTTCATTTATTCAAGAATGAACTGATTTTGCAGTATGCAGTTTTATTGATATATTCAATTATGTAACACATACATTTAGATCCTGGTTGATGGAGTACTCCTGGTCTGAGATCAACAGTACATATACATTTTTTTCATTTTCTTCTTATTCTTCTTATAATTGTGCATTTGAATCAACTTTCATTATCATTCTACCATACCGTGGTCTGGGTGAATACTCGATTCTCATTGGGTGCAAGGTGTCCAGTAAAAAGTGTTTTAGGACACCTAGAAAAAAGTTCCAGCCAAACGTGCTGGCTTGCACACTGGCTGGTAACCGTGCCAACAGAAACTCAGAACATACATTAACATACCTTATTTAATAGTCTATTTATTACAACAGTAAGACAGTAGACAAGTCATGAGTTATTATTGTTTCTGAGTGGTGGAGGCTAAATGCATTCTCTGATATAACCTTTGATCGGGCGAAGTTGCTGCACAACAAATTAAGGGCCCGATTTACGAAAGGTTTGCGCTTGTTAAAACAGGCGCTATCTTCATTACGCACGCAATAATCCGCCAGAGCTGATTTACAAAACAGGGCAAAAGGAGGTTTGCGCCTGTCAAGGGGCAAAATAGCGCCGCTGTCCATTTTGCGCATCTGCTGCAGATGAATATGCAAACAGGGCGTTTCTGCCAGAAGGCGCAAAATATTGGGAGGAGACTATGCAAAACCTCAGTTTAACACGCGCAATGTGATCTATCAACCGTTCAATGGAAAGCGGGGGCAAAAGATTGCGTGTAATTTAGCACGTCTGAAAAGCAGGTATAACTGGCAGCTTTACGCACTGATGGCTGAAAGAATGCTGCACACAGGACTGCAGACATCGGGTCAGAATCATTTTTCATGATGTGTTCAGGCGACACGTCAAGTTTTCATTATTTAATTAAATAACAATCAGCATCACTGTTAAACACGGTTATTCTAGACATGAACCAGAACATCTGCAGCTGCAGCATCATGGTAGTTAAAGCTGACATTAATTATGTCTTTTTATTTTCTTTTACTTTTTGCCAATGGCATATTTTTAAATTAAAATCATCTCCTGCTCCTCCACGCCGCAGCGACTGCTGCTGTGTTCTGAGGTTGCTGTCCTGCGTGAAGTTGGCCCCCACCCCACGCAAAACTCAGTGAAAATAACCAGTAACGTCGCACAAACTAATGATACTATTTTTTACTGAGTTTTGCGTGGGGTGGGGGGCAATTACGCAGGTCCCGCGCCTGGCATTGTGCCAAAGAGCGCGCAGTCTGTGCGTAATATCAGATCATCTTCAACAGCGTGTCCTTATCCATGTCCTTAAACTGGCCTCTTCTTACGATCCACAGGGAAACCTGCTGCATCGTTTTTATTTATAGTTATTATGAAGAGTTCATTTGCAAAAACAGACAAACGCCACTGTGGAAAAACGGAGTTAACTGCTTTTGTTGCTGTTGGGTACAAACGCCATATCTCCATTTTACATCATTAAAACCCTCTACTTCACGTGAGCTTGATTTTCTGAAAATATTCAAAAAGTAAATGAAGAGTTTATTTGCAAAAGCAGTTAACTCCGTTTTTTCTAAATGGCGTTTGTCTATTTTTTAAAATGAACTCTTCATATTTATCTTATATTCTGTTTTTTATTTGCCTCATTATATCTCTGAAACTAACATCTCTCTATCAGGATTAATTTCATTTTGCGTTTACCACATGCTCTTCTGAACTTTCCGTGGCGCAGGGAGAGCGCACGCTAAATCCTCATTTAAATCCTGCTGTTTGCGCCTGTTACAGATTGCGCGTGTAATCTTTGTAGATCACCTGCAAACGCTAAAATGACAGCGCACGCTATTTTTTTTTGCGAGGCAAAGACATTAGACTCGCAATTTGGAGTCTTTGTAAATCAGGCCCTAAGTGTCAAAACAAGTTCAGAGTGATACAGAATTATGATATCGTCTGATAAGTGCAAACAGTGCCTACACTTTTTTTTTCTTTTTCAATGGTGAACAGTTTGTTGCATTTCTGTCACCTTGTATATGGGAGTTTTGGGGGCTTTCCCCCTAATGTCAATGTGTGTTCATGACAGAGATTAATTAAAATGGTAGGATTAAGAAAAGTTGTCTGCCAGTTTTAGGTTTGGTGGTTTGATCCCAACTTTCCCAGGCTGCATGTCAAAGTGTCCTTGGACAAGACATCAAACCTGTCAATGCTTTGATGCTTTCAGTGGGACGTGAATAATAAGACCAAAGTAAAGATGATTTGACAGAACACATAGCTCCATGGTTGATGAAAACCAAACACTGCACAGCTGCACAAACACCTTACACCAGGTGTCAAACTATGGTTATGAAGGTGTGTTAATTAGAACTTGTTCTGCATCTACCGCACCTTGCCATGGAGCAATGACATTATGGGATTTTTTCTCTTTAATATGTGTTTATTTTCAGCCCTGGGGGAGTCTGTTCTCCATGCCATTGAGAATACACGTTGTATGAGGCAGTAGAGAACATCCTATTTATCCTCCTGGCTTCTTTGGTGTATTGTTTTAGCAGGTAGCCAGAGGCATGAGCCTTTCATCGGAAGTTTCCAGAACCTCAGGTATGGACATTTCCTGTATTTCCTAGGAATTACAGATCCTGATGATGCTTTGCAGCATCATTCTATTGTTATGAGAACTGGCTAACTTTCCCTTATTGCTCCTTCTATTGTCTCTTATAGCCATGCCAGACCGTTGTTGCTGCGGTCCAACCTCACGTGGACAAATTCAAATGAAGTTACTTTTAATCAACAAAACTTGAAGTCAATATCATTTTCACTATCTCATATTACAGTGTATTGAGGGGAGAGGGAAAGGTGGCAGAGAGTGGATGCAGAGGGTCCCAGGCCAGGAATCGTACCCAGACCTGCTGCGTGGAGGAACTACAGCCTCTGATTATTGGGCCAATTTCAAAATTAGTTGAGCTAAACAGTCCCTCAAGTGTTTCAACCAATTGTGAAATATCTTTTTTCAGCAGATGTGGAAAAAGTACTGAAAAATTGTTATTAAGTAAAAGTATCTTTACTTTTCTTGAATTCTACTCAAGTAAAAGTAAAAGCACTTGATTTAAAATTTACTCTAAGTAAAAGTTACTTAGTTACTTTCAGTTACTTGCTGTTAAAAATGGATGAGTTATAAATCCAATAAATGCAATCCAACACTGTTTTTGAGAAACTTTTACAACACTACAATGAAGAGAAAATAAAACCAAATCAAAATATCCAAGATGGTGAAAATGTTGAGCAAATCATTATTAATAAACTTATGTTGCTCTTTCTATAGCAACATAAGTTATACATTCCTTTGTCTTACTGAACAAACGAGCACACCGATGGTTGATTTAAGAGGTGATTTAAAGAACCATGATTCACAGATTATTCCATCCACTGAATACCAGCATTGGACAAATTTTTCAGTGTTTGCATGATAAAGCTTTTGCCTCGTTTGCGTTTGAACACAAAGAACTGGCTGAGATTTGGCCGAGGATTTCCTTCTTCATCTCTTCCGCAGGAATTCAGTGTCTGCTTGGCATCCTCATCCTCCTCCATCTCGTGCTCAGCACCAGCCGTCATCAGTGAGATTCCCTTTCAATGGACGATACACTGAATGTCACCGAAGTAGATCCTCAGCGTAGATTGTTTTCTCCATCGGTTTGGCTCATTTCTTGAATCAGAAATTACTTTCTCAAAACAACATGGACAAATCTCCAAACCATTTGGCAAATGTTCACAACATAATTGCATTTCTCATTTATTTTATTTTATTTTTTTTGTTATACTTGTATGATCCCCGAGGGGAAATTAGGGCTCTGCATTTCACCCATCTCTGTACTGAGTATCAGAGAGCAGTGGGCTGCTACTTAAAGCGCCCGGGGAGCAGTTGGAGGGTTAAGGACCTTGCTCAGGGGTCCACAGTGTTTAACCTAGGAGTCGTGTTGGGGACTCGAACCTGGGTCCTCCGTGCCAAGGCCCACGACGCTACTACTAGGCCACCCACTCCCCCAATGAGTTTTTCATTTTATTTCATGAAATTGCAAATGTCTTGGTACATGTCTCAATGTTTCATGAGATCTTTGCAAATGACTGAGTGCAGTTAGCCCACAGTTATCCTACATTTAGCACAATTTCCAAGTGAAGATATCTTTTTGCTCTGATTGTTGATTCTCAGTCTGATGGTTGTTCTCTCCTATCAGCATCATTTCATTATAGAAGTCTTCACATGCAGTTCAGTTTGTTCAACTGTCAAAACTAGTCAAGACCATCCAGTAATACAGAAAATGAAATGTGTGAAAGTCCAGCCTTCTTTACATGAAATCTACATGCTGCTATAAGCTGCTATAGGCTGTATGTAGATTTCCTTTTTGTGTTTGTGTTTATATTACAGTGGCTATATTATGCTGTATATTTTCTATTTATAGTGACTTTGATGTATGGAAATTATATTGTGTGTGAACAAAAATTATTATAATTTCCTTGGCAGTATGAGTGCAATGTGTGATGTAAAATGTTGAAAGATACTCTTACTGTAAAATCCTAAAATCCTATTCTTCTTCTTCTTCTTCTTTTTTATTAAAACATAACTGTATTCTGTTAGGTAGACAAAAAGAAAATAAAACTTAGCATAATAACCATCGTCAATGAAGGACTGAGCTAAAACTGAGAGGTGGACATGAGGGATATTTCCATGGTCCTTTGCTGTATTGACGAAATACATAACCATTTTGGTTAGCAGTGCTACACAATGCTACAAGGGATGATGCATTTTGGGTGCTCTGACTAGTTCTATGAGAAAGAAACTTGATTTTGACACAATGATGAACTGTGTTGGGAGAGATATCAGCTTCTGCAGGTGAACCATGGCACTGTGCTGAAAAATCAGTTTTTTTGGGGGGGGGGGGTTGGCAAAAGCACCAAGAGTGGTGAGAACGTCCGGTCTGTTTACAGAAATAAGACAAAGTGATTGAGAAGGATCTGTCCATTTTGGTGGCTCTGACTATTTGTATGGGAAAGAAATTTAGTTCTGAAGGATGAATGAACTGTTTTGGGAGAGATGTGAGCTTTTGCAAGTGAGCTGTTGTGCTGTGAGAACTGTAACTGTTCAGCCAAACGATCTTAAAGTTTTGAGAATGTAATTTCTGCTTCGAGAAATGAGCCAAACCAATGGAGAAAAACTGTAATTACCCATAACATTCAGCATAAAAACAGTTCAGGCTGCGCACAAACAACCCTAAAGTACATATGACTTTGGAGGACAGGTTGGTCCCAAATCCTCTGCATTTATCCTCTCTGACTGGTAAAACTGGTGTGTTATTCCGTCATGGTGATATCATCAATGAATGTCTTCCCTCTTCTCATCAGCATACCCTGCTTCCCCAACACTTAATTTTGATAACATGGGTGAAATCCAGATGATATCTCCTCATGTTATCTAACTCCACCACTCATCTTGGGGTTAGAGTCAGTCAGAGTAAACAGCAAAGTGAAATCCCAGCAACTACAGCCATGTTACCGTGAAAAGACCTCTGCAAGAGTTTCCAGTGCAGCAGGTGCTGAAGGTTTCATTTCTTTTTCTGAAAAGTTCAGTTCACACATTATCTGTTCCTTTGTCTGATTCCTGCATCTACTCTGTGTTGCATATGCCAGTAAAGCTGCAAGTGAACCCCTGCTGTGCACTGCAGAGCAAAATTCATGGTTTCCCAGCTCTAAATAAATTACAGTCAGCCTCCCACAGAAATCAGGATGTGATTAGAAGCTGTATTGATCCTATTTTCCCATGACGGTGAGATTTCTGTGTTCTTTGAAGAGCTTCAAGTCATGCTTTGCTTTCATTTCTGGATTCTGCCACTCTAGTGTGACACCCTAAGGCAGAAGCACCGCTTGCCAGAAAATCTGCTTGGGGCCCCAAACCAGGAGGGGGCCCTGGAGGGTCGACCGACTGAATCAGGACAGAGAGCAGTGACCGGTTTGCAATGACAGTAGCCGACTGGAGCAGAACTCTGTTAAAGGCGGTATAGAAGATGTTTCGGCATTTCAGAAAGCAGACTGTTAGCGAGTTTTTGAATAATGCAAATGCACAAGACCAACTTGCTAGATTTACAGCTCCGTCCTCCGGCCACAGAATAACATTTACGAGCCACTGCAGGTACAGATTCTCCATCATGTCACAAACACAAATAAAACAGATGTCGTTGTCTGAACGTCCCTAACTGCTAGCAGAATGATTGTTAGCTACCTACCGTGAACATCAGACGAGTGTGCGCAGCTTCCAGGAGGCAGTATTACTCTCGCCAATCAATCACTCTCATTGATCAGTCTCTCCTATTACCCGTTGAACTGACTGTCAATCACTCTTACTACTTAGTAAAAGTGATTGACGAGCCAGTAGACAAATGAAAAATGCAAGGAATGCAGAGATGATTGGCAGATGTTTTGCCAGCCCCGTTACTGTACTTTCACATTTGATGTATAGATGTTTCCCGTTTACAAACACTGGCAGTTGCAACCACGGGGCAAAAAGCCGGTTTGTACTGCAGTCTACGGCCAAACACTCATATCATTCATACGAAGGTAAAGTAACCTTAGGGAAACAAGCAGAGATCATTGTGTTTTAAATTATATTGTATAAATCTGTATTTTGATGACGAATAAAAAATACCAACGCAACGTTGCTGTTTTGTGTTTCTATTACCATTACACTAACTTGGCAAGGGAATCATCGCCAAGAAACGGCATTTTTCTTGGATACATGTATATTATTCGTATTGGGCCTCATTTGAAATTTGCATTGCAAAAAAGTGGCTTAAACTTTCGTTTAGACTCTTTGTTCAAACCAAAATGGTCCCCAACAGTCTACTGTTTGCAGCAGGTTCAGCTCCGTGTCATCTTCATCACCTCCATACAGGAGCAACTTTCACTAGCCTGGATTAAACCAGCAAAGATGACATCATCACTACGTTTGGAAAGGAGCTGATTCCAGCTGTTAGGGACTAGCACGCATTGCTGTCGGAGTCTCGCTGCTTGTGGAACGTTCTGCTTTATTGTGAATGAAATCCTGGTAGACAGTAGACAGACTAGCTAACTGCTAACAAGCTAACGGTATAAACTCAAACGCCATCTGATTTATGACCCCCCTACTTCATATTAAATCTCCAGGATGGGTTGTTCTGCCACATGAATGTTTGTAAACGGCTCCACAACCAGTTTTTTGTCTGAACAGAGGACGGCTGTCACACACAGCTACAGGATATCACAGTGTTGTGATGCAACCTTTGGCCATGAACTGATCAGTGACGTGGCGTTGACCCTGGTATTGTTACAGTATCCAGGGTTTCCCCCAGTACTTTATAGGCCTGGCGGCCCGCCAGGCTTATCTTGCCCCCCGCCAGGCTAAGCGTCATTTATTTATTTATTTCAAATAGGTTTTTTTGGGTTTTTTTCACCAAAACAGTATACCAAAGACGGCATACAAAGCTTTTAACCGCATCTGGTAATTAGGCACAATGGCGACATCTTATGGTCGATACGTGAACACTTGTTGGGGTGAGAGGTGACGTGTCATTTCCATCATCTGGACTCCCAATACTTCTACCTGTTGACACGCGATGCGACATGTCTAGGAGAAAGAGTCACGGTACGGTACGGTACATTTTTTCTTCATCAGTCGGAGGAGCACTGGGGAAGATGATGAGCTGTCTGCTCGTTCACCCACAGGGCTAGGCCAAGAAGAGCCCCCCGCCAGCGTCCCATCCCCGGCAAGCCGACCAAACCGCTGCATGATAATGATGCAGAGCCAGTGCGAGTTAGCACAAATATTACCTTACCGTCGGAGCAACAGTCTACGAGCCGCGATGCTAAACATTGAACGAGCGGATTTAATCTGAAGAGTTAACTGATGCCAAATATAGCGGATGGCTCTACAAGACCGAGTATGGTAACATGTTTTATACTTTATTAAAATATTAACAATATTATGCTGCAGATAAGCTTCGTTTTATAGTTGCAGGTTTGTGTGTGTCAATTCATAGATACGTTTTGCCAGGTGTGTCGCAACCACTGCCAACAAGCAACACAAGGCTCCTCAGCCAGAGTCTTTATTGAAGCTCCTTGTACATTTTATAGACTAATCTGGCCAAACGCCACAACTAGACCGTCCGCCATGATGGGGGGGGGGGGGGCTGGCTCTGTACATGTGTAACATGTAACAGAACAAATGAGAATCGGACATTTTTCTGAACGATATTGAAGAAATCTGGAAGGACGTCACATTCCTGGTTGTTGGAACATCAGAGGAAAACCTTAATGTGGTAATACCTGTGGAGTTCCCCAGGGCTCTATCCTGGGGCCTCTTCGGTTTAACATCTACATGCTCCCACTGGCCCAGGTTATAAAGAACAACAATATTAGCTACCATAGCTACGCAGATGACACCCAGCTATATATTACAGTGTCACCAGGAGACCGGGGGCCTGTACAGGCTCTTGGTAAATGAATTGATGAGATTAATGACCGGATGTGCCTCAACTTTCTTCAGCTGAACAAAAACAAAACTGAGGTGATTGTTTTTGGAGCCAAAGAGAAACGACAGCAGGTCGTCACAGAACTTCAGTCCATACACCTAAAAACCACCAATCAGGCCAGAAATCTGGGAGTAGTGATGGACTCAGACCTAAACTTTGAAAAACACATCAAAGCAATCACTAAATCAGCCTACTATCAGCTGAAGAACATCTCAAGGATAAAAGATCTGATGTCTCAGGAAAATCTGGAAAAACTAGTCCATCATTCATCTTCAGTCGGCTTGACTACTGTAACAGCGTCTTTACTGGTCTACCTAAAGAATCAGTTAAACAGCTGCAGCTCATTCAGAACTCTGCTGCCCGAGTTCTCACAAAGACCAGAAAAGTGGACCACATCAGTCCAGTTCTGAGGTCTTTACACTGGCTGCCAGTCCATCAGAGAATAGACTTTAAAGTTCTGCTGTTGGTCTATAAAGCTCTGAATGGTTTAGGCCCAAAATACATCAGTGACCTCTTGACCCAGTATGAACCTACCAGACCCCTCAGGTCATCTGGATCTGGTCTTTTATCAGTTCCCAGAGTCAGAACCAGACATGGAGAAGCTGTGTTCAGCTTCTATGCTCCACATGTCTGGAACAAACTCCGGGGAAAGTCTCAGATCAGCTGAAACACTTAGTTTATTTAAATCCAGGTTGAAGACCCACCTGTTCTCAGCTGCATTTACGTAGATTTTATTCAAAAGTTAAAATCCGCACGTCTCTATATTCTCTCTTTTTAATCCTAAATGCTTTTAATTTTGAATCATGCTTCTAATTGTTTTTTTCTCTCCCTTTTGCTTATAATGTTTTATGTAAAGCACTTTGAATTGTTCTGTACATGAAATGTGCTATACAAATAAACTTGCCTTGCCTAATAAGTAAATAAGAAGATCCCGGACATTTATTTCATGAAGATTTCTGCTGTCTGACAAAACTGGACGTTTCTGCTGCTCAGTCCACTGATGTCAGTGTGTTTGTATCGGGGAGGGATATCGGACACAGAGCAGAGGAGGAATAACTTGCTGCCATGGTGGAAAAAACATTGGATTTAATCCTGATTATGGTGAACACTCATTAATCTGACACTTTATTTCCCGTATCTATGCTCCCGAAAATGACGCACCACATAATGTTATCGTGCTAGCTAATGCTAACAGAGACAGCTGTGATGTTGCTGAGAGTTAATGACTAATCTGGGAGATATTGTGAAATATCAGGTTATTTGCTCTGATCAGGGCAACGTTGGGACCAGAAAATAAAACCAGTTCAGTCAGAAACACAAACGGATCAGGAAGACGGTGTCCTGCAGCCTTTGGTTTCATCTGCAGGACATGTGAAGGCTACGTGGTTTGTACAGTCCTTAAACAAAACCAAAAGCCAAATATGTGATAAAATAGGAAAGTAACGACCTTTAAAAGAGTTTAGTTTTTTAAACTTTGATAAGTAATCATGAGATGTGCGTGTTATTCCACACATGCGTGTTTCCGGAGATGAATAATAGTTTAAATTAATGATTGGAATTTAAAAAAATAAATAAATAAAAAATGTTTAAATGTCAGAATACTTTAAAGATCTCTGGATAACATACCTATAGGTTGTCATTGCCTTAGACGACTGTCCAACGTTGTAAATCCAGATATTCACGCTGCTTTCCATGTTGGTAGAAAGGAGGTAATTGGGGGTACTCCCCACCATAATGGCGGCATCGCAAGATGACGCCACACATGAAACGCTCGTCGGATTAGTCTATAATTTGCTAAAGGCACATATCGGGCCTCTTCACCATCACACTAGCATTGAGATGGCAGCAAGCAAAAGCAAAAGTAAGCCATAAATAGTGTCAATACAATACACTGACAAAACATAAATATCTATTATGATTTACTGATAGCTTTCACGTTTCTCATTTTGTAGGCTTGCCAATTACTGAAGCCTTTCAGCCAGAACATATTTCAAAATTGTGCCTCACGTATTGTTAATAAATTATTAACACGTCACAGTCACAATTTCGAAATTCCTGTCATTTTTCAACTTTTTTTTTAGACAGTCACTCATCCTGTCTTGTCGTCACCATTGTAACTGTTCACATGCATTACTGTTTTAATTTTTGTAAATGAACAAATACCATGACTCAAACATTATATTTCCCGACACTTTCACATCATATCTTGACCTCATCTGCATTAAAAGTCGAGTCTTGCATGTAAAACACAAGTCTTCTCATAGTTCAATAATTTTTTTTTCCTGCTATCTTACCCCCTGGTTGCACATGCATCATATCTATGAAGTTGCTCGGAAACCCATCAAAAATAACATCTATATATTTATAGCTTTTATTCAATCATAGCATATGCAGTACTGAACTCGGCTTGGCATGCAGTGGGAACGCCAGACCCAGGTTGAGCTGTAAATTAAAGTGATGACGTTGGGCGGAACGTATATACATCATGACATTGCATCAGTCACGTCTTATATAATTGACCAAAACAACTCTACTTTAGCCTCAAATTCACGCCGCAAACATTCCATCTGCACTGGAAAATCACCTGGGGTCTCATTTAAAAACGTTGCATACGCAAAACACATGGCGCTAAATTGGAGTATGCCAGTTTCCACGCAAAAGTTGTGATTTATAAAAAGCAAACTTTTTTTTTTTTAATAAGGATTGTGACAATATTTACAGTGCATTGTGTATGTGACAAAAGGGTGGTTAAATAATCCAGAATTACTTAAGACAAATAAAGGATAGTATAGAAATAATAAGAGAGGGGTGATAATAAGATTGAAAAAAAAAGGGATCTAGCAATTTCAAGTGCAAATATCATAATTATACAGCTGTGTTGAATATGTTTAAGCATTAGTATTAATCATATAAATAATTTCTATGTATGAATATCAATCATGGTGGTGATAGTTATGGTATGCTAATAAAATGTATGTATCTGCTGACAAGAATGACATTTGCAACAATATGAATAATAATAACAACAACAATGATAAAAATAGCAAAAACAACCATAATGATGACAGTGATAATGGAGTGACGGCTATCTCCTAATCCTACTATAAAATGCAAACTTGACGGGAAAATGTGTGGTCTCTCATGCAAACTCCGACTCATGTGTACGCTGGTTTTGGAGACTGGGGAAACTGGCGACACAGATGGTGAGGTGGGGAACTGAAACCACACTGCATCCTGACTCCTCTGGTAGCAGCGCGGGGTCCTGCCATTTGCATTTACTGTAGTGTGTCCTGGCTGTTGAGCTGCAAATACTGTCCTTTGGCTGACGGGTTAGTGCGTATGACTTCTAATCAGAAGAAGGGGGGATCGATCCCCGTCCAGCTTCTTCTTATGTCCTGGGACTCTCAAACATTTGATTCCCCCTTCATATCAAATTATTATTATAGACTGACTTCATAGGATTCAAACCAGCAGCGTTATTTATGCTGCAGGTGAGCTGAAACTATAAGAACCTTTCAAATAAATAAAAAGTTCCATAAGTAAACTTGTATGTTAAATTAGCATTTCATCGAAGTTTTCTCACTATCATATTCCTCTAGCCAATGATATATGTGATATACAGAACATGTATTTACAACATTAACACACAGATTATGACAAGGTGCGCAGCAATCAGACTGATTGATCTAAGCACATTAATACCGTGTGTAATGCTGTGCATTGGACCTACAGATGGGAGAGTTGGAGGGGAAGGCGTTTTCAGGGATTCACCAGGATTTCCTGGCCCAATGATGATGACTGGTTAATAAACAGATTTACTTTTGCAATGCTTTTGTCTATGAACTGGACCCAGATAGACCGCTCCGCCGAAACCGTGCCCACCCCGACGCATCGGCAGCTGGTAACCACAGCGCTTTCCGTTGTCGAGCCATCGGCCTCACCAAAGACCCGCGGGGGAAGGGGCTGCACCATGTCAAAATGGTGTTCTGTGTTCTGCACACAGTCGCACTGACACAATGTTTCCTCCACAGCGCGACTTCTGGAACAGACCTCTGTGACATCATTCACCCCCACAACAACCTGCTGCCATCAGCAGGCTTTAGTTTATCTGTGATGACGCCCACATAAAATGTTTTTGTGAGGCTCCACCTCACCATCTTTTTGGTCGCCACGATTAAGCTTTACATACCACTGAGCAACTTGCTCATTCATATGCACAAATATCCATGAGGTACTTTGCATTGACCATTTATGGTAGATTGTGGGTGTGTAGGGGGCGGAATATGAGCCATATTCACCTGCTCAAACTTCCAGGAAGTGTGTTTTATAAAGAGGAAACTGCTTGGATCTGTGCATAATATTTTTTGGCTTACGCAAACTTTGGGTTTTGGGCGTACGTACACTTTTAGTAAAGATCCTTTGCACAGTTTTATAAATGAGACCCCTGCTGATTTTGATCCATTCTGAGGACAGACAAAGGTGCAACCAGAAAGCATGTTGACTACGGCCTGACTCACTCTCTGTTGTTTACTTTCCTGGTTTATGTTGCACAGATGACATCATCAACATGAACCCAGTGTGATGGCGTCCCCCATACACGTAGCAGTGGGGCCAGCGGCTATGCAGCTTGCCAATGGCAAAGGAGCCTAACACTGATTCTAAAGAGCGTCAACCTGGATTTGAAAAATCCATGTAGAGCCACTAATTTCAGTGGGAGGTGTTTTAGAGCAGGGAATCTTGAAAACCTGCAAAACAGTGCTGCTTGAGGACTGACTTTGCACATCCTTTGTATACAGTTCGACAGTAGGACTAGGTGTTTCAATCCCTTAAGACCATATACTTCACGCTTATGAGGGGGAGCTTTCCACTCCACCAGGTTACAGGAGAGCGTATTCCACTGGGCAGGGGGTTACAGGCTTCATTGGGGTCATCTGGAGGGCACCCCCCTTCATCAGTGTTTCGATGACTAGCCCCCGACACTTCCAGAGGGCTCATCGGCAACACCTGGCGTCCCAAGTGTGCCCCCCTCTGCACTGGATCCCCTGCATACTAAGCTGCTACCGCTACTCCCTGGTAGCCCAGACACTGTCTTTTCTCTTGATCCAGAGCCAGCGGCTGGATTGCTCTGCAGCACTGGAAAGGGAGCTGACGGTCTGTCGCATAGCTTGACCTCGGATCCCCAGATCTTTCAGCAGCCTGGTTGTTGATCTGTCCACGAATCCCCTGCAGCCGACTTCAACTGGGTAGACCCTGGTCCTCCATCCATGCTGTTCTGCGACCATTGCCAGCTCAGAGTATTTTGAGCTTTTCCGTTCATAGGCCTCCCCGATGGCATCTTCCCAGGGCACAGTTAGTTCAACTATGAAAGCTGAGTGAAGGGAGGAGGACCAGAGCACAAGATCGGGCCTGAGGCTTGTTGCAGCAATCTCCATGGGGAAGCAGAGGCGATGGTCCAGGTCTGCTACCATCTTCCAGTCCCGAGCCGCGGCCAGCTGTCCAGGATGTGAGTTGGGTGCCTGAACTTTCTTTGGTGTTTTACCAGCACCAATGAAAGCTATAGAGGGTGTACATTGGTGAGGTGGAACAAGTAAGGCATTGACAGTGGACCTTTTAGCCTCTAGACTGCTCGCAAGACATCTCAACACCTGGTTGTGCCGCCAGGTGTAACGGCCCTGCAATAGGCTGGTCTTGCAACCAACCAGAATGTGTCTCAGGCTGGCTTGAGATGAACACAGGGGGCATGCGGGATCTTCTCCGTACCACTGTTTGAGGTTGGTGGGGGATGGGAGAACATCATAGACAGAGCGAATTAGGAAGCTAGTTCGATGTGCCTCCATTCCCCACAGCTCTTTCCATGAGAGTCTTCTCTTCTCAACATCCTCCCACCGCATCCATTGACCCTGTTTTACCTGCGCAACTGCTTTGGTGCATCTTGTTACCTGCTCTTGCCGACGCACTTCATCAACTACCAGCCTACGACGCTGTGAAGGAGTTGCTTTCAGCCAGGATGGTCTGCTCTCCCCAGTTCCAAGGCCACTTCTCCCCAGCTGCGTGTGACCCACAATCTCCTGATGCTTAAGAGAAGCTATTGCTTGCTCAGTCGCAGCAGATGAAGACCACTTCCTTCCAGCCGACAAGGTGGGGATGGTTTGAGCCACCACCGGATCTTGAGACTCTGCCAGAGTCATTTCCAGCCTCACCTTGGAACATTTATATTCCTCCGTGAGACTGGACACCGGTAGCTCCAGAATTCCATTCCCATACAGTGCTGTGTTGGTGATGCACCTAGGGAGGCCAAGCCATTTTTTGGCAAAGGAGCTGACTAACCGCTCCAACCCTTCAACCTTGGAAAGTGGGATGTTATAGATGGTTAAGGGCCACATGAGACGTGGGAAGAGGCCAAACTGGAGGCACCAGAGCTTTAACCTGCCGGGCAGTAGAGAGTTGTCAATGGTCTTTAGGCTACTGATGGTGTCCTCCTTAATTTGGTCCCCCTGAGTTGTGTCCCTGAGGGAGGCATCGTACCAACGCCCCAGGCTCTTGATAGGCTTCTCTGCCACAGTTGGTATGGGCTCCCCACTGATGTAAAAACGGTGTTCAGCCAGCTTCCTTTTCACTACTGAAAGACTCCTGGATTTGCTGGGCTTAACCTTCATCCGGGCCCACTTGATGTTATCCTGTAGCTTCCCCAGGAGTCGCCTAGTGCAGGCCTTGCTTGTAGTCAGAATGGTTAGGTCATCCATGAAAGCCCTGATAGGGGGGAGCCTAAGACCAGGTTTCCTAAGCTCTCCTCCAACCACCCATCGTGAGGCACGGATGATGACTTCCATGGCCATGGTGAATGCTAGTGGGGAGATGGTACATCCAGCCATGATTCCTACCTCCAGGGGCTGCCATGCTGTTGTAAAATCCTCTGTCGACAGGCAGAGCTGGATATTCTGGAAGTACGCTTTGACGAGGTTGGTCATGGCTTCTGGTATTCCAAAGTAGGTAAAGGCAGTCCATAAGAGGTTATGAGGGATAGATCCAAAGGCATTCTCAAGATCTAAAAACACGACGTGAAGGTCTCTTTCTTCCTTCTTGGCAGCCTGGATTTGGTGCCATATCATTGTTGCATGCTCCAAGCACCCCGAGAAGCCCGGTATCCCTGCTTTCTGCACCGTGGTGTCAATGTACCCATTCTTTTCCAGGTAACAGGCCAGCCTGCGAGCAAGTATGCTGAAGAAAATTTTCCCCTCAACATTCAAGAGGCTAATGTGGCTAAACTGGTTGATGGATGAGGAGTTCTGCTCCTTAGGGATAAGAACCCCTCCTGCTCTCTTCCAATGACTTGGTATAATCTGTTTCTGCCACACCACCACCATCCATCTCCACAGCACTCTTAGCACATCTGGCGTGTTCTTATAAAACCTGTAAGGAACGCCATTAGGCCCAGGAGATGATGCAGCTCTGGCACGACGTACAGTTTTAAGGACCTCATTCCACCTAGGAGGGCTGGTGTCTAACTGGTGTTGTGGGGAAGCTAAGGGGGGCATGTCAGGGGGAAGGACAATTGGGTCTAAATGGTGGGTATCTGAGTGAACTTCCATCAGGTGTGCCTCTACTTCATCCTTTGACGAAGCCAACTTCCCGCTTTTCTCCTTTGAGAACAGATTTTTCATGAACCTGAACGGGTCCCTGAAGAAACTGGACCTTGCTTGGTCCTTTTTCTTGTGCCTCTTTCTCAGGTACTCTGCTCTTCTCAGTGTTGTAAGACGAAGTTGGATTTCGCAAGAAGTAGTGTTCGATGCGAGTTCCCTGTTCCACTACTTGCAAACACTTTTTCCTGCCTTGATGGATTCAAAATATCAAAAGTATCAAAATAAGATATACTTTAGTTATTAATCCCAATTAGTGTCAATTAGGAAATTCTTTCTCCGCATTTAACCAATCTCAGGTTGAACCTGAGAGCAGTGGGCTGCTACTTAAAGCACCCTGGGAGCAGTTGGTGGGGGGGTTATGGACCTTGCTCAAGGGTCCACATTGGTTCACCAGAGTGTTGTGTCAGGGACTCAAACCCGGGTCTGCCGCATAAATTATATATATATATATATATATATATATATATATATATATATATTAAAGGGTAATTAATGCTGGTGGGCCCCCCCTGTAATGTTTTGCCTGGGGCTAAGACACCTAAGCACCACTTCTGCCCAGCGGTTGTCTGCAGTCATGGGATTTAACCTTACATCCCTCTATAACAGTTAAAACAATCTCAACTTGTTTTAAGTGGCTTGGCTGGCAATTGGCATGTTCTGGAAACAGCCCTCTTTGGAATTCAGTATAATATCCCACAAGTATAGGAAATGATTTGCCCCATGCCTTTTATCATCCTTTTATCACTTGCCTTTACCATGCAGAATTACAAACTTGGTAAAGGCACGATACAAATTGGAAACAAGAAAATCTGGATAAATCAGTTTCCATCTGCATATTTTACCTCCTTTCCCTTTTTAGTTCCCTTCAGTCCCACTGCATCCCATTCTCTCACCATGTGTATGCAGTAAAAGCTGCAGGCACTTTTCTTCTTCAGCATTACAAATGAGCTTCAACACTTGGCCTTTTAATCTTTTGCCCTAAGAAAGATTTGAACATTTATAAGACAGACATGACAATAGCAACATTTAAAAGATAAATAAAAGGAAAAATCTCTTTCTTTTGACAGATGAGTTTCATTGGGCCCCCCTGCAGCTATAATGCACACAGAAGCACTGAGCAGGAACCAGACTGTGTCTCTCCACTATTTTAAGGTCTGGTAGATGTAGAGTGGATCCTCCTAGGTCAGTCCTCCCCTTTGTTTTCATTGTCTCCCGTGGCTTCAGAAAATAAAAGATGTTTTTCTTTTGGCCCTGCTGATAATCAGGAGATGTTGTCAGTGGTTAATGGTGGGAAGAAGGAGGTGAAGTACAGGTAGAGATTTGGGGCCTGGACCCTGGCATCCCTCTGCCTGGAAGGCTAAATCGAAACTGACAAATTTCCCTTGGCTTCCATCATGAGATTTTAAGTGTTCTCTCTCTTCTGTGTTATCTGCTGTGCATCTTTCAGTTTGGATGGATAGCATACAGGGATAATCACTTCTTCCCTGATCAACGTTAAAATCTGCAACAGTTTATAAATGATATCCTCCTTCCCATCACCCTCTATACTTCCTCAGCAAGGCCCACAGACAGGTTATAATTCAGAGGACTCTTATCAGATACACAAGCATGAAACAAATAATCTGGATGCCACTTGTGTTCCTACAATCTGGTTTAAGACTCACTGATACTTTTGAATCTTAAATACAGTATTTCTGTTTTTCTTTTAATAATCAGATTTGTCAGCGTTATCCACCTTAAGGAATTTTTAAATGACGTCTGTGGATGACTTTTAAACTTCCTCCATATTGTCTTGATCTTCTGCACCTTGGTACATCTTGTGTTGTTCGTCTTATGACCAAACAGCTCGAGGATCACTGTTGCTGCTCACAAAGAAATAATGGGTTGTTTTTACAACCCAGCTGCTAGGTTTAGCCTGTTGGTTTATTTAATTGGGCTATCTTAATTCAATTGGGTATTCTAAGAACCCAATTCACTAGGTTATTTCTGTTGGGAATAGAGTTATAAGCTGTTGAATTGGAAATTCTATAATGTTGTGTTGGTTTATTTTGGACTGCCCAAGACTTGGACTGCTAATGAGCTGCTTTTCTCAGATGTACTACAGAAGTGCGTATCGTGAACGTGCGGCCCCAAAAAATGTGTAGAACACCCTGATAACTAACGGAAAGCTAAACCTGGACACACAGGTACAGAGTTAGGCTCAATGGGTCTCATTCATGAAACGTGAGCAGAGCGAATTTGTGTAAACTGTTAGATGCATCTGTTCGTAGCCACGAACAAACTTTACACGTGCTCTCGACTGTGTGTAGCGCTTGAAAACGCACCCCCACCCACCCTACTCCCGGGCAGAAATTGCCCCTCTCTTAAGCCGCGTGCCTTTATGTCTAGGCCCCAGTGGCCGTGATTTTGATGGTTTGATTCTGCCTCATATGAACTGCTGGAGTCCCGCACGCAGCAGTGGATCCGCATCGCCAGGATGCAGTACGTACTGCACTGAGTGTAGCTACTGAAGGAATTACATTTGCAATAAATCTCAAGCACTTGCTGGCTTTCCATTACACCTGGAATTGTGCAAAACCTACAGTAAATATCGCAATTAAAAACCGCTAATGGAAACACCTGAATTTCTAAAAAATTCTCAAAAAAGTTTTTACGATTTCATGAGGCATAAATTCAGATGTTTCGATGAAGCAGTTTTTGGCATAAGTCTAATGGAAACCCTTTTTTTTTTGCAATTACACGCCATCAGGCGTGACGTAGGGGGGTTAAAGTCCAGTTATTCCTTCTTGACCCTAATAGCTCCCTAAGCTTTCTGAAGGGGTCGTGAATGACCTTTCATGTTGTTACTTC
This sequence comes from Atherinomorus stipes, assembly GCA_023101725.1. Lineage (NCBI taxonomy): Eukaryota > Metazoa > Chordata > Actinopteri > Atheriniformes > Atherinidae > Atherinomorus > Atherinomorus stipes. The sequence continues at coordinate 105,940 of JALJCO010002690.1, forward strand.
TTTTTTTTACTAATGTAAATAGCATAAAACTTTGTCAAGGTGTGTATTTTGGCTTGACTCATGATATTCTAGAAGATGGGTTGTTTAACTACTTTTCTAAGGTCTCCAACTAAAATCCACCTCATTTACTCCTTAGTGCCAATCCGTGCCACATTTACCTGCATTGAAAAGGACCTTTCTATAATCAAATGCCATTTCAGAATAATTTTTTAGGATAAAATTTTTTCACTTCACACATTTGCTCTACACTTCAATGATGTAGTTTTAACTGTTTTCTATGACATGAGGGGCCCCACTTTTTATGTAAGTGATTGAAAAACCCATTGACTTCAATGTTATTTCAGCAAATCAGTGTCCTTTTAAAACTGCTTAAGAAAATGCTTAACTCATCCAATGAAGTAAAAAATCTTTTTTCTTCTTTTGTGTGAGGTTATTTGAGCGTGAAAGGGTCTCAAATTTGTAATTTTGGTGTTTGTTTGTTTTTTGTTTTTTTGTCAAGCATTTTGATCAGTCAGATCACATGCTAATTATTTAGGTCAGTCTTTTGCAAGGGAATTTAGTTCCCTCTCTGTAATGTTCTACCATGTGATCAGAGGCGCCGTACATATGGAGTTTACCTCTGAAATATCTTCCGCTGCTTTCATCTCCTGATGAGGAGCAGTAGCTCTGAAACTCAACATGTTTATATCTGCATCCTCTTCAAAGTGGAGTTTCACAGGACGGGATTTCACGAGAATCACAGCTAATACCATTCAATGGAAACATTAAACATACTTATTTGAAATTTAAGAAATACGGCTTTTATTTTTCGAAAAAGTGTAATGGAAACCCAGCTACTGTCTGCGTCCTCAGATCTCTACTCCAGATATGATGGCAGTGAAAAGTGCCATTTGGAAATGGCGGGGGGAGGGACGGCGACAATGACACAACACTCTGAAAAAGGCAAATACAGAACAAAAGCTTCTGTTTGAAAGAGAGAATGTGGTAATTTTTCTGATTAAAAATGTTAATTAACCACCACCACCATTATTATACAGACTTGTCTGTTTAATAATGGTTCAAATTATTCAACAAGTTTACCTCAAAATGACAGCTTTTCAACTTTTCTGAAAATGTAGTTTATAATTGCACCAGAATAGTTTGTGCATTTTAGCTTTTTTTTCCAGGCAAACTTTGATTACATTCTGCTGCTTTACATCACGAACATCATGTTCTGTCTCAACAACCATTACCCTGAAGTGACAGTATCGTTCAAATCAACCATTCCTCTCTTACACAAACACACACATTTACTTATTCCTCTGCAACACGGAGAGCCTGACATTCTAGAGGTTATCGAACAGCCTGTCATAACAAGTCAGGATCAAACTCACCTTACTGATGAAAACAGTAATCAAGAATAGCATCTGGCTGAAGTGCTTTTTATTTTTTGCTCTGTTGGCGTCTAATGTTAAAGGACGGTGTTCCCTCAGACATGCTCCAATAACACGCAACCAAACATATCAATGAGGGAACAGCTGGCCTTCTGACACACTTAGCTTAGCGACACCGCAGCATGCGGGGAAATGCTGTACCCGTTTTGATGATACTAGTCCCGAAATGCATAAACAGATGTTTAAAATGGTGTTGGCATCTCCTGCTGTTTTACTACCCAAAGCTTCCCCCTCCCCTCATACCTCCTCCTACATCTATCTTCTTCTGTTTTTATCTCTCCCCCCTCTCTCTCTCCCTCTGCTGCTCTCTCTTTATTAACTTTCTTCTTCTCCCTTTGACATGGTGAGAAAGAAGAGCTCTTATCTCACCACCAATGCAAGAACACCCCCTCCCCCAACCTCCCGCCACCCCCTCCATCAACCATTTCCCCCAGGCCTTGTTACAGTGTGACACACGCCAATGACAGATAACAACTGAGCTAATGAATTTCTAGACTAATCTATATTTGTACACAGTTCACAAGGGGCCAAACAGGCAGATGAGAGGGAGAAAGAAAAAACAGGGAGGGGGAGGACAGACAGCCATGAAAGATGGACACACGAGCCCATGCCTGCCAACTGATACTGTTAGGCTGGGCTAAAGAAGATAGGCCTCATTTTGTGTATGGAGAGGTGGTCCGCTTGCAACAGCTAAAGTGTGTCTAAGTGATTGCAATAGTTATGTTAAAACTTTCTATGAACCATGGCCAAAGCTCTCCTGGAGCCGCTGAAACACGGAGGAGGCCTGTGAGGCTTTTATCCAACCACACAAGAGCTAATTCAGACAGATTCTGGCAAGGAAATAGAGATTTACCTGAAAGTTCTCCACATCTCTTAATGAACTGATGTCGTACAATTGATAATACAAACATTTCACTGTTTTGTTGTTGTTTGGTCACCTGCACCCATAATTAATAGTTTCCAGTCACATGACCTGCCGAGAGGCGTGCGGCGAACTCTGAGCAGACAGACTACAGAAAAGGTGTTCAAATCACCTGTTAGTCACCGAGAAGGAAACATACAGAAATAACAGGGGTGTTGGGCAGTTGTGAGCTGTATAGAGAAGCAACTGCTGTTTACGAGCCGTTAAACATCACCACGTCCCTGCCGAACCTGCATTCAGTGATGGTTGCATTGGTCTGGTTGAGAAGTCGTCACCGTACATTGTGGGAAGATAAATAAGAGCACAAACAGTTCTCACTTAAAAAACTGCTGTTCAAACAGAAATAACAGAAATAGAACAATTTCCTCTCAGTTTAACTTATTACAACCTCAGGTTTAGAAAGGATAAATCACTATGAAGACGTAATAAAAAGCATATAGGACAGGTGTGCATGAAAAACAAAGAATATCATTCTAAATATCAGTGTAACATCTCGTCTTTATGCTATTTACCTGAATATGAGTGTAACAGGATTTCCACATCCCTCCTTTAGGTCTTTATTTACATTACCGCATTGCTCTGTTTTAGCTAGTAGCTAATGTCAACTCATCAGGATGACGGCAGCAGCTGATCACCTCCATAAGACAATAAACCACATAGACACGTATAAAAAAGGTTTTACTTTAGGGCTGTCTCCGACGCGTTGATGAGTCGACATAATCGATTCGGTAAAAAGTAAGGGGGAGTGGATAGCCCAGTGGTGGAGTCGTGGGCTTAGGCGCGGAGGACCCGGGTTCGATTCCCCAACACGACCCCTGGGTGTACTACTGTGGACCCCTGAGCAAGGTCCTTAACCCCCCACCAACTGCTCCCCGGGCGCTTTAAGTAGCAGCCCACTGCTGTCTGATACTCACAGTACAGAGATGGGTAAAATGCAGAGCCCTAATTTCCCCTCGGGGATCATACAAGTATAACAAAAAAAAAAAAACGTCGATTTATATAAACGTACATTGACGCATCAGAAAAACGGCAACAAAAAGAAGTTGAATGCTCTTATTTCGAAGGGAAACCGGAAACAGCGTTGTCGCGGTTAGCAGAGCAGCCAGACACAACAGTAGAGATGGCGATGTACTGAGAGAGTGAAACTGAGCGCATGCACAATTCAGAATCCGATAGAACAGCATCAACAAGTGCAAGTAGCCCTCCACGAGCCCTTACTTCAGATGTGTGGGATTATTTACCAAGGAACCACATCACCAAGGAACCATCGTACTCTGCAGCTCTGCAGAATGAAAACATTGTTCCACAGCAGCACTACTGCCATGAACGAGCACTGAAGCTAAACTCCCAGCAGCGCTTTTGCTGCTCCTTAAGTAGTTTAATTTTCTTCTGAACACATCGTTCAAACATGAACACGGAACGTGTTTATGATGGTGTGGTTAGTCACTCACCAGTCACACACTTCTTATACTTCTCAATCACCAGCGGCTTCATCGCCAGGTTGAAAGTACCGCAACTCACGTTAACAACGAGCAACATTTAAAGCAGAACTCAGTAACTTCAGCTCGGGGCTCCCCCTAGTGGCGTCCTTTCACTGTCGTAAAGTTCAACCCCCCCCCCCCCCACAGCACACAGACGGCTTCTCTACCTGTCTTTCCTCTATTTTGATCCCTGGATTTATCTCTAAGCTTTTACTAGCTTGTTGATGCTACGTTGCTGCGTTGGTAGCAGCACCTCGTCTCCCTCTGCTCAAAGCAAAGTCCTATATCTTCTAAAAGGGGGTTTTTTCCCGAAAAATTGCAAGAAAAATAGTGGTGGATTATTTTTTTTCTTTTTGGTGGGAGGAAAGAAAAAAAAAATAATAATTTATATATACTTTTGGGGGTGAGAAAAGAGAATTGAGGGTGAAGTGGGGGAGCTTGCCGCGGGGGGCCGGGGAGGGGGGATGGAGAAAAAATCTTTGGACAAGAAAGGGAGGGGTAAGGGGGGGGAGGTGTGGAGGTGGGGAGAGGAAAAAAAAAAAATATTTTTATTAGAATGGGGGTAGTGAGTTTGGTAAAAAAAGGGGGGGGAAGGGGGGGGTGGGAAGGGGATATGGGGGCGGGGGAGGGGTTTTTGTGGTGGGAGGTTCGGGCGGGGGAGGGGGAGGGAAGTGGGGTGGGGGGGGGGCGGGGGGGGGGGGGGGGGGGGGGGGGGATAGAAAATAATCAATAAATATATTGTTTAATCAGAGAAGAAAAAAAGGAAAAAATAAAAAAAAAAAAAAGAAAGAGATCTCTTTTCAATCTTAATACCTCAGGAAAATGAAAAAAGAGTGAATATCAGTAACGATAGGAAATAAATGAGGATATAAAATGAATTTTCCTTTTAAAATCATAATTTTATGTTCAAGGGTGAAGGTAAGGAAGAAAGGAAGAAAAAATGATAAAATAAGAAAGTTGATTTAATTCAATAGAGAAAAAAATGACAGATAATTACTTTATAAGTCAGATAATAAAAGTCACTACACTTATATCTAAGTTAGCTGCATATACAGTGACAGGGACATTTTTATATTACATTATGCAAATGTGCATTGTCTCTCTTTTTTCAGGAAAAAAAAGAAAATAAGTTTGGAGGAATTTTCCCCGAAAAGAAACACAGCACCACCATGCACCCCCAAGATGTCAGAAGAGCTGAGGGACAGCATCTTGAAAATAATAATAGTGACACCAATTGCAGTTGTGACGAGAAAAGGCTTCTGTGAAACTCAGTTGAATCTGCACAAGATTTTTAGTATTTACACAGTATTTAGTATTTTTGGTTTTTTTCTAGTTAAATTCATTGTAATATTAATCAAGCAATAAAAAAAATTGTTAGATTAATAAATTAATTTAAAAAATCGAATCGTCAGATGCATCGATGCAATGAAAAAATAATCGAAATATGAATCGATTCTGAAGATAATCGTTTGGGACAGCCCTATTTTACTTATTGTTAAAACTATGCTAACTTCTGTATATACGGATGACTGTAGGTGTGGGCATTACTGACCGCTGATGAAGTGTTCGCTGATTATATGTGTGGGTTAGGGGCTATATACATAAAAAATATATATATACACATATATATGTATATATTTTTTTTTTATTTATTTATTTTTTTTCTTATACTGGTATGATCCCCGAGGGGAAATTAGGGCTCTGCATTTCACCCATCTCTGTACTGTGAGTATCAGAGAGCAGTGGGCTGCGCCTGGGGAGCAGTTGGTGGGGGGGTTAAGGACCTTGCTCAGGGGTCCACAGTGGTTCACCCAGGAGTCGTGTCGGGGGATTGAACCCAGGTCCTCTGCGTATATATATATATATATATATATATATATATATATATATATATATATATAGTGGCGAACCGTGAGCTCCACAGCTAAGCCTTCACTTCACCCATCAACGCCAAAAAAAACCCATAGATAAAACTCCCAGCAGCAAGACACCTATTCAACATTAGCACCAGAAAACTGAATATCATTTATGTTACATAGATGATCCAATAAACGGCTCTGCAAAGCCAAAATCTGTAAATATAAAACGAGTTCACCCTGAAACACATCTGAGAATATTATCATCCTGTGAAGGTGACGCTGCTGACAGCATCATCGCCATGGACAGCGCTCTGAAACCATGATGCATAGTTTTACTAAATACACACATAACAGCGAATTAATGTCTTTATTTACGTTTACGTGTTCCACAACACCTCCTAAATTCTCTGCACAGTAAGGGATGGACAGAGGGAAAATAAAAACCTTTAGAAAAAATCCAAGCCTTGCAGGGATCGGCTTGCTCATTTAACAAGAGGCAGTTTGTGCTAACCTGACTCCCGCCAGTTTGTAAATTAAAAACCAGGGGGGGGGGGAATTAATCTAATTTTAAAATAATTTTTTTTTTTTTATCTTAGAATTTGATGGGAAGAAGGATAGGAAGGAATCTTCAATGACACGGATACTCAGCCACTTCAGGTGAAAAGAAGGAGGAAACGGGGAGGAGAAGAGAGAGGGAGAGAGAGAGCAAATAGAGGAGAGAATAAAAAAAATAAAAAAAAAGTAAAAAGCTTAAAAAAAAAAAGGGGGGGGGGGGGGGAGGGGGAGGGGGGGGGAAAGGGTGAGAAAAATGTGTAGGAAAAATGTGGAAAAACAAGAAGCAGAGTCGGCTGTCGACAAACACGAAAAGCATCCAAAATAAGGAAGAGAAATCTCATTAAATAAAAAAACAAAACTTAGAGGGGGGGGGAGGAGGGGGTGAAGAAGAAAGTTTGTGCTGGATGTTTCACCAACAACCTCCACAATAAAGACGAATAAGCCAAAAGTTTCCTCGGCCACATTATTCCATGTGAAAAACAGCTGGTTTATAACACAGACCTACCTTACTAGATGAAAACCAAATCCATCTGCAGGTCTTTCTTTGTGAAGTGGGCGATGTCAGCGTCTTAACTACAGTTTATCCTTTGGTGTGAGATCCATAAGAAGTCTTTTCTCTGTGGACATCAGTTTCAAAGCTCCCAGCCGATCCAGTTCTGTTCATGGCTGCGTCTAGATGCACTTCAGGGCTGAGAAAGAGCACTAAACAGAGGAGCTGGACACGTGGATTCATTTTTCTTTCCACTCTCATTCTGGAGTTGGTTGTCTGTTTTATATTATTTGGTGGTTTTCAGCAAAATTCCACCATGACAAGAGTTTTTAGCAGCTAGCCACAACGTCGCTCTCGTTCAACTCATTCAACTGTCGCTTTTTCTTCGTAGTTCCACTTTTTAGTGTCTCTCAGTTGATCTGGATCGTTTGCTGACGGCAGAAGAATCCATAACTATCGCTTACAGTGTTTGAATTTACCACGACCGTCTTCTTCCTGTATCAAAACTGTCAGGGACGCAGATGTAGGTCATTTGACGTCACATCCGCAGGGCAGCTCGGGAAATCGGACACCGAATTGCAGCGCATTTCGCAGCACACAGCCTGTTCAAGGCAACGGAGAGAAACGTGAGTGGAAACGTTCTTTTTGGTATTTAGTGCTTCATCACCCATTAGTATTAAAAAAAAATGGCCATGCATGTTTGGTTTTTAAATTCCTGCCTCTAGTCCCTTTAAATGAGAGATTTTTTTCTCTTAATTTTTTAAGGCCTTCTGTGAAGGCATAGAAGGACCTGACGGTTCACAACTGATATATATATATATATACTGTATATATATATATATATATATATATACACATATATATATATATATATACAGTATATATATGTATATATATATATATATATATATATATATATATATATATATATATATATATACATATATAATATATACATATATACATATATATATATATATACTGTATATATATATATATATATATATATATATATATATATCAGGGGTCGCGTTAACCGAATATTTTCCGTCATTGACCGTTTTTTAAACAGTGACAGAAAAATCTGAAGGCCGTCAGTCATTTTGACAGATTGCAATTTACACTCCTGACCACTAGATGGCGAGTTAGCATATTGTCTCTCTTGATGCATGGCCTTTTGGGTTCACTCAGAAAAATGTCATGGCAGCTGAGTGTCCGAAGCTTCTTCAAAAAGCCCAATAATGAAGATAGTGTTGACAAAAGAGGTGAAAAAAAGGAAGACTGATGCAGTGGAAGATGAGGGACAAAAAAGTAATCAGTCTTCGGCACCAACTGAGCAACCAAGCATTTAATGGAAAAATGCTACCGAATATGTCATTATTATATGTATATATTTTAATTAAAGTGACGGGTAAGAAATAGATTATGACTGGATTTTTATGACCCTGTCAGTCAAAATGACGGACAACGAAAAAGTCTAGCGCAACCTCTGATATATATATATATATATATATATATATATGTATATATGCAGATGCTGTTTCTCAGTCTTAAACATGAATGGTGCTGTGCTGTTACCAGATAGAGAAGTAATTTGGAGCGCCTAGGGACTGTTATTAAATCATTGTTTTAATTTTTAACGATATCTTAAAATTTTAATTTGTTAGATTAAGCAGGTACTCGCCTGCCTACACACACACATCGTCATTGATGCGTTGGTCGCAGTTTGTGACAGCCTGCCTACCTAACCCTAGAGCTCATGGCTTGTGCCTGACTGATGGTTGCCTGTACTGAAAGAAAGATGCTTTAATAAAACAGAAGGCAGTTTTGAAGTGGAAATATTTCTCATAAGATTTATCCGTGAATAAAAGAATCTATCTTTGACCAGCAGGCTGGCTGAACTCTGACTGGCTGAAGACAGCGTAGAGAAGAGACGCAGCTTTAAAGCAGCTGCATGGACACTTAGCCTTGGCATTTACCCCCCCCCCCCCTCCAAAAAAAGAAGAACCATGAAAGAAAGCTCACATTTTCTTATGGCAGATAAATTATTTTGGCCTTTGATATACAGACTGAAGATGTAGCAAAGCTTTTTAGAACGACGAAAAACATGGCAGATTTATTCATACAGCACATTTAACACATAAAAGCAATTCACTGTACTTTACAGTAAGTTTTCTAAAGTATTAGCCAATGTATGCAACAATCCGAAACGGGACCTGGTCTAAGGTGGTCTAGATGCCAGAAAAAGGAGAAGAAAAAGAAAAATCCACAGAATGGCCCCTATTTGCGTTTTCATTATTAAAATTAAAGGGACTCAAGGCAAGATTAAGAAATGACAGAGTGACGCGACTTGCGCTGCGAGTAACTGCAGCCACCTGCCAAGCCGGCGAGGGAGCACAAACTGAAGCTATAACGTTGTTTACTACGCTGATAAAGTCTTTTTCTTTGTAGTTCCACTTTTTAGTGTCTTTCAGTTGATCTGGATCGTTTGACGTCACATCTGTAGGACTGCACGGGGAATTCGGCCAGCGAATCTCAGCGCATTATGCAGCACGCAGCCTGTTCAAGACAACGGAGAGAGACGTGGGAGGGCTCGTTCTTTTTGGTTTTAAATCTTTCAATGCCCATTAGCATTAACACTTAAACTAACACTGCCGAAAAAATTTTGTTCCCCCTAGGGTTCCTACCATGACTGCCGAGGTTTTTCAGCATCTGGTATTTCCTGGGGTTTTTTAACGCCTCGTCAACTCGGCCTCTTATATGCAAATGCATCCAGGCACAGCGTGTTCTTGCAGACAGAGTCCAGCCATAATCAGCGTGTGATACAGGTATTCAGCTCGAGTCATAATGATCCTGGCTGTCTTTCAGATCAGATGTACATAAGGATTTTATAATAGGCTAATAGTGTCTGTGTCTCACATCTCTACATTAGATAACACGTGTCCACACGTCAGCTGTTTACTGTTAGAGCACGTGGAGCCTTTCCGTGCTTGAGATTGCTCTAAAAAGCCCAAATAAAACAGATAGTGCTAAATAATAAAACCATCTTCTTTTTTCTGACTGCTGGTGTTGGGGGGAATCAGAACATTTCTGGGAGTGCTGGTGTCAAAGGAGTACAGCCCAAATTCCAGGTTTTTTCCAGAAGTTCGCCTCCTCTGGTGACAAGTGGAAGTGACGCTAATGTCGTGCACACGCATGAGCTGCTTCAACTGCGTTGGTTTCTAATTTAACCCACATTACACTCAGTCTGAGCCCAGAGTTAGAGTCACGATGTCTACTGAAGTAATAAAGTTATAAATCTGCAAGTTGTTTACGGTTTGATCGTTGAGTAAACTGATTAACTGTATGCTAACGGTAACAACAGGCTAACACTGGCTTGTAGTTCAAAGATCCTAATTCAGAGGCTGAGACCACGATTACTAGGGCTGTAACGATACCCGTATCGAAATCGAAACCGCGACACTCAGAGCCTCGATCCTTTCTCGCGGTGGGAGAAGGCAGGATCGCGACACCCTCCAAGCCCAGTTCAGACGCTTTAAAACTCAGATCACAGAAAACTATTTGACTTTTTCCCATCGGGCTACAGACTATTGTAGCATTCAGTCGCTAACCAGACAACACGTCTGTCTTAAAGGCACCAGGTAAAGTGTCACGTTTTTTTCGTGAGTGTCAAATGAAACTTGGTAGTTTTCCATCATTACCTAAACCTTCAACCGGGATGAGTCACTCGCGCGCATCCAGCTCGGGAGTGTGTGGATGAGGAGCGATGGCAGGTCTTCAGACACTGAGACCAGTAGAAAGACAGGAGGGGGATCCTGTTCGTGTTCGGCAGGCCAGACGCGCGTAGGACGTCAAGCTGGACCGAGCGCGTGGACAGCCGAGAGGTGGATACGTCACGGAACGGTGGTGAAACCCCCGCTGCTCCGCTGCTGGTTTAGGCGTTTTTATTTGCTCTGACTTGTGATGGTTAATCAGTGGCCGTCCTGTCCTGACCAGCCCCAGCTTGCAGTGTGGAGTCCCGGCCGGTCCCTCACACAGCTCGCCCAATCTTCCGAGCCGAGAGGAGGACCAGTGTCGGTAATGTGTGAAGAAATAAACCAATAATAATAAAAAAAATAATATTATTCTTCGATCCAGCCTTAACAAATAAGACCAATAGCAGCGGATCCCTGCGGAGCAGTGAAAGCATCCAGACCTCCTTCCCTTTGATTTAACTTTGAACAGCTGATTTTCAGCATGTTGGAGTTTCCAGCGATGCAACTGAAAATACATTGTTCCAGCCAACAGGAAAGTGAGGTCTGAATGCTTTCCTCCTCTGAGACGCGCTGCTATGTCATCATTTTTTCAGGTTAACATCAGCTCATGCTCGGCCATCATAACGCCACCATCTCCCGACATCTTCCCGTTGAAATTCTCCTCTGCAGGGAGCAGAGCAGCCTCTCACCCGACATGTGGACATGATGCTGTTCCTGAAGAACTCTAGCTTTAAATCAACAGGTTTGATGTAGAAAGCTGTCAAGGACTTATTTGTTATTTAACTTCATTTTTGATTAACAGCACAGTTCAATTATTTTTATTTTTCAAAAGCATTATTCTATTAGAGAAATGTTTTATCCTTGGTTAATAATTCAATCATTTTGATTATTGTCTTCAGTTATGTTCAGGCTATTTGTTACATTAAGTTAAATGTTATAAATGCCATTGAAATAAAATACTTAAAAAAAAATTTTAAATTAGAAAAAAGAATTAAAAAATCATTATGTGTATCGAATCATGAGTCAAAAATCGTGATACGAATCGAATTGTGAGTTGGTGTATCGTTACAGCCCTAACGATTACCTTATAAAATTAACGCATCAACTAAATTTAACAAGTGGCCAGAGTGCATCTCTTCCCCGGGAACAGTCATACGGCTGTCATACTGCTACATTTAGAAGCTAAAAAGTTAGCATTTCAATGTTAAACATCCTTGTTTCCATCATTCATCACATTTACCTTGTTAGTGAGAAAAAAGCCAACTGCAGGTCCGTTTTATTCCCAGAGCAAATCGTAGCAACCACCAATTAAAAGCTGCTCGGTTGTTTATTCCCGTCTTACTCCGGCGCCGGTCAGATTCCAGTTTGGTTCTCTTCGTCTCAAGACAAAACATTTCTTCTTTGTCTTACTGGAGTCTGAGTTGGGGTTTGAGACGCTCCCGTTCTCCATCTTTTAGCAGCAGTCAATGTTGTCTCAACATGCACGGACCTGCGGTGGTGGAATACACGACACCAGTGCAGCCAGATGAATGAGAACACGCAGCTCGTCTCCCCCACAAGGGCCCCCTTGAGGCTTCCTACCCAAAACTCTCGCATTGAGCAGAAACAGTATTAGAGACCACCGCAGCTCATTCTACACATCAGCAGCTGTGAGAGCATGTGGAGGAACGAAAAGAATAGCAATTAACATTTAAACTTGCGCAATGCACCTTTAAAAAACTGGATATGCATGTTTATTCTTTCACAATTCCTGCCTCTAGTCCCTTTAAAGTTTTACAAATATCAGAACTTGGTTAATGAATCTACAGGCTTTGTGGAAAAATCCAGTCCAGGTTTGAGCATCTTGATTGTTTGCCATATTTTCCAGAGTATAAGTTGTATTTTTTCATTATTTGGCTGCTTCTGTGACTTCTATATATTAAAATATAAACAATTTAACATATTCTTATATCTTAATTTATATTTTCTGACATGAAACAAGGCATAAACATTACCATGAGCGAGCATTTGACGAATAGGAGTACAGCAAAACAGGCCAATAGGAGGAGTACCGATACTGGCATCGGTATCAGGACATCCCTTCTACTATTTTATTTTTCTGTCTGCTGAAACACTCCATTGTTGCACCGTTTTTTCCACAGTTCCAGGAAAAGACATGAACTATGAGCTTTAATTCATACTATGAAATCTTAGATGGAAATATTAGACAGAATTTAACATGAACGCCTGCGGCACCAACCAGAAAAATAAAAACAGAAAAACAGGACACTGCTGACTGTTTACTGTTGGAGCCTCGTTACCCCTGGCCCTGCCTCGGCCCTTTTTACACCATCGCCATGCACGGGAACGATGTTTTGATGTCCTGCCCTTGCCCTTGACCAAGGCAGCAGCCCAAGACGTACTGCTGGTCCCCAGGCACAGGAGACTAGCACCCCACTCACTATTTACCGCCCGGGTGAAAATGTTCGGGTCAAATAATAAGGACAAGTGTCCTCGCAGGGATAAATATACCAAACTTTCTAAGGGCCTTGTCCTTTCTGGCCCCGCTGCCGTCACTTTAAACCCACCCCTGAGCAAGGGCATCGTGTGGCATACACAAATGTTTTTAAATAATTTTTCCCAAGACTGAGGCGTTTCTTTTACTCCAAGATTCCCCAACGTCTGAGATTTTCTTCTCAGTGCTTCAGTCTTTCTCCTCGTGATCTTCTTATTGATTTATTTGCTTCAAGGTGGCTTATAGACAGTTGCGTATTAATACATTAATTTCTGTAATAATTGTGGTAAATGTGGTAGTTAGTCATAACAGAATACGATTTTAACAGATGCATACGTCATTTTCTGAGCCATCATTATTCAGCACGTCATGGTCTTTACCTCAGCGCTGTATCTGCTGTTGTAGCTTCCAGTCTGACGCTCCAGATTTCCTCTTTAAGCCGAGTCTCACTCCTGGCATCGGGAAGTGAAACAGGTTTTGATTTCAGCCCGTCGTGCTGGACTGTAACAGAGGCAGTTTCCTGTAGAAAATTACCAACAGGCACACCACAGTTCTGAAACCACGCTGACATCCTGGTATAATGTAATATTGTGCTGTGTCTCAGCATTCATGACACTGTAATTATGGATTTATGTGATACTGTGTCATTCCACTGCATTACAATGCACCACTTAAGGGGCCACCGCTTGGCATCAATCAATCTTTCAATCAATCAAAGTGTATCTGCCAAAAGCTGCAGCCCCATGTCTGTCGCTCCGGTTCTCAACGGTTGGATGTGCTGAGTCGTGGGCGAAGACCTGGGAACACCTGATCCGTGCAGTCTGTCTGCAGCATTCTGCTATAAACCTGCCCTTTAACCTATTTTAACTGACATTATTGGCTCTGCATTTTTGTTTCCCGCTAATATGATTGGCTGTTCCCACTGTCACTCTCTCTTCTGAAAGCTCTATCACTTCTGGCTAGTGCTAGCTAGCGTCAGTGAACAGAGCGTACGGTGGTTGTGACTAGAGCCAGAAAGTCAGGATCTGAAAAGAAAGGAGGACATCAGGAGCAGTGCACCAGCAGGGCGTACACCTGGGTGCAACGTTACGTCCGACTTCAAATGGAAAGTTACCACCAGTTTTCTCCAAAAGATTTGCACGGTTTTAATCGAGTTAATATCAAGTCAACGGGAACATTCACATCAGTGACAAAATTCCATCTGCCGATTTTGCGACATTCGTTTTTTCAAACTGAGGTTGATTTTCTTCACTTTTGCATCTGACAGATGCACAATCAGCCAATCAGAGAAGGCTCACTGACAGTCACAGAGTCAGTCGAAAGTTATGCAACGTTTTTTTCTGGTGATTTTAACATCCATTTTGACTGTCCTCAGGACAAAGGGACTAAAGACCTGAGTAACACTGGGCAACTTCGGGTTGACTGAGCATGTGACAGAGCCCACACACAATAGAGGACACACCTTAGATCTACTGATGTGGGGCTGTCGGATCACTGCTGTGTTTTCTTTGAGAGTACTATCTCAGTGCACACAAATGTCTCAAAGGAGGTGATAACAAAACGGTGTATAACTGAAAATACCAGTGAGATTTTTAACCAGGTCTTCTCTCTAACACCTGCCCTGTCAGGGGCTTCAGTCAATGAGCTGGTCACTAGCTTTAATGCAAACATGCTAAATGTCATGAGTTCTATTGCTCCTATTAAGGTGAAGGTTATCTCTGGAAGGAAAAAGTCTCCATGGAGAAATTACACACTGGTGAAAACTGGAAAGAGAGAGTGTCGGAAAGTCGAACGCAGATGGAGAAAAACAAAACTACAGGTTCATTATGACATCTATAAAGAGAAACTTCACTTTTATAATTTACAGCTGAGGAATGCAAGGAATTCATATTTTTCTGACATCATCACTTAAAACGGTCTTAATGCTCGGGCCTTATTTGCTGCAGGCGACAGGCTAACAAACCCTCCTGTGTCAGTAACACCTGAATTTTACCACCAAAGCCTGCAATGACTGCCAAATTTTTTACAGACAAAATCCAAATTATTAGACAAGATGTTGGTTCAACAACAGCAGGTTCAGGTCATGTACTGTGTCCACCAAGTCTAAACACCATGACACAGTTTTATCCCATTACTAGCAAAGAACTGGAGGACATCTTGCACAAAAACATTTTATTTGGAATCACGGATAAACTAAAGTCTGCTGATGGCAGCAGGTTGTTGTGGCGGTGATGATGTAACAGAGGTCTGTTCCAGAAGTCGCGCTGTGGTCAGGAGCTGCTGATGCGTTGGGGTGGGCTCAGTTTCAGTGGGGCGGTCTATCTGGGTCCAGTTCATAGACAAACGCGCTGCAAAAGTAAATCTGCTTATTAGCCAGTCATCATCATCATAATTATCATCATTTGGTCAGGAAATCCTGGTGAATCCCTGAAAACGCATTCCCTTCTAATTCTCCCATCTGTAGGTCCTCCAGCAGCACCGATGCGCAGCATTACGCACGAGTGTCCCCACGGTATTAATATGTTTATATCAATCAGTCTGACTGTCGCACTTTGTCACAATCTGTGTGTTAATGTGGTAAATATATCACCCTGATGACCATTGGGTAGAGGAAGATGATGGTGAGAAAACTTTGATGAAATTTTTATTAAACATATAAGTTTGCTTTAGGAACTTTTTATTTAGTTGAAAGGTTCTTATAGTTTCAGCTCACCTGCAGCATAAATAACGCTGCTGGTTTGAACCTATAAAGTCATACTATGATAATAATTTGACATGAAGGGGGAATTCAATGTTTGATGGTGACAGGACATAAGAGAGCTTGGACAGGGCTCGATCCCCAGTCTCCTGATTAAAAGTTAGGTGCGCCAACCAGTCATGACCCAGGAAATCTTCCTGATCTTGGAACACCCTCTCCAGTCGGATCTGTCCATTAGCATGGTCTTCAAGAAGAGGAACTGTATCCATTGTGCCGCAGTACGCACGGCTGCCACTGCATGGCTATATGTGCTCTTTCCTTTAACAAATCGTTCTCACCTTGACACAATTGTCTCCAAAATATACGTAAGCAAGGTCTGTTTGCTTAAAGTTACGCACATTCCGACGCTAAGTCTTTTATTCTATAAATCCCAACTCTTGCGTAAGTAGTTGCTTACACACTTCCAAGCCCGGTTTTGTGCGTATGCAAGCTTTATAAATGAGGCCCTAGCTAGTTAAACCCAACTTTTTTCACTTGCGCCTTTTAGACAAAGTCATATCTGCCGTATAAGGACTTGGAGAGGGCGATTCTTGCTTGGACAACTGCACAGCGGCGCCTACTGAGATTTTTTTTAGGGGTGGCCACAGGGTGGCCAGTGATAGTAGCAGGGTTGCCAAGCGTTATTAAAGGATAACTTTTGTTTCTTTCAACCTGGACCTTATTTTGTAGGAATTTATACGTGCATTTACTCACTAGTAACATTTCTGTATCACTCCGACTCCTTTGGATGCTACTGTATTCAGATTAGTCGTAGAGCTGTGTATATCCATATGATGGACGTGAAGGGGGCAGAATGAATAAGCCTCTATATAATACATTATCTGCAGCAAAACTTCCTTAATTTCACAAATACACTGTAAAAACTCAAATCTTACCAAGTAAATTTTACTAAATTCAAGTCCAAATTTCTCATCACACTCATAATTTGACAAAAACCACCAAAAGAGAAACATTTCAGTGACAAACAGGAACTTGTTTTAAGACAGATGCATCTTATTTCATGAAATATTATCAAGAAAATTTCACTTGTTCCATTGGCAGAATTTTTTGGGGTTCTTCCAAGCAAAAATAAATAAATAAATAATATATATATACCGTCTACCGTACCGTCTTCTTCCGCTTATCCGGGGTCGGGTCGCGGGGGCAGCTGCCTAAGCAGGGAAGCCCAGACTTCCCTCTCCCCGGCCACAGCCGCCAGCTCATCCGGGGGGATCCCGAGGCGCTCCCAGGCCAGCCGGGAGACGTAGTCCCTCCAGCGTGTCCTGGGCCTACCCCGGGGTCTGGTCCCGGTGGGAAGTGCCCGGAACACCTCTCCAGGAAGGCGTCCAGGAGGCATCCTAATCAGATGCCCGAGCCACCTCATCTGGCTCCTCTCTATACGAAGGAGCAGCGGCTCTACTCTGAGTCCCTCCCGGATGACCGAGCTCCTCACCCTATCTCTAAGGGAGAGCCCGGCCACCCTGCGGAGGAAACTCATTTCGGCCGCTTGTACCCGCGATCTCGTTCTTTCGGTCATGACCCACAGCTCATGGCCATAGGTGAGGGTGGGAACGTAGATGGACCGGTAAATCGAGAGCTTCGCCTTCTGGCTCAGCTCCTTCTTCACCACGACGGACCGATGCAACGTCCGCATCACTGCAGACGCCGCACCGATCCGTCTGTCCACCTCCCCCTCCATCCTTCCCTCACTCGTGAACAAGATCCCGAGATACTTGAACTCCTCCACCTGGGGCAGGACCTCACTCCCGACCCGGGAGAGGACACTCCACCCTTTTCCGGGCGAGGACCATGGTCTCGGATTTGGAGGTGCTGATTCTCATCCCGGAATATATATATATATATATATATATATATATATATATATATATATATATATATATATATATTTAAATATATAATATATATATATATATATATATATATATATATATATATATATATATATATATATATATATATATATATATATTTAAATATATATATATATATATATATAAGCTTATTTCAAGAGTGGCCAAGATTTTTTTTTGCTTGTAATAAGCGGTTTAGTGTGTGTGTCGGAAACAAATGACTTCACAAAACTTTACTATGACAATCTCACTCACGTTGCACACCACAGCCGAAGATGGTCTCAGTTGTTATGTGAACAAACTAAACTGGGGTAGTGTGATGTGGACTAAGTAGGTGTTATTGTGAAAGGGGCATTAGAAACTGGTTGGAGCAGGTCTGGGTGGCGCCTTCCTGGAAGAATTTGCATAAGAAAGCCGATTTAATTAGGTGTTACAGACCTGCGGGGGACTACGGCAAAAGAACAATGGCAGAAAATGGTAGTTCCAGTGAAAGATTTTTTATTTTTTTCATTTTTATTAGCTTATAATGGTTTTGACATTCTTGTTGAAATTACATAAAAGTTGATTTAAATTAAAAAATATAATTTTTACAGGGGTAGCTGGTGGGGTGGCTGGCTTTTTGTTCAGAGTGGCCATGGCCATCCCTTGGGGGCGCCCCTGCTACTGCAATTCCCTTTGTTTTAGAATAGAGCAGTCGTACTTCAGTGCTTGCAGATTGTTCAGAACTCAGCTGCTCGTTTCCTGACAGGGTCAAAACGGTGAAACATTTGCATTGAGCATTCAGAAACAGTATTAGAGACCACTGCAGTGAAAAAAGATCAGCTCATTCTACACATCAGGCAGCTGTAAGAGCATGTGGAGGAATGAAAAGAATAGTATTTAACATTTAAACTCGCACAATGCACCTTTAATGGTACTGCACCACCCTACCTCTTGGAACTTCTGAATACGTCAGTCAGGGCACTGAGGTCAACGAACCAGATGCTCTTGACGGTCCCTAGAACCAGGCTGAAAGGTGGAGGTGATCGGGCTTTTTCTGTTGCTGCTCCTTGGTTTTGGAACCTCTAACCATCAGATCTGCACAGTCTGTTGGTCATTTTAAATCACTGCTGAAAGCTCATTTGTTTTTTTTACTGGCCTTTCACCCAGCTTGAGAGTGTCACATTTGTATTTTTTGATTTTATGTGTTTATTTTATTTTTTTATTTCACCTTTATGTAACCAGAAGGTCCCATTGAGATTATAAATCTCTTTTACAAGAGAGACCTGGCAAAGGTAGCAGCCAATCAGAATAAAAAATACACAGTTCAACAATACGAACAACTAAAAACAGTAACAAAGCTAAAAAAAAAAAAAAAAAAATTTACACACTAATAAGACAAAACTTAAAAAAAAAATATGTGCATGTGTATTTATTCTGTTTTTATTTGTGGTTTATTCTTTTATTCTCTCCAGCACTTTGTTAAACTAAGATTGTTTTTAAATGTGCTCTATAAATAAATGTGACTTTACTTGACTTGAATATTGAGGTTTTATGTGCTTTTAAATGGCAGTGAAAGCAAAACAGGGCAGAGAAATTTAAGACTGAACACGAAGTAAAAGAGAAACTCCTGATGTGAACATGAAGTTGGTTGCTAGATGGGTTTGGAGGCTTGATGAGCTATGACACCTTTATTGGATTTTAAACAGATTCATTAAGCCAAGAAATCTACAGGTTTGTGTGCCACGCAGTTCCTGCAGAGGGTAAGCTAAAAAATTAAATCAAGCCAGGTTTCAGATAGCACATTAGCATAACTGTAGCACTCAGCTAAGTGATCCTGGCATTAATTTGTGGGTCCACTCTGCATAAACGTGAATTATGAGCAGAGCTCTGGTAAAAATGTCATCAGGGATCAGGATATAAACGGGAGGGTGTAGATGCTAGTAGTGAATGGAGGGTGAGTTTAGAGCACCAGTCTTGTGGCCATCTGGGTTAGTCATTGTTCTCTGCTCTGCAGACTTCATGGTGATCACTGAAAAGGCCTCTCTGCCTATGTTTACCACCCTTTTAAAGACTGGACTGTACTCTACATTTGGCCTGATTTTTTAATGTTTTTGTGACTAAAATTACATACGGCTCGTTGACATGACTGTATATTTTTGTGTACTAGTGTATCATTGTTTTGTTTTTTTAATAATCTGATAAATCCATTACATGCATGATTTTATTCTATAAACATTTTTCTAGTTTCATACACACTCAAAAATAGAGGTACAAGACAGGAACATTTCTGTACCTGTAGGTACATTTTTTACAAATGTTCTCTCAAAAGTACAATATTGGTCTTTATGAGACCAGAAGTATCTATATACTATGAAAAAGGGTCCAAACTAATATAAAGTACAAATTGGTACCTCTATTTTTCAGTGTGTACATTTTCAGCACATGTGTTGACATCACAAACCCCTAAAATGTCAGGTGGTGCAACCGTCCAAGCAAATAAACATACTAAGAAAACTTTTCTATATGGTGTTTTAATGATAATAATATAAAAATTGAACCTGTTGGCACAATTTTATGTTGAAAATCTTTCAAATAAGCCAACCTTTATAAAGAGTAATAGTTTAAAGCTTTTGAGATCATTTAAAAACTTGTGTTCAAAAATTTGTATGTCCTGAAATGTCAGGGTGGCGCAATCATAGAAACATGACTTTAATTGTATAATAATAAAGAAGTAGTAACAGCAAACATGATGCTGCTGCAGCCAGAGGATCCCAAGTAGACTTTATTGGTGAGTAAATAGGTTTGTTATTCTCGATCAAATATGGATAAACTTAGCTTTTCTCCAACTCATAGGTAAGCTTGTACGCTTTCAATGTCAGGTGGTACAACCGATGTAAAACTATGAATATGTTATTTTATCATAAAACTTTTTAATTTAGTTTAAACATGTATGTATTAACATGCTAGTAAATCCTGTGTAAGAGTCCAAGATACTTGCCAAAGATTTGACATAGATAAATCATAAGAAAATACATGTATATTGTAGATAATTGGTTGCGCCACCTGACATTTTTTATGCACAGAAGATAGAAATACAGTAAAAAAAAAAAAAAAAAAAAGGATTTAACCACTTTGACATGTAATTTAACAAACATGACTGTGTTTAACACATTGTTACAGACCAAAAATATGCTTTCCATCCATTTTGAGAAAACTTTTTAAAAATGTCTTTTTGGATGCAGTTTTTGTCACTGACCAATAAACATCACAACTAAACATTTAAAAAAAACTAAAATACTGGAACAACATGATTTTCTTAATATCCAATTTATCCATTTTTGTTGCCTCAAATATCATTAGAACAAGTAAATGTGCTGCTTTAGCCTGCCTCTTATATATCCACAATGTCAGAGAAGGCATGAGGCAGGAGAGGAGATATAGCAGATCAGAGAATGTCAGCGAGGAAAGAGAGAAAGTGGTTTGGTTAGATGAATGAAAGAGATTAGTTATTTCATTCTAATGGTAAAAGAGAGGGACTTCATTAGCTGGGCCTTGACTGATGTGCTCATCAAACACAGCAGTTGATGCATGATAAAAAGGAAAGGCAGCAATGGAGGAATATGGGAGAGGTGGGAGTCAAATGAGAGAGGGAGAGAGAAAGATGAAGGGAAAGATAGATGAAAAGGTGGTAGGGCATGAAAAACAGGGAATGACAGAGTGGGGAAGAAACACAAGGAGCGACATAAGAAGTGACGGGGAAGAAGGAGCTGGTTGATCACTCACAGATGTTCAGAGTAAGCTCTCATGTCAGAGGGTATTGTCAGAAGCTACAGGGACACCAATCATAGTTTAAAGGAACTACGATCAGCTAGAGGAAAGAAAAAAAGAGGAAGAGTGATCTGAACTCAGTATGAGGACTTTCCTGTCCGTGACTTGACTTTTATGTGCAACCTCAGAGTCCCGAAGGACTGCGCTGACCAGCTACGAGGAAATCAGAAAGATCTCACTTCTTCCTTTGGTTTGGTTTGCTTTCACACTTCGCTCAACCCAACCCAACCCACCTGAACAACGTCAGTTACAACATCTGCTCCCTAGGGGGCGATATCACCTGAAACAACCACTGACCAAGAATAAAGAAGAAGACAATCCAACACACTGATTGGCCAGGACCAAAAAAGGCTCGTTCACTGCAAGTAAACAGTGGAACAACAGTAAAGTTGCTCAGTCTCAGGGTTTCTGTTTTTACTTTGGTGGTTTTCACCAGAACGAGTCCAGTATGAGCCGCAGCAGAGGCAGCCATGTCCACCATGACACTCCTACATCACTTCCTCTCTTCGGTTCAATGGACGGTCCATTTACTGTCACACTGCAAGTGAGCTGCTCAAGGGTTCACAAAGATATTCTGACTGACCGATATCAAAGCGTGGACTTCAGAGTAATTTCAACCTTGACCTTCCTCACTGTTAAAGGAATAGTTCACCCACAGAACAATTTAACTTTATTTTCCACTTACCTTCATGGTGAGCAAAACTCTGGAACACTTTTTTAATATTTCAAATGCAGCCGGCGATCAGGACGACTTCTCGTTTTCACCCAACTTTCATATAATGAAGTTCAATTGAGCCCGAGCGAACAAGGTCCTTAGAAGTCCACAAAAACTTGTTAATATTCCTCCATACTGCTCGTCCAATGTAATCCAAGTGTCCTGAGTGGGTAGTGTCCATAATTTACTCAAAACTACGCCATTTAGTATATTTTTAGAGCCTAAATAGAAGTACATCGCATCTCTTGCGCGCACGCCGGTGCGTGTTCATGAAACTACGGAAGGCGCGGCAGACGAGATCGCGCGTTCTCTTTTTCTTTCATTATTTGTTTTAAATCAATATCCAACTCCTCTCATGTTTGTCCCGGTTCGTCTGCAGCTCTGTTGGTCTTAACACAATGTAAACAGTGAATTTCTTCTTCTACGCTTGTATTATCGTCAGCGTAGGCTCTGAACGCCGAGGCTTCCGTAGTTTCGTGAATGCGCAGGTGCGCGCTCCGTGGAGTAATATATTCTTCTTTTTAGGCTCTAAAAATATAGTAAATGACGTCGTTTCAAGTAAATTCTGTACGCTACCCACTCAGGACACTTGGATTACATTGGACGAGCAGTAAGGAGGATTGACAAGTTTTTGTGGACTTCTAAGGACCTTGTTGGCTCGGGCTCAGTCGAACTCCATCATATGAAAGTTGGGTTAAAACTAGAAGTCGTCCTGATCGCCGGCTGCATTTGAAATATTAAAGTGTTCCAGAGTTTTGCTCTCCGTGAAGGTAAGTGGAAAATAAAGTTAAATCGCTCTGTGGGTGAACTATTCCTTTAAACACAGAGAGGCTCCTTAAAGGAGACGTATGATGAAAAATTGACTCAAGAGCTTTTCAGAATGTTACTGTGTTATTTTCTTATAAAACAACAACAACAAAGATTTCATGTAAAAGCAAAGTTATAAACTATTTTTATTAAGGATAATTACTGTATTTTTATGAGAACGTTTTTCTCTGTAATTTTACTGTATTTTTCTGGCGCTCCGGCTGCCGGAATATTACTGTTTTTTTACACGTCTTTTTTTTTTTTTTTACAGTGTATGTTACATGTTCTCAACAAGTCAGTGGTATGTGTGGATGGAGAATGAAGATCAGTGTGTCCAGGCCATCAATATGTTCTCTTGGAATCATAATTTTCATTGCAAATGAAAGAGAGGAAAAGTTTTATTTCATTCACTTTCTACTGTGGTGACTTGGTTTTAATCAGCTATGCTGGATGCAAAATTTAAGACCACAAGTCTTAGTAAATAATAAAAACCTGGTTATTTTATAAACCAAAATTTGAAGCACTTGAGGGGAATCAAGAGGGAAACTTGTATGAATATGGAGGACAGGCCATGGTCTGCGGGTATAATGGTTTACACAGACCGTCTTCTGATGTGCTTCTCATAGCTAGCAGATGCATGAAACACTCAAAGAAATAACATCTTTTCTTAAACAGTGTTTTTCACCCAAAACCACATGCTAAACGATGCAAGGCTTGTCAGCTTCGTGGAGCATATCACTCCTGCAGCCACTCAGCCAGCTGTAGATAAGGCTCCTGCATTATTGTAGACTCAAACCTCAGCTTCAAATTAAGCCAGCGGCCATGAACATGCAAATCAGATCTGACCCGGTGCCAGCCAGCCAATCTGAGTCACAGCATATTCATAAGGTCTCCTTCAAGGCGACTTGCATTATGATTATGAGCTGAAATCACGCTATGTTGCTTCCCCACCCACGACCATTTCAGGGAACAGCCACTTTCCTGCCATGATTCATGCGGAGATTCCTGTTAGATATTGCTGCTGTTCAGCTCCAGAGAAAGTGCAAGCAGGGCCGGCCCGTGGCTTAGGCAGTACAGGCAAATGCTAAGGGCGCCTACCACTAGGGGGCGCCAGTCATCGCGGGAGAAGTGCATCACTTTTTCTTGTTCATTTATGTATTATAACACATGTGTTAGGATTTATTAGGAAAGACATGTTCTTTCCTCCTAAAACGTGCTTTCAGACTCTCAAACAGGAGTAAATTGAAGGGATCATCACATATACACTTGGATCGCGGTGCAGTCAGAACAACCTATAGGGCGCCACAAAGCAGGATGGGAAACATGCAAATACCCAGCTCCCAGCGGGCCAATCACAGCAACCGCTACAGTATTGATAATAGTATTACCAGGTAGTTTTAAATGTGGGCTTATTCTTTTCCTAGGCAACAATAATACAGTATTATTATACTTTAAGAAAAAATTAAGCCCACATTTTACTTCAGCACGTTCCTAAAAAGCCTAATTAAGTCCCCACCCCACCACTTCCACCAGGAGCCGGACTTTTTTTTTTTTTTTTACCTGCCACTCGAAAAAAGTCAACATGTCGAAGCGTCACAAACCATCTGGTGCCCAGGGGGGGAAAAAAAAAAGAAAAGAAGAGGATGAAAAACGGGAAAAAGACAGAGGTAATGTTTCAGTAAAGATGTTTATAATATTATTTTGCTGTTACCGAAGTTCTGCGGCAGAACAATAATCGATAAAGGCATTATCCATTAGCATAACATGGTTTGCTAATCAATAAATAGCCAGCTGTTAGTTTTAACATTAGTTAAAGTTATGGAAGGGCCCACCTGTTCTGGAAAATAGTCATTAAAGTACCCCCCACCCTTACTTTTCTCTGACAAAAGTGTAAATTTGAGATCTGTTTGCATTGACATGGTTATCTAATTTTTTCCCAGCTTGTAATAGTCAATCAAAATACTATTCACTATTAATACTATTTACCTTAATTATAAGCCTAGCTGTTAGCTGTGTTACAGCTCAGATGGTCTAAAGTGTGTTTATTATGTTAAACTCTGCATCAGTGTTAAAGTGCACATCATTAATGTAACAGCATGACTTAGCGTTCCCTATAGTATATTATACTGCAGTTTACTGATTCTTTGCATTCTGCTAATTAGCATTTCACTGTAATGACAATAAAATTGAAATTACTACTAATATATGAATTACTAATATAATTTGGTAATTAGAAAAATTACATTACATATTATACACTGTAGTCTACATCATGCATGTATCTCTTTTTTAATTTATATTATTTAATTGTATTCTACATCATGCAAGTATCTCTTTTTTTCATTTATATTATTTAATTTTATTTTAGTCTTGAAATCATGTTTATTATTAGACGAGAGTCACATATTCCTCTTCTGTCTTCAGATGCGCTGCTGAGGTTTCTTAGTCCCACCACTGGCACTGTGAATCCTCCTGTCGCTTCCGCCTCAGCAGCACAACCCAGCAGTGATGCAGCAGCATCAAGTGGACCTTCTGTTGCTCCAATAGACCCAGCTGACTGGCCATTTCCTCTAACTGATAAGGTACGAACAGAGTTGGTTCACAGAGGTCCATTTAAAATAGAAAACAGCTTCACATTCCCTAAAACAAAAGATGGACGAAGGTGTCAGCATGACTATATTGAATGCGTAAATTGTTTTATTTAAATAAAAGAATGTCCAAGACAAATCAAATACGTTTCTTGTGAGTATACTGTATTTAAACTAGCAGTGCAAGTACTGTATTTTGATGCAAGGGGGCGCCACCTAAAATCTTGCCTAGGGCACCAAATTGGTTAAGGCCGGGCCTGAGTGCAAGAGCTCCTTTATGACAGATGAGTAGTTTTTTGTACCGTGATTCTGAACCGACAGAGAAAGCAAAATCAGTCTATGTATTTTGTTTACATCTTGAAGCTCAAACCCTCATTAATCTTTTCTGTGTTTTCAATCCTGCTTTCTGAATAATTAAGAACTGACTCTTGTAAATGCACATTCAGTTCAATAAAAGATAGGAAATATGCATTATCTACATGTACATATCATTGAACTTTTACAGGGTCTATGAAAATGTTTTCCCACATACACAGTTAGTCAATTTTAGGTCCACAAGATGCTTTTCAACCACAGAAGAACCTTCTGATACAAAACACCCACAAATTCTAGATGGACTGCATTTATAAAGCAATTCTCTGGTCTTGTTGATCACTTAACCTTTTGGATTTTAAAAGCGACCTCTAGCAGTGGTTGCATGACTGCAGAGTTTCTCCCTTTATATTACAGTATGCTGACAGGGAAAGCGGGCAGAGAGTGGGGAATGACATGCAGCAAGGGTCCCAGGCTGGGAACCGTACCAAGACCAGCTGCACGGAGGAACTGTCGTTCTTGAGCATTTATTTCATATACTGAATGTAAAACAAAACAACAACAAAAAACAAACATAAAAAACACACATCAGTGGACTGACATAAACAATGAAAAAAATAAGTAAAACAAAATTAGTAAACATAAACTAAGAACATGCAGTTGTGTGAAAAATGTTTGTCCCCTTCCTAATTCCTTACTTTTTTGCATGTTTGTCACACTTCAATGTTTCAGATCATCAAACAAATTTTAATGTGAGTTAAAGATAACACAATTTAACCGAAAATGCGGTTTTTGAATGAAAATTTTTATTAGTGGGGGGGGGGGGGGGGGGGGGGGGGGGGATCGAAACCTCCATGGCTGTGTGAAAAAGTCCGCCCCCCCGTCCGCTGTTAAAATATAAATTAACTGTAGTTTATCACATCTTTGGAAAGCAGAGTTCAATTTCTCTAGCCACATCCAGGCCGGATTACTGCCACACCTGTTCTCAATCAAGAAATCACTTAAATAGGACCTGCCTGATGAATTTAAGTAGACCAAAAGATCCTCAAAAACTAGACACCATGCTGGGATCCAAAGAAATTCATGAAAAAATGAGAAACAAAGTAATTGAGATCTATCAGTCTGCAAAAGGTTCCAAATCCATTTCTAAAGCTTTGGGACTCCAGAGAACCACAGTGAGAACCATTATCCACAAATGGTGAAAACATGGAACAGTGGTGAACCTTCCCAGGAGGGGCCGACCGACCAAAATTACCACAAGAGCACAGCGACGACTCATCCAAGAGGTCACAAAAGACCCCAGAACAACATTCAAACAACTGCAGGCCTCACTTGCCTCAATTAAAGGTTGAATATGGAATATGGACACGGACAGAACAGCGACATCACGTCGGTCTAGGTCAGGGGTCGGCAACCCAAAATGGTCAAAGAGCCATATTGGACCAAAAAACCGAAAAACAAATCTGTCATGGAGCCGCAAAAATGTAAAAGTCTTAAATAAGCCGGTCGGCAACCTGTTTCAGCCAAACAGCCTTTTAGACCCGTTTCCTACAATAAAGAAAACACTGGAGCATCAACTGACTTTTAACATTGATAATTAAATAAAACTTTAACGTTAAATGTGTTGCATTTAACATAAAAACGAGAAAACGAAATTACATTTCTGCATCCAGCAAGAAAAACATTTTAAACTAAAAAAAGAAAAGACGTCGGGTTGAAGGTCACTTTTTTTTTTTTTTAAATCTATTTTAGTTGTATTTATGTTGGATGGAAAAAGACGCAGCTTTAATAATCTACCAGCAGCAAACCAAACACGCTGTCCTGTCTGCGCCGTCATCCTTTTACTGGCGCGTGCAGTCAGCTACCCGAAAAATGAAATTACTGTTTCACAAAATATGAACATAGCTACGCAAAATAATCTGGTCAGCAGTGAAAACAAATGAATCTGCCCACGCAGCGCTGAACATGCACAGTGCATCAGACACTTTTCTTCTCTATCGTCGGCCTACCTGGCTGGAGAAGTGATCAAAGCGCAGCATGACAGGGTCGGAGTGGACGAATAAGCTTTTGCTCGTTTATTATTCACTTTAAATGCCAGAACTGCAGCAACAGCGCAACAGAGACGCTCCGCTGTGAGGCGTTCGTGGGATAGTGCGCCAGGAGGAAAGTTCAGCGCTCCGCGGCACGTCCATACTCAGTGATATTCTTTGTTTGTATTTAATTCCGTTTTTAATGTTTAATTCCGTGATTGCTGATTCAATAGGGCTGTATCATGCTATGCTGCACAATAGCGGCACGTGAGCATGAAGTGCAGTTATTAACACTGATTGGCTGCGTAAAGGTTTGTGAGACGCATCATAGCATGCTGGACTGTTACTCGCCGTTTTACTGCAGTTACCTGCTTGTTGCACCTGACACTCTATGGGCTGCTTTACAAAATGGTAAAATATAAATTATGTCTTTATTTTAATAGTTGAGTTGGATTTTGTTTCACGTGCTGCATTTGCAGTGCTCGGAGAACTCGGGAAAAGTGCGCAACTGTACATGAATCCCTCAGAGGGATCATCATAATCCTCAGATTTAGAATAAGATAAGAAACTTTATTGTCTCTCAAGGGGACATTTGTCTTGGTCTTTTAGAATCACATTATTAAAGTGAACCAACCAAAATACAATACATTTTAGTAGAATAGTCATTAATTCATTTTCCAATGCAGGGAGCCGCAACAGAGGGACTAAAGAGCCGCATGCGGCTCCGGAGCCGCGGGTTGCCGACCCCTGGTCTAGGTTGTAGTCGCAACGGCAGAAAAACAACTCCAGCCGCTGGGATGCCAGGCTCACTGCTGATACGCAAGTGACCAACAGTCTGCAGCATGTCCAACAAGTAATGCAGAGGAGTTTATAACTGACAGCTAACGTTAGCCATGTTAGCAAACAAGTTAGCTTACTGATCCAGGAGGAAAGTCGCCATTTCTGTGTTTTGACGCCGTGGAAAACCTATATGGGTCCATTTAGTGTAGTCTTCAACTACATTTCCTCCAGGTTTTGCTCTTCTCAGGTCACTCCTCCTCAGAAACAGATAACAATTTATCCAGGGCTCTGAAGCAGCTGCTTCACTCACCGTCTCTACTGTTTTTCCCTGTACAAGCCTGACTATGACCGAAATATTGTTGCCACACAGAGATCGTATTTGGCAGCCTGCAATGGCGGCGTGTATTGGCTTATAGACGTAAATATAATGCCATTATCGAACCCGTAAAAATTTATTTTATAATTATTTTCAGTAGTCGAGTTGTAAAAAAGTTTCAGGGGGGATGGAAAAACTCATTGGAGATTCTCTTTAAAATCTACCGTCCAAGCATATTTTTTACCGGCGAAAATATTAAACCATTTTACACACATATATCTTTAGGCTGTTAATACAGTATTATACTGGATGGCCCTCATGAAATCTGGCCTCCTTGTCCTGACAGTCCTGCAGCATTACAGCCTGGTGGGAGCATAGCTACTCTCTGATCTCTGGAGAACACAGTTGGACAATAAGGAGATCTGACAGTGTCTCCCAGTCTTTTTTTTTTCTTTTTTTTTTTACTAGTTTCAGTGTTTTGAAACCCCCTTTTACAACATTTTGCTGCTTAAATGGAGGGGAAATCATTTACAGATGGAAAGATGCTTTAACAATACAAAATGATAATTAAAAAGAATAAAAGTTTATACTAATTGATAAGTTTGCACACATCTGTTTCAGGCTGTAGTCTCAGTGCAGCAGAGATCCGTTGGAGGTCTTTTAACAAACGAGGACAATAACAGTGTAAAGCAGGTGGACGGTGACATGATGTTGCTGCAGCTGAACAGAATCAGAATCCGACCCAAGTTGTTCCAGGAACCATTTTAATGCTCATACTTATCTACTGAGCATCAATAAAGGCGCATATCAACGTTATTTATCAAGATGGAACAACACGACGTCGGATCTGAGCAGATGAGTGAAACTCCGCCCACCTGACTCGCTTTTCAGTCGCCAGGGCAGTAAATGGAGCGGACCCAGACTAGTTTAGCCATCTCCAAAGCGCCGCTTCTCACTGAACTTTCTGGTTGGCGTGTAAATCTGCTGGTTTATTCTCCAGTCCACCGTGCTTTCTTATGGAAAGCTCACCAGCTCCTGATAAAAGTCTCCACATATTTCGCGCCACTTATTCAGCCTGAGCTAATCACTAGTTTTTAGTAAACAGAGTAAACGTAGTGGGGGGGGTCTCATGCTCATGTCACGAAGGTGCGTTTGTGTGTGTTTGGGAATATGCGCATCGATTAAACATGTAGACGGTAGAGCAAGATAAAGAAGAAATCCAACAAAATGAAGATTTAAAAACATGAATAATTTGATATAAACATTTACTCGCCATGTGGGATAGACCTCTGAGATTTACTCACCAAAAAAATAACTCGCATTTGGCGCCTGGCGAGTGTTAATTTCGGACCCTGGCTGTGTTGTTATTGTGCAACTTGTGACGAGTTTAGCGACTTTTGTATAGATTGATCAAAAGTAATGATTGAGATTCTGAGTCTTGAGTCATTGCTCACCTGTGACTATCATCTTTTTTAAAAATACTCTCCGATATCATGTTGTCCAGCCGCTCGTTTGGCCGTGCTGACTTTGCAGCGCAGCAGTCCTTCTCCGCTGCAGCTTGTGCGGCTCCCTCTGCCGTCGGGCACCAACCAATCATGTTGCGTCATTGCATGTGTGCGTGCCCCTGTGCCTTCAGATTTGATTTCTTTTACTCAACATCCGTACTGTTTTCTGATAATGAAATGGTTAAATGAGTATTGGTTATATTTCCAGCATTTACTGTAAGAAGGGAGGGGATGGTATGGGGGGATGGCAGTTTTACAGGGGGGATGATTTTGATTGTTTTTATTTCAGGGGTGATGCCATCCCCCCTCATCCCCCCTCAACTCGACTACTGATTATTTTTAGGCTAAATATAATTTTTCTAGGAAATGTTGTACTTTCATTCTGTTTTAAAAGCTTGTTTACTGTAAAGACAGGGACACACAGGGCCGATTTTCGGTTGTCTGGTGTTGTTGTGGAGTCTTCTTTAGTCGGGGTCGTGAGTCAGTTTGGTGTGTTCTGTGCCGTAAGCCGTCTGCAGCTGTCATCAATACCGTGAGCGTTCTCTTCAGCTGATTGAACATGTGTAATCGGTGTTGGCCAGTCGTTCAGTCGGCAATGGGCTGACCAATCAGATTGGAGGAGGCTTGACATTGCTGGCAAATCAGCAAACGAGAAGACTCGAAGTTAAGGTAAGCAAACCAGATAAAGAGTGGACATAATGCAAGCTGTCACACATGGTTTGGCATCGTATTGGGACCTTAGCTAGCAGTCTTCGCTCTCTGCTAACAACAACAGCAGACATGTTCCATCATTTCCGGTTTTCATTTTTTCCGAGCAAACAGACTCTGATTTGAATCAAAAAAGCTTTGTGAATGCGCCCTTAGACTTTGTTGCTGTACCAGAATCAAAGATGAGCGTCACTGATGAATCTGAAAATTAAATCAGTGAGGAAGTAAGTTCATTCAGCCGTGAACTAGAGTCACAAATGTGCTACTTTGGCTGATGGTATGTATGCTGAGGCTATTTTGATTGAAGACTGTAATTGGAGTTTCATAAAAACATCTTTGGAATGAGCTGATTCCCAGAGACAAGTTTACTTTATCTCTTTACGTCTGGTCCAGCCTTCACTGTGACTTTTTGGATAAAACAATAACACTAAAGCTGCACTGAATTCCAAAAAGTGTTCTCTAAACCAGTGATCCCCAATCCCGGTCCTCAAGGACCGGTATCCTGCTGGTTTTCCAGGTCTCCCTGCTGCAGCCCACCAGAGTCAGACTCAGACAAGCTCTGGACAACTCTGCTAATTAGTCAATGATTTCAATCAGGTGTGTTGTAGCAGTGAGACATGGAATACTTGCAGGATACCGGTCCTTGAGGACCAGGATTGGGGATCCCTGCTCTAAACCAGTGGCCAGTGCTGTGGAGGCTGCATTCTCATCTTACTTTGTCATTCGACCGGCAGTATTCGACAGAGCTTTGCAGTTGAGAGCTTTGACGGAGTTTCTGAGTATTAAGCGGCACGGTGAATTTACATTCCAACCCATGAAACACTTATTGATTTGATTGAAATTGACTCTTTATTGTCAAGGACAACACATCCGTCACTGTGATGGCGCCATACATCATTACACCTCTTCAGTTTTTGGAGATCTGTGTGCTGTGGAGCATATAGACAGATTTACTACGCCAATATGTCAGGAATACTGCAAACACACTGTAAAACCACACAGTACGATGCCGTTTCTCACCAAGCAACTTTTTGTCTTGTTCCTGTATTTTCTTTTAAATACGCTGTTTGTCTCGGCCTTTGTCTAGCCTCACTCATTACTTTGACTTTCCCTGTACTTTTTGCATGACTTTTGTTTTTTCTTTCCCTTTGCTTTTATTTCCCAGAGTGCAGTAGTAAACTATGTTGATCAATAAGAATGACCCATAAATCTAAATGGAAATGCAGCCATTGCCTTTTAGTCTGTAAATGGATGTATTTTCCCAGGTCTCTAAAAGCACAGTCAGGTGAATTATAGGATCCAGTGGACTGTGTTGCTCTGGAGAACCTGCCTTGCATAAGAACAGGCGCATTAAGTGCTTCAGCCACTCTACATATTGTACTGCATCACTGCTGCCGATAAGTGAACATTCACATAAAGTAAGAGGCAGTTATGACAGCCAGATAGCAAACATTTGGCATCATTAACTACGGAAATGTAAAGCATGGCATCCCTAGGCAGTCATACTTGTGTCCTGTAGTGTCCATGAGACATGCCTGCAGCCTGCTGCTGCTGGGCAAGAATCCCTGGACAGGTTGCCAGTCTATCACAGCCAGGGCGACACAGACAAAGAGACAAACATTCACACTGGCTCACTCCTGGAGTGTTACAATCAAACTAACATGCATGTCTGTGGGATAAAGCCAGAGTAGAGAGATCCAAACAGAGAAAAGGCCCCAGACCTGGATCACAACCAGGAACCTTGATGCAGAGACCTGCAACAACTTGGGTATCCTACGGGTAAAAATGACAGATTAATTTTCACGGGTATAGGTACTGGTGTGGGCGGATATTTATTTAGTGTTTTTGGGACAAAACAGGATTTTTTTTCTTACTTTGGCCTAATTCTGTTTTCCTTTCTTATTTTAGCCAACATGAGTGTTTGGGCCTCCCTGCTTACTTACTATTTTATTAACTACTTCATATCTTATAACTTTGATAAAGACTTAAGCCTGAGAAAGAAATTTGCTGTCATTTTAAAGGAATCGCAGTTTTATTTATACTTTTAGGTTTTGAAATAATTTTTTAAAAATTGCAAATAGAGTATGATACATTTTATCATATGAAATGAAATGAAAAATACTTTAAATATCCCGGAAGGGATATTTAAAATTGTAATACATATAGGATACATATATGTTAAAAAAAAAAAAAAAAAACAACAACAAAACAACAGCATTACAATAATTAATTGGTCAGT
Organism: Atherinomorus stipes; assembly: GCA_023101725.1. NCBI lineage: Eukaryota > Metazoa > Chordata > Actinopteri > Atheriniformes > Atherinidae > Atherinomorus > Atherinomorus stipes. Next base: position 139,347 of record JALJCO010002690.1, read on the forward strand.
CTTGCTCTTCATAGTGATGGCTGCTAGCAGGAATGAATGTCTGAACCTCTCCGTCCTGCAGTGAATGTGATGCAGCCTCCCACTGAACACACTGTTGATTCTTCACTGTGTTATGGAGAGGGTGGGAAGAATCCTCCATCATCTTCCTCTTCATATACAGTGGGTACAGAAAGTATTCAGACCCCTTTAAACTTTTACTCTGTTTCATTGCAGCCATTTGCCAAAATCAAAAAAGTTAATTTTATTTCTCATTAATGTCACTCAGCACCCAATCTTAACAGAAAAAAGGTAGGAATTTTTGCTAAATTATTTAAAAAGAGAAACTTAAATATCACACGGTCATAAGTATTCAGACCCTTTGCAGTGATACATATTTAACTCACAGGCTGTCCATTCCTTCTGATCCTCCTTGAGATGGTTCTGCTCCTTCATTGGAGTCCAGCTGTGTTTAATTAAACTGATTGGACTTGTTTAGTTAAGGCACACACCTGTCTATATAAGACCTTACAGCTCACAGTGCATGTCAGAGCAAATGAGAATCATGAGGTGGAAGGAACTGTCCAAGGAGCGCAGACAGAATTGTGGCGAGACACAGATCTGGACAAGGTTACAAAAGAGTTTCTGCAGCACTAAAGGTTCCTAAGAGCACGGTGGCCCACCAATGTTCACCATCCAACCTGACAGAACTCGAGAGTATCTGTTAGGAAGAATGCAGAAGATCCCAAATCCACGTGTAAAAAACTTGTTGCATCATTCCCAAGAAGACTCATGGCTGTACGAGCTCAATAACGGGCTTCTACTCAGTACTGAACAAATGGTCTGAATACTTACGACCATGTGATATTTCAGTTTTTCTTTTTTTTTTTTAAATTTGCAAACATTTCTACATTTCTGTTTTTTTTTTCTTTTCTTTTTTTACTTTGTCAAGATGGGGTGCCAGGTGTACAATAATGAGAAATAAAATGAACTTTTTGGATTTTGGTAAAGGGCTGCAATGAAACAAAGTGTAAAAATTTTAAAGGGATCTGAATACTTTCCACCCACTGTATGTCTAAAGCCTTCTGAAAAATTGCTGATAACTGAGCTTCTACTTATCCAAAAGCACCTTTTAGTTGTGGAGCTGGAGTTTATATCAACACGCTTTTACAAACATACAGACTGAAGCATGTGATTGAGGCTGTCTGGCTACAAATGGACGCCTTTTGCCTGTTAGTAAGTAAACTCTGTTGTTGGGAAGTTAGGAACAGTAAACAAACCACAACCAGGCTGCATGCAGGTGTGGTGGCTAACACCATCACCTCCTGGCAGGAAGACCCCCATGTGTGCATTCTCTGAGCTTTCAGCTGATTACCATACGCATGCTGATTACAAGACTGCCTGTGTGTGACATGTCAGCTTTCAGGGTTAAGCTGACATTCTAGTCACAACTCTTCAGCTTTCTCTACCCACATACCCTACAATGAAGGCCAATATGATGTAACAATTTAAAAGAACAGGGGAAAAAAATATATATATATATATATATATATATATATATATATATATATATATATATATTTATATATAGTATATATGTATGTATATATATGTATATATATATGTATATGTAGACAAGTTTCACGGACATTTACATTTTAATTCAGTCAACCAGTTTCTGCTAAGCACCTCTGGTCCAGTTCATTTACACTGAACAGTGATGTCTCTAGAATGGTAACATTCCCATTTATTTCTTATATTTCTTATTACTTCCTCACTTGCTTACACTGAACTGGGAGGATAATAGGATGAAATGGTCGAATGTTTCAACGAACAGAATATGTTGGTACTTTGTTGAGTCCATGCTGATAAACAGGAACGCCATAAAATTGCATCGTGACGCAGTCGGCTGTGTGTTGATCACCGACACAAACACAGCAGTTTAGTGTCCCTGAAGACGGATGTTCCACCAATCCAGAGTCTGGGTGATGGTTACGGAGGATGGAGAGGTGGAGACTGCACCTGTATATGTGAGTTAAATATAGCGTTTTGAATCATGTTAATTTTGAAGAAAAAAAGATGTGTTAATTTTAGTTTATGATTAAAGGGTTAAAATGGTTAAATGTTTGTTAAAAAAGCACTTTGTTAAAACTCTTTTTAAAAAGAATAAATACATGATGTTTTAAATCATTTGTTAAATTGATTTGATGGTTAAGTTATTTAGTTGTTTTTCAGTGTCTGCTTGTGGCCTATTGTCTGTGTCTGTGATCGATTGCTTTTGCCTGCAGCCACTCACGTTGAGGAGTAGTGGCGTTTTCCTCATTCGAGTAAACTCCTCGCTAAGGAAACACCACCTGATCACTCTCGTGATTTTTTTTTTATTTATAGGTATGTCGTTGTTGCTTTCTAAATGAAACTATAACACTTATAAACTTGTTTTTTGCTGTAAGAGTGTTTCAGTGCCGAAAATGCATTATATTGTTTGCTGTGAGAAAGAGAAAGTGTCTGCTCCGGCCAGCGGGCGCGTTAGCATTTGCCTCGTGATTTGCCCGTTAGCTAGAACACGTAGTCACGCTGTATTGCTAATCTGTGTGAATATAAGTTCTGCACATACTATGCTATGTGAGAGCTTTATGTTTAGACAATGTTTATGTGTTTTTATGTTTTATCGGTGACAAGGTGTTGCGTTGTGCTTATTATATGATGGTATCGAGAAACGTATAGATGTAATGGATATGAGGCCTTTAGCACGTGTGTTCGCGATGTTTTTCTGTGTTAGCCAGCTCTGCAGATGCACCGAGTGGTTCTAATGTTGCTGTGAAAGAAATGGAAGTAATTTTGCTGTCACTTGTTTTTTGTGTTTAAATACAATTTTTAATTTTGTGAAGTTTGTTAATAGGAAATTGTGTTTTGCGTCAGCAGATATTTATTTTTGGGAAGGTTATTTTTGAAATAGGGTATGTTCCCACTGCAACTTACCTGTTGTGGTTTTTGTTATGTGTTTTTTAACTCATTCGAGTCTCCTGCTAGGCCACCTGATCACTCTCATGATTATTTCTTCTTTATTTATCAGCCCCCCTATCCAGGGGCGCAACATATATCTGGACCCAGTCGGTCCTGCAGCCTCCAGCTGCCGTCTAAGTTCATCACTTTACAACATTCATATTTGTTTGTTTTCACAAGCTGCTGCAACCATGTATGAACAATATGTCCCAGAACCTTTCTGGGTTCCACAAATATCCATTTTTCAATCACTGAGTTCGTGAACTCTTCGTATGTGTGTTCTTTATCTGCGCATGTCCTCAGTGTTAAATACCCTGTAACTGTGGTAACCAGAGGTCCCCAACAGAAACTAGCAGACATGGCAGCTCCCATGGTTCAGGCCGGGAAACTTGTCTATATGTAAAAGAAAAGAAAGTAAACATGCTCTCATGAGCTTAGAGGTAGAGGATGCAAGTCATCTGCAGCAACCAGGACTCAACCACCAATTCCTCTTGGAGCATGACACTGTGTTTCTATGTTTTTGTCGACATCAACTCAACCTTTTCATCTCCCCTAAAGACCCTGCAATCTGTGGATGCAGTTTTTGTCGTCAAATTTTGATCTCAGTCTTTATTTATTTATTTATTATGCGTTCAATCAATCAATAAATGTATTTCAAACCTGCATGGTACACACTTTAAAAACTGTTCAAAATACACAAAAGTCAAACAAGCATGGTTTGAAAAGGGGTGGCTGAAGCTAAGGCTTTACTCTCCAATCCCCCATTCGCCATCACAAAACAAAACACAGGACAAATCACTAACACTCATCCAAACGAGAGACAAACCCCAACACCCTCTGACCCCCCCATCCTTCTCCCCTTTTTAACACATTGAACTGAAGGCATCCGTCTCTCTCCTCCAAATACTGTGCCATTGCATTTTTCATAAACAATCGTTTAAACTGGACAATATTTGTACTGGCTTTTACCTCTTTTGATAAATCATTCCATAGAATTACTCCCCGAACTGAGATGAACATAGATTTTAAAGTTGTTCTTACTCTTGGCTAACAAAATGTATTACTCCCTCTTAAATTATATCTATGATGGATGTCTCTGTCACAAAACAGACTCTGAATATTTGTAGGTAGAGATTGATTTTTTGATGTTTTGAACATTATTAGAACTGTTTTATACTTAATCAAGTCATACAGTTCTAAACATGATGTCTTTAAAAAAAAAAAGTGTGTTTGTATGGTCATTAAATTTAACTTTGTGAACAATCCTTATGGCTTGTTTTTGAAGTGTGATAAGTGGTAATAAATTTGACTGACTGTAGTTCCCCCATACTTCAACACAGTAACACACAAGACATTACAAATGAATTATACAGTAAAGAAGGGATTGTGGTTAACTCATTCACTGCCATTGACGTCTATAGTTGTGTTAGGGGGGGGGAGAAATGAAAATGACATTTTTCTCCGAAAATATATTTCTAGTGAGCTATTGATATGAACACAAGGAAAAAAAGAAAAAAAAAAATTTAGAAGTGGCAGTGAATGAGTTAAGAGCATGGTTAGCTCTCTGCATAACACCCACACATTCAGCAACTTTTGATTGCAAATAACTGATATGGGGTTTCCATGATCATTTTTAATCAACTACAACCCCTAAAAACACATTTTGTTGGATTCTTTCAATTTTTATATCATCAATAGTAATTTGTTCAACTGCATCATTCTTTTTTTGACCAAATAGCATAAATTTTATCATTTTTAGGTTTGATGATAATTTATTAGTATCAAATCAACTTTTTAGTTTATTCATTTCCTCTGTTATTTGTTTCAAGGTTTGCTCCAATTTTCCACCTGAGACAATTATATTTGTGTCGTCTGCAAAAAGGACTTACTTCATAACTGTAGATAATTTAAATATATCATAATATATCATTCATGTACATTATGAACAGAGCAAGTCCCAGTATAGACCCTTGAGGAACACCACATTTTATAGTTCTATACTGTTCTTAACAGTTGTCTCTGTCTGGCTTTTGCTCCAGATATTTGGTCTCTCAATTAACTTTACGATGTGACTTGGTCTTGCAGGAACCATGGGCCTCATGCAAGAAGCGTTTGTACGAACAAATTATTTCTTAAATGGTTCGTACGAGTGATTTAGGAGAAAATGCTGCATTCATCAATTTTATCATATTTCTAATCTTCTGTCAGGCACAAACAAATTTCACGAGTGCTTCAGACTTGACATAGGAGTCTTACGCAGTTAGTCTGCTGTTATCCAAACCTAGTTTTACACTAAAGGACCGTATTAATCGTTATTTAAAATCAATTGTGTATTTTTAAATCCAATATAAATTAGACTACATCGTTATGTATCACTCTGCAATTAGAAATTACATTTTTATGCGCAGACTGAGCGACTATCGGCCACTTCACTTGAAGCCAGCATGTCAGTGAGGGGATGGTTTAATTTGTTGTCATGATTTCGTCAAAAGAAAGTGCAGTCAGTGAGCTCCACGTCAGATCAAGCTACTATAACATTGAAATAACATCTGGAACAGAAAATGGACAGAAAGTTCAGAAAGGAGGCTCAGTAACAGTGACCGCTGCAGCTCTTCTCACAGTCAGACATGCCTCAGTTCACTTCATGGCGCCTCGGCTTTATTACACAAAATGTGGAATGTTTGGGTCTGAATTTGTAAAATTAGAGTTTCACCGTTCACATTTTTATGTGCGTTGTATGAGAAAGATGGAGGATTAGGATGACAGATGTGGTCTAGCTACATGTCATTACTTTTATTGAGCTGGGATGCACAGTACATGTGTTTGCGTGTATTAAAGGAGATTTGCAGAGTGTTGCGCTGTGTTGGTTGATGGAAACTCATATTAAGCATTTACATCATATATTGCACCTCTTGGTCTCCACCAGTAGTTTTCAGTGGCTGTCTTGCTTTTGTTAGATGTCTTTTTGTCACCATTATATGATCAAATAATTTTTATTTTTCCTTCTGTAACAGTTCGACCAACAGGCGACACATTATTTACAGCTCCTGTGATTCATTCTTGTCTGCTCGGCTTTTACCTCCTTTAATTCTGCTGCTCAGATCTCAGTCAGCAGAACCTCCATCTCTGAACTGGTAAAGTTTCTCTTCTCCATCTTCAATGCCATTTTTCTGAATGAAGACATTCTGACAAGCGTGGGAAGTCACGTAGTTATATGGAGTTATCAGGGTGGTAATTATGCAGATTTACAATTTTTGTGAAAGTGCACTCACGTACGCACAGGTGGAATCATCATGTTTACGAGGATCACCCAGTTATCTGAAGTTGAGAACGATTGTTGAATCTGACGTGTTCATAGGAGAAAAAGTAAGAGAAAGATATGAACAAAAATACGAACATGTTGCATGAGGCCCAATGACTTGATTAGATTTTTTAGGGCACAACTACTTAGTTCAACTACTAGTTTGGGCTACACACGCTTCTAAGAATAAGTGCATAAATAGTCAAATTTCCTCCACCAGCCAGTCCTTTTTTTCTGGGTATTTATTTATTTCATCGATATTTATTTATTTATTCCAGTATTTATCCAATTGAGAAGGAAACAACGCAACAATGTGCTGCCCATCGCCTCCTGTCCATCCTTGTCTAAGAATATAAAAGAATAGAGCAGCTGTTATGTGAGAGGAGGAAAGCAGATGGATGGAAACTCAGCTCTTTGCTTTTTTTCTGCCTTTTTTGCAGAGCCAAATAATCCATCACTGGATTGATTCCACTTGTTGATGATGACACTTCAGAACAGATTCTTGTCCTGTTAGAAGTGGGTAACGCTGACTAACCAACCTCTGATTTGTCATTAAGTTAGATCATGTACAGTTGTGTGAAAAAGTGTTTGTCCCCTTCCTGATTTCTTATTTTTTTGCATGTTTGTCACATTTATATGTTTCAGATCATCAAACAAATTTAAATGTGAGACAAAGAAAACACAAGTAAAAACAAAATGCAGTTTTTCAATCAAGATTTTTATTGGTAAGGGGGAAAAAATCCAAACCTCAATGGCCCTGTGTGAAAAAGGGATTGCCCCCTAAACCTAATAACTGGTCGGGCCAACTGCAATCAAACGTTTGTGATAACTGGCAGTGAGTCTTCTACAGCCCTGTGGAGAAATTTTGTTCCACTCATCTTTGCAGAATTGTTGTAATTCAGCCACGTTGGAGGGTTTGACAGCATGAACCGCCTTTTTAAGGTCATGCCACAGCATCTCAATCAGATTTAGGTCAGGACTTTGACTAGGCCACTCCAAAGTCTTCATGTCGTTTTTCTTAAAGGTGCCATGACATCAAAGTTAACTTTTCTGGGGTTTTGGGTGTATAATATGATCTGTTGTGCACCGATGAGGCCATGTGAATGTCCAGAGTGAGAATCAAAGTTCCTGTTTATGGTCTGTCAGCTTTGTCTCTCTGCTCAGAAACAGTTGAATCAGACAGCAGGCTATCATTCTACGTAATTCTATCATTCTACTAGTTCTATCATTCTACGTAATTTAATTGCTCCAATAAGAGCACACTATCAAGTAAACAGCCCCCCCCCTCTCTCTCTCTCCTAACGGTCTATGCACCGTCCACTCCCCCCTCCCCTCCCTGTCTGATTCAGCTTCGTGTATGGAGCTAGTAGTAACTTCTGTGCAGTCAGGTCTGGATTTTCAAACAAATGGATTTAAAAGAAAACTTCTGCAGCAGCATTGAGGGAGGGGGCCACAACCTTGTCATTACCTGTAAGTTTATTTATTTTCTAAATGCTGTCTTGTCTGATAAACGTAGCTCACACTGTCTGAAGTGCCCATGTTGCTAGCAGTTAGCCTTTAGCAAACTCGGACCGCAACTTGACCGAGATTCTCCGAATAAGGTCATAGCCAAATAAGGTGTAGCCAATCAAAATGAAGTCAACGTGGTCTCCGGGTAAAGCTCCATATCATCACCGGACCCAACTGTATTACTGAGGAAGTGAGGTCTGGCGTTTCAAAACAATACTCCGCTGTAAAAAATGCTGATTTTTTCTTTGGAGTATTTACATATGCAGTAATGCCAACAACATAAACTAGTTTTTAACTGCTATGTCATCACTCCTTTAAACCATTCAGAGGTGGACTTGCTGGTGTGTTTTGGATCATTGTCCAAACATACAGAAACCATAGTTTCTGTATGTGATACAGAAACTAGTCTGATAGGCTACCACCACCATGAACAGATTGTCGGACGTTCTCCTTCAGGATTTTTTGGTAGACAGCAGAATTTATGGTTCCATTTACCACAGCAAGTCTTCCAGGTCCTGAAAGGAGTGATGACATAGCAGTGAAAACTAGTTCATGTAGTTGACATAACTGCATATATACTCCAAAGAAAAAAACGGCACTTTTTACAGCGGAGTATTGTTTTGGCATGCTAGACCTCTCTTCCTCAGAAAAAGAGTTGGGTGCGGTAATGATATGCAGCTTCACCAGGAGACTTCATTTTGATTGGCTACAACGTTATTTAGAGAAAGTAGGTCAAGCTTGCAGTAGGAGTTTGCTAAAGGCTAACTGCTAGCAACATGTGCACTTCAGACAGTGAGCTACGTTTATCAGACAAAACAGCATTTAGAAAATAAACTTACAGGTAATGACAAGGTTGTGGTCGCCTCCCTCAGTGCTGCTGCAGAAGTTTCCTTTTAAATCCATTTGTTTGAAAACCCGACTAAGCTCAGCCGGGCAGTCACTCAGCTCCACTCACGCAGTTGAATCAGCGAGGGAGGGGAGGGTGGAGCGAGGGTGGAAGGAGAGAAAGGGGGAGGCTGTTTGCTTGATAGTGTGCTCGAATTGGAACAATTGAATTACATAGAATGATAAAACCATTTTTTAACAAAGAAACAAAGCTGACAGACCATAAACAGGAACTTTGATACTAATTCTGGACATTCACATGGCCTCATAAGTGCACAACAGATCATATTATACCCCCAAAACCCCAGAAAAGTGAAATTTGATGTCATAGCACCTTGAAACATTTTCACACAGGGCCATGCAGGTTTGGATTTTTCCCCCTTACGAGTAAAAATATTTATTTAAAAACTGCATTTTGTTTTTACTTGTGTTATCTTTGTCTAACATTTAAATTTGTTGGATGATCTGAAACATAATGTGTGACAAACATGCAAAAAAATAAATCAGGAAGGGGGCAAATACTTTTGAATCACCAGCAATTTTAGCTGAGTGTAAAACGTTATGTTGAAATAGTTTGTCCCGTTAATCGCAGTGAACAAATATCCCTGCCACTCTGATTCTCAGTCAATGCTTCCTGCTGAAAATGACAGTGGAAACCAAGAAAATTGGATTTAAAGACAGAGAAAAGGCAGGAAAAAAAGAGAAACAAAGAAACGCATGGATTAGAAAAGGGGCAGCTGTTGCACATCCAGTCATGTTGCTTAATTTATTGTTTGTGAGTTATTCGAGTCTGTAAGAGGATGACATGCTGCCTGGAAGTTTACCCTCACCCCAGAGACTTTTACTGGTTATGTCAGCTATGTAAGATTATAGGCCATCAGTTTAACATGCATGAAGGTAACAGACAAATATCCTCACGAAGCACTGCCGCAAGGTCATGTAGAAAAATGAGGATGAAGTCAAGAAGAAAGACAGAGTTGAAAGAAGGACTAACCCGATGAGGTTAAATGGAAATAAATGATAAAGCGCTGAGCAGAGAATGGAAGTGGTAATTGGTGGATACAAAAAGCCTGGATTAAGTTTTGTTGGAAGGGGGGTTCCTCATCAGAAAACAGCTTATATTCTGCTGCAACCTCTTGGACGGCCGGGCCTCAAGCAACCAGAAAGGCCTCTCAATTTGGAGAGGTGTCAACCGGAGGAGAAGGCCAGGAAGAGGGCTTTCTCTCTGGAGCTCCAGGGACACGAAGTGAAGCTCAACTGCAACATTTTTCTTCATCGTTTTTCCTGGTGTGTAATTACCTTCCTGTTCTGTATGCCCGACCCTTTTAGTTTCAAATACAAGCGCTTTAAATCCATGGCTCTGCTGTCCCCCCCCCCCCCCCGCCTCCAACGGCCTCCCAGTTTCCATTGTTGCATGCTGTGTTAAACATGTCGGAGGAATGCGAGAGCAGATATGTTTGTGTGAGGTGGAAAGGGCTGAGTTTCACACATTGCTTGTTTCTGAGGCTTTTTCCTGCCAAGCCATGAAATGGGATCTGCTGTTGTGCCAAACTCTGTGTTTGTGTCACAGTCGGCCTCGGGTTGCACAGTCTCATGACTCCACATTCAAACTTGCTAATGTTTCCTGATGGGCTCATGTGAAGATGTATAGATGAAATCTTTCTGTAAATCAGGATCAGTGTTCATTGCCATGATCACAAGATGTTTATATCCTGATTCAGTCATGTGACCTCCTCCTCTGTCTAATCTTATTGCATGTGTTTAGTAATGAATGTGACCTTTAATGTCTGTAACGTCTGAAAATGCAGAGGCCCACTGGTGAGGCAGTGATTCCCAACTCATATGGGCTGCTGTCATGTAATTACGGAGGGGAAATTGGATTGGTTAATTTAATAACCTTATTACTGCTGGAGTAAGTGTTTTCTCTTCTTAAGGGATACTTGAGGCTGCACAGCGGTGTGGTGGTTAGGATTATCATCAGCAAAAATTGTCCTGGTTTGAATCTGAGCTGAGATTTCTGCGTGGAGTCTGCGTGTTCCACATCTTTTGTCTGGTAGCTGTAGGGCTGGGTGATCGTAAATCGAGATCGTGATTAATTTCTGGACGATTTCAGTGATCAGCTGTGTCCCTATTCACTCGATTAAACCTAGGAAATGTACATTTATTAATACTGTCAAAGTTTATGAAAGAAAAAAAAAGATTCAACCTTTTCCGCAGTGTTGTATAGTAACTAAGTAAAAATACTTTGTTACTTTACTTAAGTAGTATTTTTTTATATTTGTACTTTACTTTACTACTTCTATTTCTGATTACTTTTACTTTTACTTCACTACATTTTCCGAGAAAAATCAGTACTTTTACTCCATTACATTTACCTGAGCATCTTAGTTACTCGTTACAAAATAACAAGGAACGTAATAGCCAATGTACAATCTTTGTTTTGCTGTAGTGGGACTAGCAGCCATCAGTAGCAGCCTTGTGCAGCCGTCTCTGAAGCTAAACACACCTTTATCTGCCTCAGCAGCAGGTGAAAGGCCGTTTAGCATCGCTGGTCTGGTCTTCAGTCCAAGAAGAGCGAGACTGAGTTCTCACCATTTTGACAAACAACTTCTTTTGAGGTTGAACAAAACGTTTTTCTGGGTTCAGTAATGACTGGATGGATAGTTCATGTGCTGTCGCACTGCAGTCATTTAAAGTTCATTCAATCAAATTTTTTGTTTGTTTGCATCACCTCCGAGCACCAAGAGTTTATTAGGAATGATTTAATATTGAATGCACGTGGCTATGAATGTTGGTAGGCATGCATGCAGGTCTGTAAGGATGTTTGTGTGTATTTTTCTATATGGTTGGGTTTATGTAAGGAGGTACTGAAGCTCCTTTACATTTTGCAAATTAAAACTTAAAAACTAAATTAAACAGAAATAAAGAAAATGTTAAACTCAAATTTCTGATTGTGTTTTATTAACAGTCTTTTTACTTTTGATACTTAAGTACAGTAAATACTAGCTCTTTTTTCTTTTACTCAAGTAATATTCTAGCAGGCAACTTTCACTTTTACTTGAGTCATTTTCCAGTAAGGTACTTTTACTTTTACTCAAGTATGGCTTTTGGGTACTTTATACAACACTGCTTTTCCGGCACCATCCACGAAGAAGAAGAAGTAGAATAATAAGAAAAAAAAAGAAGCCACAAAGAAGAAGAAGCCAAGAAGCCACGAAGAATAAGCCATAAAGAAGAGGAAGAAGCCACAAAAAAGAAGAAGAAGAGGAAGACAGGAAAAAGAAGAAGCCACAAAGAAGAAGAAAAGGAAATGGCTAATACGGGCAAAACTGAAGTTGATGAAAAAGACACCTTGACGGATTTATCCGACGATGACGTTGTAGTAGACAGAAGGGGTATCTGCTGTGTGGGGGTGGTTTGGATACCTAACCAGTGATGTGGAGCAGAAAAAGCTGTATGTCTGTGGTCTGTGGCTTCAAAAACTGGTAACACAACCAACTTACAGTATTTAACCAGTTGAAAAAATACCACCCACATGACTATACAGCATGTCTGCAACAGAAACTGCCAACAACTTCTGCACAGCCTCCAGAACAAGGCATTGACCATCAATTAATCATTAATATTTCATTATACTACATAAGATTACAATTTCCCTTAGGTGATGAATAAAATTTTTTAAATTTCATTCCAGATGACAGTGCTTACTACCATAACCACCATCTAAACTCAAAGAACAGCTCATGTCTTTTTGGTTATACTGTAGATGAATTGAAAGTGCAAAGGTTGCGGCTGGTCTCTGTAATCTGTGGATGCTTGAGTCCCTCTTTAAATTGACGTAAAAGATGAACATACTTTCCAACATCCATTTGTGTTTTTGTATAAATGTCCTTGGCTTTAACGAAAAAGGACTGTGCTGGTGCTTTGGTGAACCTACACGCTCACATAAAGCAGAAGAAACATGAAGGTAAATCAAAATCCATCTGTACCGGCAGAATGGGATCAAGCTCTCTGACTGCTTTCTGCCTTAAGCTTGATGACTGCTATTCCCCAGCACTAAGCGCAGCTTCTTTCAGCCTTATCCTCTTAGCTGCTTGCACCTCGCTTGCAAAATCTCAAATCCGAGCCGTACCTGGAGGCAAAGCACCCAGCAAAAACATGCTAATGTTGCACGCCAGTCAACAATGGTTTCCTAGCAAACCTCTTAAGTAAAATTTCTACCTGTAGCTGTCATGAGTGTTTGCCTGGGCTGAGACGAGCACATCTGTGTGTGCATCATTATCGTTGTGTGTAACAGATCCAGTAATGCAGTGTGAAATTCTTTGAACTTATGTGCATAAATCCATTTTTAAGCTAGAGCACTTTTGTCAAGTTCAGATGATTTTTCTTTGATTTGTTCTTCATAGTGGGGTGGCTGAAAATTAATTGTGGCACATGTGTGGTGCCCCTCATGCGGGCAAAGATTATATAATGAGCACTTTAAGAAATAAAAGGAAAACATTAAATAAAGTTTGGTACTGTATCTCTGCAAATTTGCTTTGGTTGTTACCATCTGCATTAGTGGGATTACCAGATATTTGACTAAAGCCCAACCCCAGTGTTCCCCCTACTGTCAACCACTAGCCCTCACCCACCACCACCACCCCTCTAATTGAAGCCACAGGGGTAGGGCTTTGTAATTTTTTCTAGAATTGGGACACCGCTTGCTGCATTTACGTTCAGGCACGTAAGCGACTGTGTAGTGACGTTTGCACATATGTGTCACCATGACAACACATCCAGCAACAACATGGAGTTAACAGTTGCGGTCGTCTATCTTTTTTTTCATCATCATCCTGCTTCTGTTGGTTAATAAATAAAACAACCACACGGAGAAGACTTTGCCATTGACGACTATTGTCTCTTGTAAACTGCTGAAAAGCCTTCGCAAGCTTTTTGTCAGTATGTTAGCCTAGCTAGCGTGGCTAGTCTGGTTAACATTACGAACAAATGTGTAATCTTTTCATATGTACATTTGTGAGTTTTCTTCTCTGAATCCTGTCGTTTTCGACATCTTGAAACCAGCCTTTTTGTTACGTTTCTACACCCCTAGCAGAACTGGGACGAAACACTTTTAAATTGAATAAACTTTCTCATTCATTCATTCATCTTCAATGTTCGGTACAAAAAGAACTTTTACAACTTTATTGGATCAGAAACAATCAACCAAATAGTTTTTGCCTTCCCAAATATAGTCTGAAAGTAAAAGGAATGTTTCTTAACCGTAACAGAATTGGCTGAATACAAAAGCAGCAACCACCTAACCTAAATTCCACAAAAGAAACCAGATCCATTTCCCACTCAGTATGCAAACAATCACATCACCTACATAACACAGCCAGCTGTCAGCTGCACATGAAAGACAAAATCTACTTATGTTTCTGTAAAATCACACATTCATTACCTGAACTAGTTTCAGATTCTCTATTGTTACATCTACCAAAGATTTATTCAGACATCTCAGTGCACACACACATGAGAGAAGAAAAGAAATGTTATAGAAGGAAGAAATTCCAACCACTCCCCTGTGGCAACTTAGTGCTGCAAACAAAGGCTGTGGAAGTTGTGTGAGCGCTTTAAACTGAACCATAAAGCTGTCCTCTACAGTCTCGTTGACTTCTTGTTGATGCAGATGTTGCAGGGCTCTGAGCAGCTGATCCAGGTGGTGCGCAGACCACCAGCAGGTGTGTTTCACGTCAGAGCCTGGCATAGTCCAACTCCTCTTACTGGATGTCTGCCACTGGGGTGGTAACTGGTTCGTGTTCTGGTCAGCTCTTTGGCCATGTCCACATGTACATGGGCATTTTGTAAACAGAGTTGCTCCCCGATGATGTTCCCCTCAAAATCCTCATCCGTCACTCATGAACCATGTCGACATGAAAACACAGACATGACTGAAATGCTATCAGGAACCAAACCAAAAGATGGCAATGCAGCCCCGGCTTCCGGTTCCGGGGTTCTGGCCATGCTGGCCAGTCAGAATGATGATGAACAATGACTCCTTCCAGAAAAGTTTTTTTTCCAGGAAAAAAATCAGGAAAGTAAACAATAGAGAGTGAGTCAGGCCGCAGTTAACGTGCTTTCTGTTTGCACTTTCGTCCGTTGTCAGAATGGAGGAAAACCAGCGGGTGGTTTTCTAGCGCAGATGGAACATAGGAGATGTTAATTTGTGGCTAAAGCAGAGTTGTTTTGGTCCATTATATGAGGCACGACTGGTGTGATGTCACAACATAGGCACGTACCGCCCAACGTCAGCCCGGGTCTGGTGTTCCCACTGCTTGCTCATCAGAGCCGAGACGTTTGACGCAGGTCGGTGAGTCCTTCCCACTGCCACTAAAAGCTGATCGTTGGCAGGTTTTAACGGGTTTTATGGCCAGTGGGAAAGGGCTAATAGTTGTTTTTTCGCACACTGTAATATTTTTAACTTTAAAATATGAGTTAAAGGGCTGCTTTGACATTAAAAGCGCTATAGAAGATGTTTTGGCATTTCAGAAAGCAGAGACTGTTAGCGAGTTTTTGAATAATGTGCATGCGCAAGACCAACCTGCTAGATTCACAGCGCCCTCCTCCGGCCACAGAATAACGTGCACAAGCAACTCTGGTGTTTAGTAGACAGCAGCTACAGATTCTCCATCATGTCACAAACGCAAATAAAACAAATGTTGTCTGAACGTAACTAACTGCGAGCAGAATGATGTTAGCTACCTACTGTATACATCAGACAAGGGCGCGTGGCTTCCGGTACACAGTATTACTCTCACCAATCAATCACTGTCATTGATCAGTCTCGCCTATTACCCGTTGAATTGACCGTCAATCACTCTTACTACGGTAGTAAAAGTGATTGACAAGCCAGTAGACAAATATTAAGTGTAAGGAATGCAGAGATGATTGGTGGATGTTTTTCCAGCCCCATTACTTTTACAGCTGATGTATAATAATATTTATACATTTAAAGTTTTTAATTAATCATAGCGTATGGGGTAGTGAACCAAATTTGATTAAATATTGCAAAAATTGTTGAAAGAAACATCTTCTATAATGCCTATAAGTTGAGAGGAACTTTTTTTGTGTGTTTAAAGTGTGTTTGATTAAGTATTTTAATCTATAACAACAACATATCAGAAGCTTGTTAATTTGACATGACGTAATACAACAAAACAACAAAAATGCCGAAATGCCATTTATAGTGTACAGGCATGACTAATTATCTGCAAGCATGTACAAAGTTCTGTTCACAAGATTAGCACCAGTGCTACGTTTTCCTTTGCGATATAAGTTAATGGTGCATCTTGTGAAATCAGCCTTTTCTCTAAAGTTCATGTTTTTTTTCATCGACAATCATTAACAAACGTAAAGATTACTGTGTCCTCAGATACATTATTTGTTTCAAATCTTCAATATTTCTCCAAAACATGGTTTACTGTATTTATTCATAAATTTGCATCATTTCCTTAATTGTCTAATTGAATACAGATAAATTTAACTGAATCACACAAAATCTTTGGTCTATAATTCAGTGGGTGACATCCTCTTACAGTAAGAGTGCTCTGAATGAAAAAAACATGAATAAATTGAATTATATTGAACTGAAGTACCACTCATTCAGTTAAGTCAGAGAAGGAAGGCCTTGGATGTGCCCTGAAAACCTCCTCAGGGCAGCAATCAGGAGGCATCCTGACCAGAAGCCAAGCCACCACCTCATCTGGCTCCTCTCAACATTAAGAGAACATCTGGGGGTTCAAACAATGGTCTCTGTGTGGAGTTTGCATGTTCTTCCGTGTTGTGACTTTCCTCCAAGAACTCCAGCCTCCTCCCACAATCATGCATACAGTATGAGGTTAATGGTCACTAAATTTTTCCAGAAAGTAAATGCGAGTATGTGGAATATGTCATGTTGGTTCTACGATGGTCTGACCTGTCCAGAGTGTATTCTGCCTCTCACATAGTAACTTCTGGAAAAGACTTAAGCTGTGCGTTCCTCCTTTCTCACACTAAAAAGAAGTGCACTGCATCATCACGCATACAGTGGGGGAAAAAATGTATTGAACACGTCAACCTTTTCTCAGAAAATATATTTCTAGTAGAGCTATTGACATGAAATTTTCACCAGATGTCGGCAACAACCGAAGTATTGCACACATACAAAGAAATCCTAACATTTATGTCAATAAATGAAGTTATGTGTAATATAGTGAAATGACACGGGGGATAAATATTGAATACACTTACTGAAATTTATTTAATACTTAATGCAAAAACCTTTGTTGGTGATTCCGGCCTCCAGACGCCTCCTGTTTGGAGAAACCGGTGGAATACGTTGCTGAGGTGTGATTTTAGTCCATTCTTCCACACAAATTGCCTTTAAATCTTCAAGGTTCCAGGAATAAAAAGGAAGGAATTAAAATTAAAAAAAGGGGGGAAGGGGGGAGGGGGAAAATTATAAAAAAAAAAAAAAAAAAAGGAAAAAAAAAAAAAAAAAAAAAAAAAAAAAAAAAAGAGGGGGAGAAAAAAAAAAAAAAAAAAAAAAAAAAAAAAAGAAGAAAAAAAAGGGGAGGGGGAGGAAAAAGGGAGGAGAGGGGGGGGGGGGAGGGGAGGGGGGGGGAGGGACAACAAAAAACAAAAAAAAAAAGGAGGAAAGAAAAAGGGAGGAAGGTCTCTTCTGTGAACTCGGATCTTCAGTTCTTTCCAAAGATTTTCAATTGAATTCAAGTGGGGTGATTAACTGGGCCATTCTAGCCGCTTTATTTTCTTTTTCCTAAAGCAGGTGAGTGTTTCTTGGCTGTGTGTTGGGATGGTCGTCTTGCTGAAAGATCCAGCCTCTTTTCATCTTCAGCAGCTGCAGATGCAGCAGATTCTGGTCCAGAATGTCTCTCTACTTTTCTCCATTCATTCTTCTTTCAATGATATGAAGTCTGCCAGTACCACATGCTGAAAAACAGCCCCCACCATGATGTTCCCACCTCCAAACTTCATTGTTGCTATGGTGTTTTCTCCTCCAAACATGTTGTGTCTTATGACATCTGAAGAGTTCAGTTCTGGTCTCATCTGACCAGACTATGTTTTCCAGAATGTCATGGGTTTATCCAGATGTTGTGTTGCAAACTTCAAACCAGCATCAACCTGCTTTTTCTTCAGAAATGGAGTCTTGCGTGGTGTGTGTGCATGAAGGCCATGGCGGTTGAGTTGAGTTGTTTCTTCTTGAAACAACTGTACCTGCTGGTTCCAGGTCTTTCTGAAGCTCTCCATGAGTGGTCCTGGGCTGTGAAGAACCTTTCTGATGATTGTTCTGATTCCTGTCTCAAATCTTGCGAGGAGCACCTGGCCGTGGCCGGTTCATGACGATACCATGTTCTTTCCACTTCTGGATGATGATCCCAATGGTGCTCTCGGGAACTTACAGAAGTTTAGAAATGCACCTGGAACCAATGCCTTCAGTGTATTTGCAATAATAAGGTTGCATAGGTCTATAGACAGATCTTTGCTTTTACCCATCATGCAATGCTTCTTGTTTGATACCTTGGTGATGAGAAACCTTTTTAAAGGCATCAATCAGGACTAAAGCAGCTGATATTACTTTGCTCTGATAGGAGACTGGATTATTTTCTAAATACTGACAGACTCCAGCTGCTTTCTTGGCTTTCCAGATCTTTTTGTCCTCCATTTCTTCATGTGTTCAATACGTATTCCCTGTGTCATTTCACTATATTACACATAACTTCATTTATGGACATAAATGTTAGGATTTCTTTGTATGTGTGCATTACTTTGGTTGTTGTCGACATCTGATGAAAATTCCATGTCAATATCTCTACTAGAAATATATTTTCTGAGAAAAATGTTGAAGTGTTCAATATTTTTTTACCCACTGTATAGTCAGTGAAGCTTTGATAATCTCTGGTAATTAGCCAAGTCTGAACAGGCATCTGTAGAGCAGCGTTCTGTACAATTAACTGGGATTATGCAAGATGAGGAACTGCTGCCACTACTACCCGTAAAGGTGGTGCAAAGCCACTGCAGGCTATTTCCTCCTTTACAGAATGTGTTAATGTACTTTCTTTAATCCTTTGACTTTTGGAGAACTTGAAAGGAAGGATGTTTGTTTTTTGCTGAAAGGAATTAGAGGCTTCAGTCTGAGTGATGAAATTGTAATCTCAGTTTTTAGCTTGTCAGGGAGCCAGATTTACAGCACCTGATTGGTTGGCCTTTGAGATTACCGGATGCACACAAGGCAGAATTTACACCCCTGGCAGGCTGTAGATATTCATGTCACAATGTTGACTTGGAGAAGCCAGTGTGGTATGATAAATACAGGTCTCAGTCACTAATAAACAGTATACATAACTACAGTATGACTACTTTGCTGTGTCAACATAATATTAAAACATCCGTTTGCTGTTTTTAACACCAAGGAAAAAATGATCCTGATAGTGACTGCAGGGACAATTAGCAGTGATTTACTGGCCCAAAGAAACCATAATACATGAGCAGGGTTTTGCAAATATTGTTTCTTAATAGTAGTCATTCATCTGTTGTTAATGGCTGCTGAAATTTTAAGCACTGATGTCAAACTATCTTAAATGTATACTACACACAAAGGAGGTTATGATACTCAGAGCAGTAAACTTTAGTACCTCAGCAAACTTATGTACCTGTTAGAGTAAATGCATCAACATTATTCAGTAAAGGAGATCAATATATTCATAGCTTCCCTGGAGACTTATGTTTCCCTCCTCCTTACACTTCCCACTGGCCAACAGAAAACATAGAAAGTTGCATTTCTTCTATGCAAATAAAAGCAATGCTAACACACACCAGTATGATAGTCCTCACCTCCACCTACAACATCTTTAGCTCAGCAGGAACCTGTGAGCACAACAGCTGTGAGGAGGTGGTCATGCAAAGCTCTGAGGCCACAGGCTGGAACGAAAGAGACAAGAAAGGCTGTGATTGCCATGACAGTGTGAAAGATCGCAAGATGCTTCTCTAACTAGTCCTGGATTACCAGTCGGGCTGGGACGATGTGCTTTTCTCCTGATTCCATTCTCATTGATTTTTTGGGTGTCGGTTCAATTATTTGCTATTCTTGGATTTTTCAGATTTTTTTTTTTTTTTTTTAACATCACACCAGGTTGTCTGCTATTTTCCACCTTCTGTTTAGGTTTTTTCATGAACAGATATAACATCATGTTATTAGACAGTCTGGAAAAAAAAAACAAAAAACATTTCGCTCTCTGCTGGAAAAAAATGGTGATTTTTTTCAAACCCAACGTATAAGCATAGACTAACATGAAGCAATTACACTGCAAAAACTCAAATCTTAGCAAGTATATTTTTCTCATTTCTAGACAAAATATCTCATCACACTCAAAAAAAGACAAAATTGCTTAAAGAGAAACATTTCAGTGAGATATAAAATCTTATTTCAAGATTTTTTTTTTTTTTTTGCTCGTGATAAGCAAAAAAATCTGCCAGTGGGAAAAGCAAAATCTTCTTGATAAGATTTCTTGAAAGAAGACGCATTGCCTTAAAATAAGATTTAAAAAAAAAGGTTTTTTTGTTAAAAGGAGTCATCACCCAGAAATCCCACTTTTCTCACGTTAAAACGTGTATTGGAACAGGACCTCAGTTAAAACATGCCAGAAAGTCCAGAGAGTGAAAGTGACTTCGTCTTTGAGTGCGGGCTCACTCTTCTCACCAGAATCAGCCACAAGAACGCGCTCTCCACAGTACACGATTTGAATTTCTTTCTCCGAATGACGTGAACTAGAGAGGCTGCTAGCTGCTAAGCTAACCTCTTTAGCACCACCTGAAAGCAGCTGATTACCTGCCGCAGAGTAGTTATGACCAGCTTTGTCAGAGAGGAGGACGACGACAAGGAGGAGGGGGGGGGGGGATTGCCGTGCTGAGTTGCTGTGGCAGAAATTCAGCAGTTTTCAGTGCTCTAACAGGAGGGACAGCACTACCAGGGAGCAGTGGATTATATTTATCAGTGAGGATGTGCAGTCAGTAAGTGTTGCTGCTGTGTAACTTATTATCTTTTGTGTCAGAGACCAGTAAACGGTGGTAGACGAACGGACAAGCTGCTGATGTAGCTACAGAAGCTAACACTGTTTGGTTTACTTCACGTCAGACGTCCGCTCCTTATATTCATCAGAGTCCAGCCCTTTTACTCCGCAGATCCTTTCCATCAACCGTACTGTTACGTTTTTCTCTGTTGGGACATCATTTCCTTCACCTGCTCTGTCCTGATAAAACTTTGTTTTGGCTTTGACGTTTGCCTCGTGAACGCACTTACAGACAGGTCTAACTCTTGTGCGTATTCTGGCGACAAACAAAGGTTGGGGTCAAAAGAGGTTAAAATGAGCTCATTAAATTTTTGTCCCGCCCAACTATAATTAAATATTCATTTGAAGATAATTTAAGAAGGATTGTGTATGTAAAACGGCAGGATATCACACCTTTAAGCAAAAAAATTCTGCCAATGGGACAAGCAAAATTTTCTTGATGACTTTAAATAAGTTGCATTGTCTTAAAACAAGATCTTATATCTTACCAAAATGTTTCATTTTTTAAGCAATTTTGTCTTATTTTGAGTGTGATGAGATATTTTGTCTAGAAATGAGAAATATATATTTGCTAAGATTTGAGTTTTTTGCAGTGTAAATTTTACCCCAAAATTGATTTTCGAACAAAAATTCTGATTTTAAAGGAATAGTTCACCCATAGAATGATTTAACTTTATTTTCCACTTACCCTCATGGTGAGCAAGACTCTCGAACAATTTTTTAATATCTCAAATGCAGCCGGCGATCAGGAAGGCTTCTCTTTTCCCCCAACTTTCATATAATGGAGTTCGACGGGATCCGAGCCAAAGAGATCCATAAAAGTCCACAAAAACTTGCCTAAAAAGGAGTATTGCTTACTTCCGCGAAGCATGCACATGCGTGTTCACGAAACTACGGAAGCCTCGGTGTTCAGAGTCTTCTCTGCCGATAATGCAAGCGTAGAAGAAGAAATTCACTGTTTACATTGTGGTAAGCGCGCCAGAGCTGCAGACAAACTGGGACAAACACAAGAGGGGTTGGATATTGATTTAAAAGAAAGAAAAAAAGAAAGAAAAAGAGAACGTGCGATCTTGTCCGTAGTTTCTTGAACATGCATCGGCGTGCTTGCTAGACATGCGATGTAGTACATGGTCCAGGCCACTGGGTGGCTGCTGGGGACCCGGGTCTCGGGCTGTGCGGGCTTCCTCCTCCTTGCGGAGAAGAGGCTGCATCTGCATGACTGCGTCACCATAGAGACCCTTTATTCTGCATTAATAGGGGGAAGGAATTAATTAGAAAAAAATTCATATGGAAAAAAAAATAAAAAAAATGGGATGGGGGGGGGGGGAGAAAAAAAAAAAAAAAAAAAAGAAAAAAAAAAAACAAAAATAAAGTAAATATGGGAGGAAATTAAAATAAGAAATTAAAAATAAGATGTATAGGTAGGGGGAAATAAATTGATAATTTAAATTAAAAAAAAAAATATTTTTAAAAATATATAAAAAAAAAAAAAAAAAAAATATAAAAATAAAAAAAAAAAAAAGGGGATAATGGGAGAAATTTAAAAAAAATTTATATGGGGAAAAAAAAAAAAAAAAATTTAAAAAAATATAAAAAAAAATTTTTTTTTTATTTTTATTATTTTTTCTTTCTTCATAAAAAAAAAAAAAAAAAAAAAAGAAAGGAAAAAATAAAAAAAAAAAATTATATATAAAGATAAAAATATATTTTTATTTCCTCCTTTTTATATAATATAAAATTTTTATAATCTATATCCTATACAAATAAACAAAAATGGGGGATTGGGGGGTGGGGAGAGTAGTGAGAAAAATTTGTAGATAGATATTTAAGAAAATCCCAGAAAAAAAAAAAAAAAAAAAAGAAGAGAATATTGGAGACTTGGAGAGATATCCCAGAGATTCGTAAGTTTTAACATGGAAAACTTCCTCACATCTAAAAATCCCCCTCAAAAAATAAAAATCCCCCAATTATAATATCCTCTTTCCCCCCCCCCCCTCTCTCCCTCCCAGAAAAAAATTTAAAGAAAAAGGTTAGAGGGGGGGGGGGGGGGGGGGGGGGGGGGGTGGAATGAGTATTTTGCGAGGGTGATATGATGCTTAAATTCTATAACAAAAAAAATAGAACTGCAAAAAAAGTATGGGGGTATTTTTTTAATTAGTTTTTCCTCCCACCTCTTCCTTTTTTTTCCCTCCCCCCCCGGGAAAAGGGGGGGGGAAAATTTTTTTTTAATTTTTATAAAAACAAAAAAAAGGAAGGAAGAATAGTAGAAAAAAAAAAAAAAATAAAAAAAAAAATAAAGGCAGTTAACACTGTGATGCTGCTTCCCGTTGCGCTGATTAGGTTTTACCTCTTCTCTGCGTAGTTCTGTGTGTGTTTGTATGATCTTATGATACTTAAATCACCTGCAGGTCCTCCTGTAGGGGATTGTTAGTTGTGTTTTCCAGCAAAGACCATGGAATATTGTTTAGGGGTTTCTGTATAGAAGCATCAGTGAACTGTGTAAGTGTAACCATTTCTCTCTCTCTCTCTCTCTCTCTCTCTCTCTCTCTCTCTCTCTCTCTCTCTTTCTTCCTCGGTCCTTTCTCACTGTTTCACTTTCCTACTTAGACTTTATTATAACATTTATTTATTTGTTTTAAAATCTTTAAACGGTCTGGCCCTAGCCTGGTACACGGCATGTCAATCTGGGTTCTCTCCATTGGAATGTGATTTCCACTCCGGTAAAAAATTGATCGGACCAATCACAGCGTGGGAGGCAGGACTTTACGACACATCTTCTTTGGTGACTCAGCTCTCTAACCATGAACAGTCAGAATGGCGGCCGCTGTGGAGTGACTATTACAGATGCGGGCATGAAAAAGTCCCCCTTTCTGCCAACTGCCAGCCACTTACCAGCGACTCGTCTGCTGGCAATCGCACAGAGAAATGCCTGTGTGCCCGTGGGAATTGATTTCAGAGCATAAATGAATGCCCGGAACAAGGACGTTTCCACACGCCAAGTTTGGACACCGTGCGTGATGACGTATTTGAGGGACAAATCGTTTAGCCAGTGATAGTGCAGTAATAGTGCACAATTACTGCACCACTTCTGGCAGAAAAAGGCGGAACTTTTTCATGCCCACATCTGTATCATGATGCCCTTTCTGATGTCTTAATGAGCTCCACATGTCCTTAAACCTGTAACAACTTGCTGCTCTGAGGACTTTCCTCTGACAGAAAGACGTTGGCATCACTTCCGTGTTTCTCTGATTGGTTCTCTCGGATTCACTTTGTCCCTGTTTGTCCCGCCTCTCGTGTCGAGTTGGAAATCAGTCTCCACGGAGGGAACCCAGACTGACTTGTTTCTCAAACATGACGTTAGTCAGGATGGTGTACCAGGCGAGTTTGGCCCCTCCTCACCTGTCTGAGCTTCTCCATCTCTACACTCCTGCTCGGTGCCTCAGGTCAGCTGACCTGCTCCTCCTGGAGGTACCGAGGTCCAGACGGAAGCTCAGAGGGGACAGAGCTTTTTAACTTGCTGCTCCAAAACTGTGGAATGAGCTCCCCCTCCTCACTAGACAAGCCTCATCACTGTCTATTTTAAAACTTGTCTTATTCTTTGGCTTTCAACACAACATGCGATTCTCTGTTTCAGTGTTTTGTTTTGTTTTTTTTCATTGTTGGTTTTATTTGTTTAAAATTATTTTTACTTATGTATGTTCAATAGTTTTATTCTTTTAAATAGTTTTGTTTGTTTTTTTTAGAAATGATTTAACTATTTTGTTTTGATGTGTACAGCTCTTTGTTCCAACTGTGGTTGTTTTAAAGGGCTCTATAAATGAAGTTGAGTTGAGCTGTGTGTAGAGACCAAACGCAGTGTGACATGATTGACAGTTTTTGTCAGTTTTATACTCCAGGAAAACCAAGCATTTTATGTCTGGTTCTCAAGGCAACTCACGGACCTGATTATTGTGCGACTGGTCGGACATTTGAGCTGTTTGAATGATGGAAGTGGAGACAAACAACCATAATATACACAAACACGAGGACACCGCCTGATGTATACTGCCTCCACGCCACAAAGACTCAAGATAAATGTGAAATTACCAGCCAACTGTTCAATGCGCACACACACATATTTCCCCCTCACTGCCCCCCATTCCTTTGCTGAACAGAAAGCTGCTTGTGGAGCACGTATTAACCAAGCATACACAATGTTTTCAAAGCGGCGTTGAAATAAGAACAAAGTTCTTGCTTGGGAGTATGTAGTAGCCCACTGCACAATGAGATGTTAAAATGACGTATATTTAATGTAATTGGTCCATGTCCAAATAAGGTCTCCTAAAGGTGCAGAATGAAAGTTTTTACTAGCAAAGTCCGACCGTTAGGGCAGCTTGACCTGCATTCTCTAAATAAGGTCATAGCCAAATAAGGTGTAGCCAATCAAAATGAAGTCAACTTGGTCTCCGGGTAAAGCTGCATATCATCACCACACCCAACTCTTCTACTGAGGAAGTGAGGTCTGGCGTTTCAAAACAATCCCCCGCTTCAAAAAATGCAGTTTTTTTCTTTGGAGATTTGACACATGCAGGAATGCCAACAACATGAACTAGTTTTTACTGCTATGTCATCACTCCTTTAAAAATGAAAACTAAAGTACCCAAAAGCCATACTTGAGTAAAAGTACCTTACTGGAAAATGACTCAAGTAAAAGTTAAATTCGCCTGCTATAATATTACTTGAGTAAAAGTAAAAAAGTAGCTAGCATTTACTGTACTTACGTATCAAAAGTAAAAAGCTACTGTTAATAAAATGCAATCTGAAATTTGAGTTTAACATTTTCTTTATTTCTGTTTAATTTAGTTTTTAAGTTTTAATTTGCAAAGTGTAAAGGAGTTTCAGTACCTTCTTACATAAACCCAACCGTATAGAAAAATACTGTACACACAAACACATCCTTACAGACCTGCATGCATGCCTACCAACATTTATACCCACGTGCATTCAATATTAAATCATTCCTAATAAACTCTTGGTGCTCGGAGGTGATGCAAACAAACAAAACATTTGATTGATTGAACTTTAACGTGACTGCAGAGCGACAGTTCTTGAACTGTCCATCCAGTCGTTACTGAACCATGAAAAACTTTTTGTTCAACCTCAAAAGAAGTTGTTTCTAAAAATGGTGAGAATTCAGTCTCGCTCTTACTGGACTGAGACCAGACCAGTGATGCTAAACAGTCTTTCACCTGCTGCTGAGGCAGGTAAAGGTGTGTTTAGCTTCAGTGACGGCTGCACAAGGCTGCTAGTGATGGCTGCTAGTCCCACTACAGCAAAACAAAGATTGTCCATTGGCTAACGTTCCTTGTTATTTTGTAACGAGTAACTAAGATGCTCAGGTAAATGTAATGGAGTAAAAGTACTGATTTTTTTCTGAAAATGTAGTGAGGTAAAAGTAAAAGTCATCAGAAATAGAAGTAGTAAAGTACAAATATAAAAAAATACTACTTAAGTAAAGTAACAAAGTATTTTTACTTAGTTACTATACAACACTGCTTGCAAAATATTTTTTTTCAATGGTATTTTTTTTTTCACATTTTCATGTCTCCACATATTACTGTGGCCTTCAGCATTAAAGCTGTGATGATTGTCGTATTCACAGTCGCCTCCTGCTGTGATCCCATGTTTTCCTATCCCTACGTCACTTCCAATCTGTTACTGGGGCGCTATTTTCAGGCGGAGTGGCAGGGAAGCCCCGTCAGACTAGTATTTGTACATTTTTACATTAGAAATGTTCAGTGTGGACCTTATAGGGCTTCTACATATGTTTAAAATGAAAGTTGGCCTAACCCAACCCTATTATCAAGCAAGTTTTAAACATAGAAGATAACAAGGAACTAAAGGATCCCAGAAACAGTGAACTAGAAGGAAAATGTGTTACTGTTACTGTTATATGGAACGGGAAGCACAGAGAGTGGATCGTGTCAGTTACAATGAGCAGCAAGAAGAGATAGCTAGTGGAGCTAGCTGAGCACAAATGACAAGCGATGCAACTTTTTCTATTTTTATTGTGCTTTTTGTTCAGCACTTTGGGCAACCTTGGTTGTTGTAAATGTGCTTTATAAATAAACTTGAACTTGAACTTAAGGCATTCAGGAAGTGACAACACGTTTTACTATAAACGTCAGCACATCAGCATAAGTCAATATTTAACAGCAAACTTCATCTGTGACATATACTGTCTAGAATGAAATGAAATGAAATGCTTTGTTTTACATTATTTAATTTAATCTTTCCCAGGCACAAGGTGTTCTTAAAAAAGTTCCATCAACTGCACATATTTGCTTGCTTGCATGTTAATTCAAAATAACAGATGTTCAAAAAAATGAAGTGTCACAATACAAGAAGAAATCCCTCAGCACAGCTTCCAGACCAGCCTAACTTTTTCAAAATCAATGTTTTGCTGACAACATGACACAGCATGTTTCACTATTCCTTGAGACCGGGCTGGTTTGATGGGAATTCTTCACAGTCTTATGCTTCTTAAACTGCCTACCATATGCTCCAAAACAAAACTGGATGTTACTGTGAGAAGGAAGGTTTAAAAAAAAAAAAAGCTTCGCACTTTGTAATTTTATTTTTGCAGAGTCTTGAAACCACCAGGTAAACATGCAACCATGTCAGACTCTTATGAAAGTTATGGTTCAGTTAACAACAAAACTACGTGTAAAACGGTGAAAAGCAGCAACGATCGGGACTCTAATAACACCAGTCTGACTTTAAGCAGAACAGGAAGAAGTTTGCACAGAAGAGCTCATTCTTAATTCTTAATGGGCTCTGTTGTAGCCTACTTGCAGAGATAATAGAGTTAATATTTCATGTTAATTATGGGATGGAAGTGAAACAGATCCTCAGGTAACACAAGGGAAACAGATGTTATTTCTCAAAACTTTTAATTCAAGAGGGCTAATAAGCCTGATTTTTCTTTCTTTCTTTCTTTCTTTCTTTCTTTCTTTCTTTCTTTCTTTCTTTCTTTCTTTCTTTCTTTCTTTCTTTCTTTCTTTCTTTCTTTCTTTCAGGAGTTTCTGTAGACAAACCTTTGTGTTGGCAAGAAACAGAATGTGAATTTTCTGTGACTTAATTTCCTGTGTTTAACTTTGTTATATCTCCTGATACACCGCTACAAAGATCTTTAAGCCTCAGCACTGGTAGCCATAATAATTCAGAGAAAACAAAAAGAAAAATCCAAAAGTCAATGAACTGAGCAAGTGCACATTAAAGAAGTCATTGAAGTTAAAAAAGTATGCAAGGGAAATAGAAAAGGATTATATCTACAGACTTACAAAATCAAAACTGTTCACATATGAGTCACAAGCGAGATACACCAGGAACTGAGTGGGCCAAACACAACGAGCTGACTGTTAGCTGATGGATGATCTGACTGAAACACCGACAGGGGACAAAAGTTACATCCTGGGGAAATTTGTAAGATTCTTGCAGGGTTGTCTGCGAAAGCTGAAACAGTTCTGACTGAGACAGACGGTCACGGTTCCAGAGTCTGGTTCTGCCGGGTGTTTGCGCTTCCCATTAGATTGGAGTTTTCTTTTCAGCTGTCACCTGCGACCCTATGGATGCTCAGGAAGGAGGAATCAGAGCAGGTTTCTTTAGCTATGTCATCTACTGATGTCCCATGCTCAGAACAGCTCTGAGAGCTGATGCTTTGTAGTGATTCAGCAGAGCCGGCTTGCATTGACAGAGATCCAGCTCCCAGTTTTTCAGGAGATCGCAGAACTTTGGTTTGATTATGGAGGCCATGCGGCCACTCACGTGTGGGCATTTCACCCACTATGTGAAAACAGAGAAGAGGGCAGATGACAGTGCTGAGGAGAGTCTGAGTGCATCACATAGTCATGTGATATAATTAGTGACACCTGAAAGTAAAGCAGCGTCTGGCTGCAGTTTAACTGTAGAATAAATGCACAAAATTAAAAAGGTTCTTATAAAAATACGAACATTTTTCAGCAGAAATCATTAGTTTTTTTAATGTTAAGGCAAGCTACAGGTCTTCAAAAGATCCTATATTAAGAGCCATTTGGGAGTCAAAAGAGCCAGTTCTTGTTTGGGGTCCGAGCCAAAAGATCCGAGCTTCCCGTCACTAAACAGTCTTTATAAATGGGGCAGAAGTGCCCAGTCTGTCCAAGCTTTCAAAACCTTACTGAAAACATACTTTTTTGCTCTAGCTTTAGATTTCTAGTTGAAGTGGTCTTTCATACTCTGTACTTTCTATTCTTATGAGTATTTATTTGATCTCGAATTTTTATCTTCTAATTTAGGCTCATTTTATTTATTTGTTGTGATTAATCTATGTATTCTTTTAATTTTACCGCAAGAGATTTGATTACACCAGTGTTTGTGTGTCCTTGTGTGTATTTGTGTATTTTTACACATATGACCACACAATAGGTGTGAATGTGTAAGTATGCTTACGTGTTTATGTGCTTACATCAGTGTTTGTGTGTTTCATATATCTATTTTTTTTAATGTGATAATGTGCACATAATAATAACACAAGGTGAGGGGATGTTATACGATAAAGGTAAGCATGTCGGATAGTTATACAGAAAAAAGATATTGGGTTAGCAAGGTAAATCATTTAATAGATAAATAAAATATAAAAAACATGCAGGGGAGAGAAGCCAAATCAGATGGAGATCAGTCAATCATTCGTGTATAGTTAATAATTAAAGTGCATGGTGAATTATAGAGGTGTTGAAGGTACTTGTGGAAGCTAAAGTTGTGAGAATAATAGCAATAACAAAATAATGCATGATAACTATGATAATAACTATAATAATAGTAATGATGATAATAATAACAATAACAAATTAAAATCACCATTACCACTATAAAAAAAAAAATCATATTAATGATAATAAAGATAATGTTAATCATTTCTACTGCTATTCCAATTATAATGGGGGCAACTATTCTTACAATGATGATAATAATAATAATAATAGTGTTAATAATAATAATAATAATTTATAGGTGTACGTACCAAATAAGTACCCCATTTGGTTCATACACCTGCACACCCCAGCTGCCTTCCCTCCTGGGGAGGATGGAGCTGGGGAGGCAGGGAGACAGGCCATGTCTGACCTATGTTTGTGTTTTATTTGTGTTATTTTGTCTTTGTCTGTCCTGGCGTAGGGAGGTGCAATTAAAAGTGGGCCTAGAATGCAACCCGGCCCAGCCCCGGGACAGCCCCCCAGCAGGGGCATTGCCATGGTGACCATCCCAGCCCAAAGACACCCAGCATCCCAGACCCTCCCTGCTCTGGTTTTTTGTTGTTGTCGTTGTTTTTTCTTTGTTTATTTTTTTCAACTCCCTTCCCAGATGTTTGTGAATGTAAATAATGTATTGCACATGATACTGTCAGGTAGCCGGATGTTACGTGATTAGGTCCAGTCCAAAGGCATCCAGTGATGACTGACGGCGGGTGGCGAAGACGAAAATGATGACAACAGTGAAGCTAACAGGACAAACAATAATAAATGGAAATTATAAGAATATATTCTTATTTCTTTTAAAAGAAATAAATAACTTTTATTTCAATACTGGTAACACACATACAGGAGACATACCATAAATGTTTTTTTGTCTTTTTTCTGAACAGTGCCCGTGACAGGACTGGTAAAAAAAAATCTTCACACTGTCAACATCTCCAGTGTCTCATCAGTGGACACCAAGCCAAGTGTACGTGCAGTAGCATTGTCCAGTGCTGCTGCCCGACCGGAGGACTCAAAAAAGGAGGGAGGGGTACGGGTGTCTCAGTCATGTTAGGACAGAGGGGTTGGTGGTTCGGTCATGTTAGGACAGAGGGGTAGGAGTGTCTCAGTCATGTTAGGACAGAGGGGTAGGGGTGTCTCAGTCATGTTAGGACAGAGGGGTAGGAGTGTCTCAGTCATGTTAGGACAGAGGGGTAGGAGTGTCTCAGTCATGTTAGGACAGAGGGGTAGGGGTGTCTCAGTCATGTTAGGACAGAGGGGTAGGGGTGTCTCAGTCATGTTAGGACAGAGGGGTAGGAGTGTCTCAGTCATGTTAGGACAGAGGGGTAGGAGTGTCTCAGTCATGTTAGGACAGAGGGGTCGGAGTGTCTCAGTCATGTTAGGACAGAGGGGTAGGGGTGTCTCGGTCATGTTAGGACAGAGGGGTAGGGGTGTCTCAGTCATGTTAGGACAGAGGGGTTGGAGTGTCTCAGTCATGTTAGGACAGAGGAGTAGGGGTGTATCAGTCAGGTTAGGACAGAGGGGTAGGGGTGTATCAGTCATGTTAGGAGAGAGGGGTAGGGGTGTCTCAGTCATGTTAGGACAGAGGGGTAGGGGTTTCTCAGTCAGGTTAGGACAGAGGGGTAGGGGTGTCTCAGTCATGTTAGGACAGAGGGGTAGGGGTTTCTCAGTCAGGTTAGGACAGAGGGGTAGGGGTGTCTCAGTCATGTTAGGACAGAGGGGTAGGGGTTTCTCAGTAAGGTTAGGACAGAGGGGTCGGAGTGTCTCAGTCATGTTAGGACAGAGGGGTAGGAGTGTCTCAGTCATGCTAGGAAAGAGGGGTAGGGGTTTCTCAGTCATGTTAGGAGAGAGGAGTAGGGGTTTCTCAGTCATGTTAGGACAGATGGGTAGGGGTGTCTCGGTCATGTTAAGACAGAGGGGTAGGGGTTTCTCAGTCATGTTAGGACAGAGGGGTAGGGTTTTCTCAGTCATGTTAGGACAGAGGAGTAGGGGTGTCTCAGTCATGCTAGGACAGAGGGGTAGGGGTGTATCGGTCATGTTAGGACAGAGGGGTAGGGGTTTCTCAGTCATGTTAGGACAGAGGAGTAGGGGTGTCTCAGTCATGCTAGGACAGAGGGGTAGGGGTGTATCAGTCATGCTAGGACAGAGGGGTAGAGGTGTCTCGGTCATGTTAGGACAGAGGGGTAGGGGTTTCTCGGTCATGTTAGGACAGAGGGGTAGGGGTTTCTCAGTCAGGTTAGGACAGAGGGGTAGGGGTTTCTCAGTCATGTTAGGACAGAGGAGTAGGGGTGTCTCAGTCATGCTAGGACAGAGGAGTAGGGGTTTCTCAGTCATGTTAGGACAGATGGGTAGGGGTGTCTCGGTCATGTTAGGACAGAGGGGTAGGGGTTTCTCGGTCATGTTAGGACAGAGGGGTAGGGGTTTCTCAGTCAGGTTAGGACAGAGGGGTAGGGGTGTCTCAGTCATGTTAAGATAGATAGATGGATAGATACTTTATTGATCCCAGAGGGGAAATTCATGTTCCAGTACAACCCGTCCAAGATAAACAAACAGAACATATAAACACAAACAGGATCAGGCAGACCGAGGCCACGCAGCCACTCAAGGCGCACCTTTGCAGATATGGAAAACGATAAAATGAGGACAGATGGGTAGGTGAGAAAAAAAGATTTATCCGAACTCTACACCAACACAGGTAAAGAATTGGGATACAAAAAAAAACACACCTTACAAGAAAGCGCATATTCAGAAAATCACAACATCATACGGCGAGGTAGTGAATTAAGGAAGTGTTGTGGTCTGTGTGTGTGCGTGTGTAGCCTATGTGTAAGCGGGCAGAGAGGTCACTCGGATCAGTCATTAGATGGTATTTTGTCCGACACAGTCACTTCGTATCCGAGGAGGGTGGGGGAGGGGAGCAAAGCATCACTCCACAGTCCCATCCAGGGCAAAGTTGATAAGAACAGCCCAAGGCCGCTCTCGGGGGGCAGCCTTGGAAACCAGGGGTGCTCTGTAGGCAGCCCTGATCATCAACATTGATAGATGATCAATTTAAAGTTCTGCAACATACATGCGTGGCCTGTAGGCTATGGTTTATCTACAAATCTCATTTTCCAGTGGTGCTGCTTGTATTCAACACGCTTAATAGTAAATAGTCATTCTAACGCACTAAGTTGACATGATGCACTTCACATTTGCATATAAGCGGAGCGGAAAACCGAAAAGAAAAGGAAAAACGAGCTGAGTTACAAAAACTGGACACGTTTTGCTCACTGTCCTGAAGATGAAGCCGACTTTTTGTTGGCAACGATTCAGGTCCGCCAGAACTGCCAGCACAGCAGGGAGCCAGGTTTACCTGTTACAGATAGCAGTTCTAACAAACTCATTGTGTGAGGAGCAGAGTGGGGCAGGGTGACTCTGCTATGTCCACGAGAGAGCAAAGAAAATGGATGGACGTACAGGACTGTCTCAGAAAATTAGAATTCATGATATTCTAATATTTTGAGATAGGATATTTGAGTTTTCTTAAGCTGTGTGCCATAATCAGCAATATTAAAACAATAAAAGGCTTGCAATATTTCAGTTGATTTGTAATGAATTTTCATGGTTTTTTTTAATTGCATTACAGAAAATAAAGAACTTTATCACAATATTCTAATTTTCTGAGACCGTCCTGTACTGAGCATCATGGACGATTTAGGAGCACAAGGCTTGTCTTATGCCCTTCACATAATGGTGAGTAGATCTGCAGTGCTTCATAGTGAGATTGTGTTTGTGAACCTGGACCGCTGTGCCAGCTTTACTAAACTTTATAGCTACTGATAAAGAGTCTGAGCTGAAATGGTTAAAGACAGTGGGTGTCAAAATGATGTGGTTGCTCTCTGTCATGCTGAACTGCTTTGAACTTCAGTTGTTTGTCATTAGTGACATGTAGCATCATGTTGTTGTTGTTCTCTTGTTTTTTTTTCTTCATGTCTGTTTGATGGACTTCAAAATAACATAGAGCTATTTGGGGCATGTGAAGCCTATGTAGTAAAATGGCGTTATCATGTTCTTTATTATTTGGGTTTAAAGGGCCCAGAGCTTTGCCCCGCCCCCCGGCCCGGCTCTGTCTTGTTCCGCTAGTGGCCCAGACAACAACAAAAACACAATTTCTGAAACTCTGAACTCACAGGACAATAGTACTCATTTGTTCGTTTATTCTACTTAAAGCATTGATGAAATCAAGGAGTTTTACTGCAGATAATGTCTTATATAGTGACTGCCCCATCTCCGCCATTATACTGGCTGTACATCAAATGGCAACTCAAGGTAATATCTTTCAAAGGAGTCAAAGTGATGCAGAAATGTTACCGGTGAGTAAATGCTCGTATAAACTCTTTGAAATAAGGTCCAAGTTGAATAAAAAGAAAGTTATCCTTTAAGTCCATCTGCAGCATCATAATGAAACACAAACAGGTCAAAACTGAAGCTCTGAAGAGACAGAGAGTATGGCTGGGTTGGAATAATATACTGACAAGTCCAAATAACACAAACAGTAACACTAATTATATTATTAAAAGTTCAAAGAAGATACAAACCTGTCAAAAATGGTAGAATGTCTAAACTGAAGGACCTGGTGAGGAAGGCATCGACTTGAAGTGAAAGAGTTGCAGAGCCCCACAGCAGATTTAAGTATCTCCATATTGGACCTCTTTAAAATGTCCAGTCCATAATATTGGACTTTATGGCAAAGTGGCCAGAAAAGCAATAACTGCTGCAAGAAAAAGTTAGAAAGCACATTTAGAGTTTGTCGAAAGGCATGTGGACAACTCCCTGTGCATGCGTAAGTGTTCCAGTCTGATTAAATGGAAATCTTGATTTTGTTACTGGTTTGGTAGAGTCAAGATAAAGTGGAGATCATTTCCCTCCAATATAATCCTGACAGCCGGTTAAACAGCCAGTTAAAAGTAGACTGAAGATGACAGAGTGTTCATGTTCACCCAGTCCTGAAAGAAAAAAAGAGGATACGGGTAGTTTCAGTCGCATGATAAAAAAAGAAGATAAGAGCAAAAATGTGCAACAAAAGTAAAATGAGACATCTCCAGTATGCCTCAAATCTAAGAGGTGTGGTGGAGGAATTCCGCTTTATGTTTGCCTTGCTATTTCCAGATACTCCAGGCCCCCCTCTGCTAAAACAGAATCAATCCAGTCATGCTGTAATCCTGAAGAATTAGACATCTTTATCAAAGACAGTGTGATGGAAACACAGGGAGGACCTGAAAGGGCCAACTGGGGAGTAGTGGGAGTTATTAAAAGAGGTAAAAGTGAGCTTAGGTAGACTACTTTCACTTCAGCCAGGAAGAGCTTCACATTTACTTGAGAACACCAGTCACCACCATCATTAAAACCAGTTTTAAAGCAAGATGTTCCTCCTTGATGTGTACCTCTCAGGAATGATCGGTACAGCCATCTCTGAGTCGTCTTAATCCAAACGGTTTCCACTTGTGCTTCATGATGGTGGAATGAGTTGCAGCGCTATCACACCAGGGGAGTCCCTGACTGCAAGAATCCTTTGAAGAGATAATGACTTTCTTTGAAGGAGTTGGAGAATGTTATGGTGGGCTTTTAGATCTTCATGTCTCAGACGTCAACCTCTGTCCATCAAAAGAGGGGGATGAAAAAGGAAATGAATACTCTACTGTACACTTATGCGGCGGCGCCTGCAGAGATTTTTGTAAGGGATGGCTACAGGGTGGCCAAAGGTTATTAAAGGATGGCTTTTGTTTCTTTCAACCTGGACCTTATTTCTAGGAATTTATATGTGCATTTACTCACCAGTAACATTTCTGCATCACTCTGACTCCGGACGCTATTTAGATTAGTTGTAGATCCGCATATATCCATATAATGGCAGTGAAGGGGCGGAGTGAATGAACCTTTATGAGGTTCTATCTACAGCAAACCTCCTTCATTTCACCAATACTTTAAGACGAATGAATGGACAAACAAGCACTATTGTCCTGTGAGTTTTGATTTGACTTGCTGTAGATATTTGGGGTGTTATCCACACGTTTACCAGCCGTGCGCCCACAACACCACGGTCAAGGTGTTGATAAAACGAACAGCAAGTAAATCACGAGCTCAACTTCCTCCATTGTTGTTCAGTGTGTGTGTGTTGCAAACAAATGACTTCACAAAACCGTCCTACGATGACCCCGTCCACACTGAAAAGCAGAGTTGAAGACGGCCTCAGCTGCCCTCAATTGTAATGTGACTAAAACTAAACGGTGTAGCGTGGTGTTGGCTCAATGAGGGCCAGGCTACGTTGGCGCTGTTGTGAAAGGGGCATTAGAAACTGGTTGGGGTGGTTCTGCTGGGTGGCACCTTCCTGGATGAATTTACATAAGAAAGGCTGAGTTAATTAGGCGTGACAACTAATTATCATGATACATCGGGGACGAACAGCAAAACAGCAATGGCAGAAAATGGTAGGTCTAGTGTAATAGTTTTTATTTATTTTGTTTTTATCAGCTGAAAAATGTTTTGACATTGAAATATCAACAAAGCATGCTGCACCACGTTAATAATGATTAAATATTGAGGTAAACGAAAAAATATCATTTTTGCTGGGGTGGCCAGCTTTTTGTTAAGGGTGCCATGAAATCAAATTTCCCTTTTCTGGGGTTTTGGGTGTATAATATGATCTATTGTGCACTGATGAGGCCATGTGAATGTCCAGAGTGAGAATCAAAGTTCCTGTTTATGGTCTGTCAGCTTTGTCTCTCTGTTCAGAAACAGTTGAATCAGACAGCAGGCTATCATTCTACGTAGTTCTATCATTCTACGTAATTTAATTGCTCCAATAAGAGCACACTATCAAGTAAACAGCACCCCCCCCCCCCTCCCTCTTCTGCGGTCTTGCACCGTTGATTTCGCTCCCCCGCTCCCCCTTCCTGTCTGATTAGTGCGGTGTGTGCTGAGTAGTCTTTGTGAGTAGGTCTGGGTTTTCAAACAAAGGGATCGAAAAGAAACTTTGCAGTAACACTGAGGGAGGGGGCCACAACCTTGTCATTACCTGTCAGTTTATTTATTTTCTAAATGCTGTCTTGTCTGATAAACGTAGCTCCACTGTCTGAAGTGCCCATGTTGCTAACAGTTAGCCTTTAGCAAACTCCGACCGCAGCATGACCTAGTTTCTTAAATAAGGTCATAGCCATATAAGGTGTAGCCAATCAAAATGAAGTCAACGTGGTCTCCGGGTAAAGCTGCATATCATCACCGCACCCAACTGTATTACTGAAGAAGTGAGGTCTGGCCTTTCAAAACAATACTCCGCTGTAAAAAATGCTGTTTTTTTCTTTTCTTTGGAGTATTTACATATGCAGTAATGCCAACAACATAAACTAGTTTTTACTGCTATGTCATCACTCCTTTAAGGGAGGCCCTGGCCACCCCTTGAGGGTGCCCTTGCACCTACGGTACTAAAGCACAGGGCTTCATGGGCTTTACATGTACACGTTTACATGTATTACACATATTCAATCAGCTGAAAAGAACGCCAACGGTATTGGCGACAGCTGCAGACGGCCGATG
Source organism: Atherinomorus stipes (assembly GCA_023101725.1). Classification (NCBI taxonomy): domain Eukaryota; kingdom Metazoa; phylum Chordata; class Actinopteri; order Atheriniformes; family Atherinidae; genus Atherinomorus; species Atherinomorus stipes. The sequence goes on from JALJCO010002690.1 coordinate 176,471, forward strand.
ACACAGAACACAAAAAACTGACTCATGACCCCGACTTCAGAGGACTCCACGACAACACCAGACGGCCAAAAATCGGCCCGGTGTGTTTCTGCCTTTAGAGCAGGGTGAAATGGAAAACCTGCTGGATTGCAGCCCTCATAGAACCAAATTGAGTAACCCTGCAGTAGACTGTTAATTAGAAATAAGCCAGGTTAATAGTTAGTAATGCAACGAAAACTTAGTATGCAACTAAGTTTTACCATTTTTATCATACTTTACCACATGCAGGTCCAATTTAGAAGAGTGTACGACCCTGACTAGGGCTGTGCGAGTGCCTCTGAATTTCAAATTGTAGATTGTCATTGCTCAAGATTGCCAATACATGGTTAAATTGGCTAGGGGGCGGGGTCTTATGTTGATCACCAGTCAACTGTGTAAATAATCCGAATTTGATTGCATGTTTGAGCTGAAACTTCTGTGGCATGGCTTTATAATAAGTACTATTATACTTATTACATCTATTGTATATGTATATATTACTAATAATATGTATAATACTATGTAACTGTATAATACTGTAGTATTTTAACTTCCATCCAGGCTAGACTGCACGAACAACCTTAAAGTCAGCTTGGCTGGATGATGTGTTCATGAAATCTCTTTATGAGAGCCCTTGTGTGAACATTTCAGTAGTTACACATTAAAACAATATTTATTTGTAATTAGTCTACTCTGTTGAACTATCCGAAGCATAAGCAAACAGGCTGCGTCAGTTCAAATCAAAGAGATGCGCCCTGTCACTGTCACAGGGCTGCTGATGGTGTACCTGCACTGAGGAGACAGAAAGTGGATTGTAGGTCTGTTTTTAAACGGGGTTTCTCTAACAGTCATGTATTTCCTCCAGAAACATCTCTAAATGCACGGTAGAGCGCTGTTTTTTTTTTTTTTTTTTTTCAAAATTGCCTTGAAAAACAGCTAATTGCCTAGCAACCTTCCAGTTGCCATTATTCGATTTAATTAGTGATTGTCCCAGCCCTGCCCCCGACCTGAGGCCGCAGCCATGTATGCACTGCACCTGTATTTCATCAGATGTCTGAAACATCAGGCTGCGGGGAAATGTCACATGGCTGTAAAGGTCACTAATGCAAATAAACCCATGCATGTTTGACCCCCTTTTTTTATTTCTATACACTGGTAATAGCATGCTAGCATGATCTTACACTGATACACACTGGAAATTATTATCTATCAACTTGTAAATAACACACACACAGCTGTTTAGAAAACCAAAGTAAACTGACACATTTCTGCACCATCCAATACACAAACACACTTTCTAAACCCCCCACGAGCATACGCATACATTATGCTCATCTGTGCATTGCATACTCCCCCCCCCACTGCAGCCACTGCTGTCACATTGCATTTTCCTCCGTGTCATTTTAGCCAAACCTTCATCTCCAGCGGGGACAAAACAAAGTCTCCTTGAGAAAGCGTACCCTACAAGGTGAGAGCACCAGGTTCTGTGCTTCAAAAGCCGGGATGGGGGGAAGAGGATGGAGGTGAAAGTAAAAAAAATAACAACCCACTGACTCTACTCCATTTTACATTTCCTCTGTGCTCATTTTCTCAAGAGCTCTTCATCCATTTTGCCAGCCGAGTGCATTCAGAGTCTTGTTAAATAAGCCATGAATCATCCACTGCACTCAGTACGGAAATGATGCAATCTGTTTGACTGAGCCTGTGCTGAGGTGGAAGGTGATTCTGGTTGTTGAGGCCAAAAGAATTATGATTAATGAACATATGACACAGAGGACCAGATTTACTAACAGGTAGAAAGCCTGGTTTGATAATGAGAAGTTATTTCTGGTGTAAAGTTGGTGCCTGAAAGGCATGAACAACTTCTCCACCTCACCGTATTTGAGATTTTTCATGGGAATTTGACTTTGAGTAAATATTTAGAGGGAAGGCTTTAAAACTGAATCATGCAGTGATTGACTGTAGTGAGCTCTGTACTCACGATCCACCGCTGATTGTATCATTACTGAGCACCAGATAAAGCACTTCTTGATGTGGCTTTGATAGCCGCTGCAAGGAGATACAGGTGTTGCACAGCAGCAGTGGGAGCAGCAGAGGAGAAAGGCTATTCTCCATGTCTGCGTTCTCCTGAGGACTACCAGGAGAAAATGTCATCAGAACAAACTCGCCTGCTATCTCCAATTAGGCGCTGTTATTCACGTGTTGCATGACAACACAGCGCAAATGTTTTGCTGCTCTTTATATGCATTATGATTCTTTGTATGTGTGGGAAGGTACGCACGACCCAGGCAGGATATGACAGACTCCTGGGGGAGAGTCATGTGTACTTACCATTGGTCTTTGTCAGTCACGTGACTGACACGCCCCCTAGCACCATTTTCATGGGGAACGGAGAAAAACACAAGACTGCAGAAAAAAAAGAGGAGAGTGAACATTTTCAGTCCTACAAATGGAAAAGAACAAGAAGACTGAATAGAAACCCTATCCAGAAAAGCTTTCCAAAGCGGCCGGGGACATTATTTAGCAAAGTTGGCCTCCGTAAACAATATTGATTCTACCAAGTGAGAGCTAACAGTTGGAGATCCGACACAGAACTCCTACCTCCAACTACTTCTCTGGATATAATTAACTATCTGGTACACGAGAAAAGCACTTACACTTCTGCAGAAAGAAAATAAATGATTGCACATAACTGTTAGACAGTATTCCACATGATCCAGAAGCGATGGCCAGAGATACGAAGTTTGTTCAGGTGTGATGGAGTCTTTATATGTGCTCATTGTAAAGTCTAACAACAGCAGGAAGCAAAGACCTGCCGAATCTCTCCTTCACACAATGATAAATCATTTCTATGCAGCATCATTGGTTGTTTTGGGTGTTCGATTTAAGTAGAAATGATCATATACAGAGAGTGCATTGTTAATTAAATTTTAGCGGTCTAAAAAAGAAAAAAAAAACAGACATATCATTTTCCACTTCACTTCCACAGCATGTTTCAGTAGGTTTACAAAAACTGCTGCAACTTTATAAGCAAACCATTCCAGCGTGTTGATTTCTATCAGCGTATATTTACAGGACTTACCTTTGTGAAAATGCAGAGAGCAAACACCTGCATGAGGAGATATTTGATGGATCGTGATGTCTTTCCTTCTCACAACAGCAACCCATGCAACCCCACGTCTCTTTGTTTTGTCCTCTGTCTGCGCCCCGTATCTTCTTTTCCAAGTAGGAAATGCGAAAAAACGTGAATCAGTCTACTGTTTTCCGGTTGGAATTACTATTGCATCCAGTGTCCCATTATTTCCAAAAGAAGCAACTAAAATTCCTCAACTCTCTGTTTTGTGTTTTGTTTGGTGCTGCTGTCTTTCCCCACTAAAATGGCGCTAACTACCCATAATGCATCGCGCTTTTGCAGCCGTGACGTACCCAGTCAAAGACCGATTAAGCCAAAGGGATATCCCTGTGGCACACAGCCAGGGCGCATGATCAAATGAAGGCCTAGTGATAGCATATACATCGATAAAGCCCAGATCCGCGGGTTTCAGGTGAGCGACAGAGCAGCGATTGTGGTCAGACCAAGCTGCCTTCAGAGTGAATGTGTGCCTATTGAGGAAAGTGGTATTTTTTATGTTCAGACCTGCTTATCCCGGTGAATTTTCAATCGATTTCCAGATAAATGGGCTGACTGAAAATGCCACCTTATTAGGGGCTGCACGGGACTATTTGATCCAATTTAAATGATTGTATAGCTTAATATATATAGCATTTTCTGTTGTTGGTCCTGATGAACGGGGCCTTTTCAGCCGCCCTCGCCACCTGCAGTCTCAGGGAGCTGTTCTGGGAAACTTGCGGCCTCTTCCTCAGGCTCCCGTGAACACTGGTGTTTCTCCATTTCTGCCTGATCAACGCTAGATCTCTGGTAAACAAGACGTTTATCCTGAAGGAATTCTTCACCTCAAATGACCTGGATGTCATCGCGGTTACTGAGACGTGGATGAATGTTGGTAAGTCTGGCGCTCTCGCGGATATTTTGCCTCCTGACTGTGGCTATATTAATTCTCCTCGGATATCAGGCCGTGGAAGTGGAACAATGTCCATGTTTTAACATTTCTACATGTGCAAGCAATGTCTGCTGTCCTCATATAGTAGTTTCAAGTACCACGCTTTTGTCTTAAGGTCTCACCCCATTTTGTGCATAGTACTGCCCTCCTAAATATAATACTGTCCTCATGGATGAACTTGCTGATTTTTTGTGTATAGTTTTACCCAAATATGAAAGTGTTTTATTGTTTGGTGATTTTAACATTCATGTCTGCTGTCCTGACAAACCATTAGTAAGTGATTTCAGTAATCTCATAGACTCTTTTGGCTTAACCAACATGTGCCTGGCCCCACGCATGTTCTTGGTCATTCACTGGACTTGGTTCTGTCTCATGGTTTAAACATTACTAACCTTAGAGTTGAGGATGCTGTGTTCTCTGATCATTGTCCTGTCCTATTTGACATTTCTGTGCATGATGCGGTGACAGCCATCCCTGCCTCTTTGTGTTCTGTTCGCATGATTAACCCTTCCACTGCTGCCCTTCAGTTTTCCTCTCTTTTTCTGGACTGTGCCATCCCAGATGGTCAGGATAGTCAGGCCTTATAGTTTGTGGTTTCATTCTACCTGTCAAGTGATACTGGTCTTCGTGGCTCCCTTAAAACTGAGGTCGCTTAAAGTTGTACTTCCATGGTCATTTCATTAATATTTCTGTGTTCTCCATTATTATTGAATGCATTCTGCATCGTTTCTGTTTAAAAAAAACCTAGTTGCTTTGTATCCAGCTGTATTTGTATTGTATTGTATACTAGAAGAGAGGCTTGTGGTCCAACGGCAGGCTTTTCCGGGTCCTTCTCATGAATTTCCGTCTGATTGGCTGCCTCCCATCAGTGTATGAAGGAAGCTCCGCCCTCCGCTCTTATTTTGTTACAGACAGGAAATAGAGCCGACAAACAAGTTTGTTCCGCCATGCTAACAAACAGTTAGCTAATTAGCTTCTCAACTCCGAAGCTACAGTCGTGCTGTCTTCTCGTGTGTAGTGGAGGGTTACCTGCCTTCCAATGGACAGATAGAAAACCCACGTGGGATACGCTATTTGCAATGTGACGTAGAAGTGCGAGGCTGTTCCCGATTGGCTCTTTTCTTCGTATTGTTTCTCTGATGAGAAAGCACAGCTGACTGGGAGGAACGCAACGCTAGCAAGTTAGCATATGTAAGTAAACAAGGGGAAACCCTCCGTATTTCAGAAGGAGCAAACGGGTTTTCAGTGGAATGAGGCCTTTAAAGCTAATGCTCATCTAAGGCTCAGCTAAGCTAGCCTCTTTAGCGCCACCTAAAAGCAGCTGATTACCTGCCGTGGAGTTGTTATGATCAGCTGTTATGACATGAACTAGAGAGGCTGCGAGCGAGCTGCTAAGCTAGCCTCTTTAGCACCACCTGAAGGCAGCTGATTACCTGCCACAGAGTAGACCAGCTTTGTCAGAAAGGACGCTGGCGACGAGGAGGAGGAGGGGGGACATTGCCATGCCGAGTTGCCTCGGCAGAAATTCAGCAGTTTTCAGTGCTTTAACAGGACGGACAGCGCTACCAGGGAGCAGTGGATTATATTTATCAGTGAGGATGTGCAGTCGGTAAGTGTTGCTGCTTGTGTAACTTATTATCTTTTGTGTAAGAGACCAGTAAACGATGGTTGAAGAGCGGACAAGCTGCTAATGTAGCTACAGAAGCTAACAGTGTTTGGTTAACTTCACGTCAGACATCCGCTCCTTATATTCATCAGAGTCCAGTCCTTTTACTCCGCGGATCCTCTCCATCAACCGCACCGTTACGTTTTTATCACGTTTTTCTCTGTTGGGACATCATTTCCTTCACTTGCTCTGTCCTGGTAAAACTTTGTATTGGCTTTGACGTTTGCCTCGTGAACGCGCTTACAGACAGGTCTAACTCTCGTGCGTATTCTCGCGACAAACAATAGTTGGGGATTAAAAGAGGTTAAAATGAGCTCATTAAATTTCCATCCCACCCAACTAGAATTTAAAAATTCATTTGAAGATAATTTACGGATTGTGTATGTAAAACAGCAGGTTATGACACCTTTAAGAAACCTGGTCTTGATCCTTCCTTGTTGTCCAATTTCAGACCTATCTCTGGGCTCCCGTTTGATCCTAGAGAAATCTGTCCATCTCCAGTTGATGGAGTTTCTAATATCTAATGATGTTTTTGAACCATTTTGATCAGGTTTTAGACCTCTGCACAGTACAAAAACATCTCTTTTGAGAGCTTATAACGACATTCTTTTAGCAACTGATTCTGGCAACCATGTTCTGGTTTTACTGGATTTGACTGCAGCTTTCAACACAATTGATCACACCACTGTGCTGACACGCCTGGAGCACTGGGTAAGCACTGGAGTGGTTTAGATCATAACTCTCTGACAGGACCTTCTCTGTGCCAATCTCCTCCTGCTCCGTTATCCTGTGGTGTCCCCCAAGGGTCCATTCTGGGGCCTCTGCTCTTCTCCCTCTATCTGCTGCCCTGGGGCAAATCTTCAGGAAACATAAATGTCCATTTTATTTGTATGCCAACGACACTCAGGTCTATTTCCCACTAAACCACAGCAATCCCTCTGCATTAGCAGGTCTGTTAGCCTGCCTTGAGGATGTCAAAACCCGGATGTATTTCAACTTTTTACACTTCAATGAAAATAAAACTGAGGTCATCGTCTTCAACCCCACTGCTCTCAAGCCTTTATCTGCTGATTTTGGTTCTCTGCCCGGTCATTTAAACACTGTGGTCACAAATCTTGCTGTCCAGCTGCTTCACCTCGACAAGCAGATAAATGCCACTGTTAAGGCCGGCTTTTTTCACCTATGGTTCCTGTTGGTCCAGAACGCTGCAGCAGGTAGTGACTGCTGACAAGCACCAGGAAGAGAGAGCACATCTCCCCGTCCTGGCCTCTCTTCACTGCTTACCTGTAACTTTTAGGGCTCAGTTTAAGATTCTTTTATATGTTTTTAAATGTCCTAGCCCCCCCCTTATCTCTCCAATCTTCTCCATCTTCATGCTCCTACTCGCCCTCTTCAGTCAGCTGAGTTGCTGCTGTTAGATGTCCCGAGGTCTCGGCGGAAGATGTGTGTGTGTGTGTGTGTGTGTGTGTGTGTGTGTGTGTGTGTGTGTGTGGGGGGGGGGGGCAGAGCATTTTCCGTGGAGGCCCAAAGTTGTGGAACTTGCTGCCATTGCATATGAGACAGGCCTCATCTCTGGCAGTTTCTAAGTCCCTTCTTAAAACTCACCTGTTTGCCCTGGCGTTCCACCCTTCATGAGCCACTCTGACTTTGTCTGTTGTTTTAAGTCTTATTTTTTCTGATATTTATATTCTTTTTACTGTTCATTGTTTTGATTGTTCTTATGTTTCATATTTGTTTTAATGTTCTCACTTTTTTCCCCATTGTGAGACCTAATTTCTGATTTTACCTCTGTTCATCGCTTTGTATCGGTAGCTGCCTTGTTTAAAGAGCTACACAAATAAAGTTGACTTGACTTAACAATAATAATAACAATATTAATCTTTATTCATTGAGCATTTTTCACAACAAATGTTCCAAAGTACTTTATGCATCATAAAAAACAACACATCAAAACATTAAAAACAAAAATCAAAACAGAAATGAAAAATAAAAAGTACTGTTACCGGTTGACAATAAAAGCTCTCTGATAAAAATATGTTTTCTTGATACTCTTAAACGATGATACAGAGTTCAGCTGACCTGGGGCCTGTACGAAGAAGCCGGATTAACATGCCCGGGATTTCTCTCTGTTACCTGGGTTGACTTAACCAGACATCTGCGGTCTTGATAAACGGTACTATGAAGCTGGTTATCAACTCGGTAATTCAACCCAGGGTTTTCCAATCTTAATCAGTGCGCGCTCACATAAAAGAGGCGGCGTTGGAAGCATCTGACCAATCGCAGACATGGAGAAACAGAGAGTGACATATTTCACCATGGAGGAGCAGACGATGATACTTAACAAATATGAAGAATTCAGGATCATCATTCCTGAATGATAACACAACATTATCATTAAGGAATGATAATAAATGGCTCCATTTATGCTGCGGCAACACAGTCGCTGCAGCAAAAGCCAGGAATGACTGCTGGCTGTTAATGCGCAGCAAGTCCGTGCGATTGTACAATCATGGAACAATATCGGACTCTGATCAATTAGTGTTCATCACACTACAGCGCTTCCTCAGTATATTTGCTTCTCATACTGTGCATAGGCTATAGATATTTCAGGCTCATATCCTGCACGTGTTGTAACCCTTCACCATGACGGCATGGGTGGGTGTGCGCTCCATGCCATGTGTGACCTCTTTATTTCAGATGCAACCCCAGCGGTACAAGACTATCATGGGAACAAGTAAAGAACAAACACAAATATATAATCGAAACCGGCCATTGACGAGATTCTATGCTGCCACACTCTTTCATGAATGAATGGAATTTCATTTAATATTTGTGCAGCCCACAGGGAAAAAGCGGGTATTACATGACATGTTTTTGCAAACGTTTTCAGTGTCGCCAACGGTGTGCATCAAACTACCAGTGAATGAGTGAATGAATGAATGAATGAATGAATGAATGACGTTTTACTGAGTGGGACCATGAGCACAATTCGGCTACAAAAATAAGCTATTTAGCTACATCAGTACAGCACTAATTTTTTTTTCACTCGAGGTGAGGTGTTGGTCTATATCAAAATTAATTCAATTAGTCTAACATTAATAAAACCTCAGTGTGATGAAGAGCATCTGTGGTGTTGTCGGTGTCCGGCTGTGATGCGTTAGTGATGTATGGCTCCAACAGCTGACAGATGTAACGGAGTCCAACAGAGGAAAACCTCCATCTTTCATATAAAGTGTCATGTGGCAAATCAAAAGGGTTGCACCATCTCTGAATATTCTTTCTTTTCTAACTACTCTCACGATCTGCGCACCGGCATCGACAGGATCTTCTAAAAATGGGCAGGCCATTTTCCAAGAGTGCTGATTGGTCAGGGAGTGGTGCTTTCATAGTCGGAGATCTCTTATCCAGAACTTAACCTGGTCCGGACCAGGTTAAGCGTTCAGCATAAGTTACCGGGGAGATATAACCCGATCAGAAGTGAACCAGCGTCATAGGACGAAAAACCCAGGGTTAACCCTGAAGTTACCTCGATAAGAGAAAATCCGGCTTCGTCGTACAGGCCCCTGATGTCCTCAGTCAAGCTATTCTAACGTTTTGGGGCCCGGACTGAAAAAGCTCGGTCCCTCTTTGTTTTCTGCTGGGTGACTGGAACACAAGGGAAACTTTTGCCTGAAGTTCGTTGGATGCGAACATGGGGTGTAGGGGTTAGATATAAAACAGAACATGGGCCATGAAGTGCCATCTTCTCCTTCACCTTCACTGGGTTAACTGGGGAGCATTGGTATTCTTTTGCTTAACAATGGAGTGTAGATGGGATGTGTAGGAGGTCAAGACTGCCTCACTTTCATCATGATGCCTTTCAACAGATAAGGAGACTAATTACATTTGCATAACCGCACAAGATAAAGTCACACACATAGACGGGACTGTGAGCAAACATACTTATCAACAACAGCAAGTACGCACCCTGAAAGATAAAGATTCAAGATAGAAATACAGACTAGAAGCACCGGAGGACTTAGTAATTAATCCTGATCTTCTCGGCTCATTATTTACTCGTCTTCTCCAACATTTTGAGAACAAACTATTTTTCCATTAACGATCACAGTTAAAATGATATGCTGTGTTCTGTGCTTTGAAGGGAGAAGAAACCTGACAGGAAATGTTCATTCAGATTGTTATGGGTTAAATGAGTGAGGAGTTCAGAAGCAACAATTTTATTATTTATTTTGGAAAAGAAGCCGAAATGGAGACAGGCTGAGATTATTAAAGTTTTTTTAGATCTTGTTTAGATCAGTGTAATGGTGGTGGTGTTGAACGGTGTAGGGACCAGAGGTGATTCTAGGATGAGAGGTTTAGAGGGCACCCAGAGAGCTGATTGGACGTTAAAGAAAACACGTAATTGCAGTGATTGTCTTAAACTATGGCTCAAAAAAAAATGTAATTCAGAATCCCCATTATGTTTGTTTGTTTGTTTGTTTGATTTTTTGTTTGTTTGTTTTTAATATTTCTGTTGAACCACACTACAGAAAAAAATTCAACTTATTTCACTGACAGCTGTTGTTTTTCCCTTCTTCAATTGGAGAAGACGGAAATATATGTATATTATATATACATATATATATAATATATATGTGTATATTATATACGTACATATATATATATATATATATATATATATACAGTCGCTCAAAATTATTCATACCCATATATATACATACATATTTATATATATATATATATATATATATATATACTATTGGTTAAAGTGGAATTTGCAGGTGGGGGAGCTCACAAATGAAGGATCACTGATTACTTTAAGGGTCAGGTTTGGTTTGAAAAAGATAGAACAGCCAGTGAAACGTCCATGGAGTCACAATATTGTTTAAGCAGAATGATGATATTTAATCAAAATTGTTAACAATTACTTGGATTATTTCATCTTTTAACTATTCATTGGCTCCTGTGATGCTCTAAAGATGCCTCTCAGTGCAGAGAAGAGACTTTTTCCTTCATCCTTTGCTCTTTGTTGCCACTGCCAATTTAAAATGTGTCCCTTTTGTAAATTTACTATCTCTTAATTAATTTCATGTTTTACTGTGATTAGGGACTAAAGAAAGCCAAGGCCATAGCCTATTGCTGCACTGCATTTAGTCTTTGTCCAAGCCTTATTTTCAGTCTTAGTTTACTGTATTTCTTCATGTTTGTTAGCCACGTTAGATGCTAATCCAGCAAATAAAGCCAGAAGAGGTCTTGATATAATTTAAAACTTTTTTCCACAATTTTCCTGACTGTGCCATAATGCCAAATTTTAAGGATCCCCCATCTGTCAAATACTGGGATATATATACTGCGATTGTCCAGCTACACAATCGTTTGCTACAACTCTTCTCCGCGTCTGCACCAGTAACTAATCGTTTAAATCAGTGAAGCACTTAGGTGTCACAAATACACATTTAGCATGATAACGTCATGTGAAATCGCAAGTTACGCTGGTTTGATGGTGAGAGGAACAGCTGCAGCCGGCGACACTGAGGGAAACTGGGCGACACGGCATGAAAAGGCTGAGCGCGCTCCCGCGGCTGTCTTTCAGGGAAACAACCACATCAGGAACATCACCTGCTGCAGCAGAAGAGTCGTGATCCGTCTCACTGTGACTTTTAAACAGTAATAGTAAATTTCTTGTTTTAGAGGCCACAGTGCGGTCACGCCACTCACGTGCCTGTATTAGTGCAAAGATGTACTTTTTTTCCCATACAATGAACCATGAAGAAGAGGCCCTCCTGGTAACCTGAGGCCCCACGCAGCCTGCGTGATCTGCGTGTATCAAGGGGCAGTGCTGTCTCTACATCTGTGAAGGTCTCAGGAATCCTAGTGTGTAACCCCCTTAAGAAGCAACTCATTACTACGATAAGCAGGACTGTAAGTTATTTACTGTAGAACTGTGACAAATGGGTGAAATGAGAGACAAGAGCCACAAGAAGACGCTGACCAGCGGCTGGGGGTTGCTTCCCAGGCCAAACAGGCAGGCCTGTGTGGCTTATTTAGCGTATAAGGGTTTAACTGATTGAATTAAGGTCCAGAGGTTCATGTCAAAATCTGATTAGTTCCTGTTACATATAAGTTTTACCCTTAGATGTCAGATTTCCCCAATGAATTAAAACCTCTGAACCAAATTACTCTGCGAACGTCGGATCATTCTGATCCACAACAAGAAAATATTCATGAACTCACTTCTTCCTCCATTACAGCATTCAAACTCGTGTCACAGCAGCGTAGTTCGTGTCTGCTCCGTATACCATCTGCAGGACTGAGCAGATGCTTTACACTGACAATCCAGAACTGAGACATATGGAAACTGTCATTCACACATTCATCCCTGATCTAAACAAACCACAAAGAGTTCATCAGCGTCGTGTGATTATGGGAAGAAAGGCGGCTGGAGGGCCGTCGCTGTGAGGATACAGGCCTCACATTTACTGCGCCGTGTTAATGCAGGCTACAGCTCATCCTCAATACCAAGCATTCATGCTTCTTTTCAAAAGAAGCTTCACACTGAGCACTGAAAAGCTCACATGCTCTTAGCTTCATAGCTTCCTGCAAACTGCTCCGCTAATATACAATTAGCTGAGTATGTCTTTGCATCTCGTATGCGTACTCGGTTATTTTCACTTTCCACTGAACAACATCTGGTTGTGGAAGACTGTGGGTAATTAAGAACATGGTAACACTCCTGGTAAGCCATCTGTGACTAATCAGTCCTCTTAAAAGTCTTTAAAACCAAGTTATTATGATTATTTGAGGTTATATAATCATTTATAATGTGCGCTATTATTATTACTATTAAATGATTTCAAGATATTTCTCCTTTCCACTCCCCCCTCTCTTCTCTAACTGAGCTGAGGTTAAACCTGAGTGCGGGTATTTCAAGCCTTTTAACCTGTTAAATGATTGATTACCACGTTTAAGACTGTTTCATTTTTAATCACTCCTCCATTGATGTGTTTAATGGTCCTGGACCTGATCAAGATGCCTGTTAAATAAGGTGGGAAGTTGGACAGAGGGGGAGTCCATGTTTCCTTTTTCTCCTCTTTAAAGTTCCAGAAACACGACTATGAAAAATACAGGTACTACCCAAAAAATTTGAATATTGTGAAAAAGTTCATGTTCAACTTAAAAGGTGCAATTTACAATAATTTACAATAATATGCAAATCAATATATTTCAAGCTTTTATTTGTTTGGATGTTATTGATTAGGACTTGCAGCTTAAGAAAACCTCAAATTCTAAAACTTTGTTGTTGTTGTTGTTGTCTTTTACTCCAAGACCAAATGATTCTGTGTCAAGCTTTATATAATCATAATATTTTCACTTCCTAAGCCAGACAAATCAGGTCATGACTAAAGAAAAAACCAATCTGGTCAATATGGACTCTTCGTATTACATAAATAAAACCTTAAACAACATGACAGTAAAGTACAGCATTCATTCATTTTCCATACTGCGAGGCATGCACACCTGCAGGTGATTAGTATCCAGGGAGGAAGAGGAGGAGGAGAATGCTTGTAATTAGCATTATAAAATTTCATTTATCTTCAAACTACAATTAAAATCAAACAGACATTGTCAAAGGGGAATATGTTATAGCTGATGTTACGTTTGTAAAAAAAACAGTGACAGCTGACAACTAATCTTATCTTATGTTATTTGTTATATGTTGTTTTATAAAAGAAAGACAAACAAATAATTTTTAAAAATGTGCTTTTTAGTATATCATGTGTTTTGAAATATTGTATGGAAACAGAAATAGAGGAGAAGATAACAGGTTTTCTTTCCAGTCTTTTCATGATGGTACAGTTGGTGGATTGCAAACAGGTTTCTGTGCATGTTTCATCATTATTATAAAAGTAATGGTGAGAAAATTCCAGCATATGCTGTACATCAGGGGTGCCCAAGTCCAGTCCTCCAGAGCTACTAACCTGCACATTTTGGTTGCATCCCTTCTCCCTTCATGAGCCACATGTGGTCACATGTGCACAAACATGTGGTTTGTCTGTAAGGGAACCGTTTCCAGAGAATAGTCTGAAGGAGAGAAAATATCCAGTGAGCAGCAGTTGTCTGGACCAGAATGCCTGGCTGATGTCAGAGGTCGGAGGAGGAGGGAGGGCTGGTTGGAGATGATAGAAAGACAACAGGAAGTCTGATCAGCACTGATTCCAACCGAGCAATGGGCTTAATGGACAACTCCACTACTTCCTGAACTTAAAGGGGAAGTTCTTTTTTTTTCAACCTGGATCTATTTTCTAGCATGAAATACGTTCATTTACTCACCCTGACAGTTTTGGTGCAACTTGAATTCCTTCAGGAGATACAGATGCAGGCGTGAAAAAGTTCCGCCTTTTTCTGCCAGAAGTGGTGCATTAATAGTGCACTATTACTGCACTATCACTGGCTCAACAATTTGTCCTTCCACAAATACGTCATCATGCACGGTGTCCAAACTTGGCGTGTGGAAACGTCCTTGTTCCGGGCATTCATTTATGCTCTGAAATCGTTTCCCCTGGGAACACAGACGTTTCTCTGTGCGACTGAATTAGCAGACAAGTCGCTGGTAAGTGGCTGGTAAGTGGCTGGCAGTTGGCAGAAAGGGGAACTTTTTCATGTCCGCATCTGTAGATCCACTCTAGATCAGCATATGTCCAATATAATGTAAGTGATGCGGGCAACCTCGCGCAGCCTCTAAATAAGGCATTATCTGCTACAAACTCCAGCATTTAACCATTTTCTTTGTCACAATACATTAGTTGGACCCCCCTGTGAGCTAGAAGCAGCTTGAAGTGGCTTTATTTGTGGTGATTTGTCCTTACTGACAGACATTTTTACTGCGGCTTTGATGACGTCAGTGTTATGCGACACCATAGAAAATAAATGTCTGTTAATAAAGACGAATCACCACAAATAAGCAACACAGTCTCTGGTGAAAAGACCAGCATATTTACTGATGTCATAACTTGGGAAAATAGTTGACTGCCAATAAGGTAAAGATAAAAAATATTGCAAAAAAAGGTGAGAAAATGCCTTATTTTTGGCATTAAATTGAGGCAAAATCACATCAAAATGTATTCGAAGAGTTATTTTTTCAGTGGATGCTGTAAGTACATGTGGTTTGTGTACCTGGAATGCATTTACCCACCAAAGATTTAAGGATAAAAAAAAAAAAAGCTTTTTCCAATTTTTCTGAAAAATAATGAGTCCATACACTAAAATGGACCCATTTTTTTCACGATATTTCCGGCAGAGCAGACCCTCTAATTATTTGTTCTTAGGGTCTAAGTTAAGAGAAAACACAAATAAAAAGTATAACAGGTGACGTCAGGTTCAACCCATTTTTGAGACTTTGGCTCTCTGACGATGTGTTCTTTCTTTACAGTCTGTCGGTCATAAATGCGATGAGGGTACGGACAGGCTGGCTGATGGTTTTAGATCAGACCTTCACAGAGTTTAGAGGGAGACAAACTGCTTTTGAGTTTGATGGACATATATGGACTTTCAGTCAATAAGCATGGGCTGTCCAAGACGGTTGGATGGGGTTTTTTCAGTCCTGTACGTTCTTCAGGGGCCTCATTTACAAAGGGTTCGTACGCACAGAAACGTGGCGTACAATCATTGCACGATAAAGTTGAGATGTATCAAGAATGAAATGACTGTGGAAATGTGCGGTGCTTCAAATCAACTTTATGGCTGGCATACGAACGTTTCTACAGCTGTGGAGACTTTGGCGACACTTAGATGCGACGCTGGAAACTGTTATAAGAAATCCATGTGAAAACAACCAGTCCCCAGACTGAGTGATGTGGTCAGACACATGAACAGTCCTCATTAACAGTCAACACGTGCGTCTGAAATTACATGAGTGAATATAAAAGTGCAAAGCGGAGCAAAAACTTCTGCCAGCAGCTGCTGCAGCTGGAAGAAGATGTTGGAAATGGTGGATATGCAGACAGCGTGAATTCAGAGGCCGAGAAGATCTACTGATTAAATGATAATTGGCTGATCAGCTGCTTTAGGTTCCCAGAGAAAATCTCTGTGCGCAGAGCTGAAGCCAGACATGGGGCGCAACACATCCAGCTGCACCTCCAAGCACTCCAGCGAATGAATTTACTTACATGCTGATTTATTTATCAATGATTTATCAATAATTTGTGAGGACATCTATAGGATGATCTGGGGAAGAACTTATGCCAACACAGCAGGGGTGAGGACTCGGCCGGTATGCCGGTTTAACAGTCGCAAGTCAGTTACGTCTGCGTCCCCGGGTATGAGAAAATCCCCGAGGCTGAGATGCAGGTAATGCAGGAGAAATTCCCAAGGCTGCGTCTGCACGTCCTGATATGGCTGATAAATCCAATATTGCCAGTGACATCAGGCTGTGAGGAGGCGACTGTATAAACACACATTTCACAAATACCGTATGTATTTATTTACCTTGAGAAAAAACGGAGTCACCCGCGTGAACTCCCACCACCCCTGAAAGAAGTCACAGTCACAAGCAGCCGTCCTCCGATTCACATCCAGCTTCATGTCAGACCACTTCGTCTTCACTTCGGCTTGTGTGCGCGACTCTGACCCCACATCTTTGACCGCATCACACACTTTCCCATTGACTTTTCTGTTGGGGTGTACTGTCAGACAACACCATGCCAAAGAGCCAATTTTGCGCATTTCTACTTAAACAAGCTGCCTCAAGTTCATTCTTAGTGAATTTTTTTATTTTCATTCACTGTCATGCTCATATTTAGTCTTTCTGATCGTGCAGAGAGGATAATGCCCCCTGCAGATCTCATTTAAATGTAATTTGCCTATTTATGTCTGGGGAGGCATCAGGTATGTGCACTAAATTCCATGTTGATTGAGATGTACAAAGGAAAAGTATTTGGATCCATGCGTGCACACAGATTCATACATCTGAAAACTTTTGTGTGTATAACGTTTTCAGGATTTAATCTTACGACAGGTTTCAGGAGGAAATCCACACAACTTTGTACATGAGGCCCCAGGTGACTACATTTTTATTTTTGCCCCGGAGAATTTAATTAATTGTCTGCAGTCGGGGTGTGAAGAAGATTTTAAGCAGTATAGTAAAAAATGCTCCTGGAAATCATCAAGCACCCTGCATTTAATTAAGACGTTTCCTAAGAAAAAAAGGGGGTCCAACCCGGTACTAGAACAAAAGTTAAATAAATATGGAACAGTTGTCACTTACTGTAGCAGCCATACGTTCTGTCTTTCTTGAGTTTTGGAAGTTAAACTTCAGCTAACAGCTCCTGACTTCTGCATACAGTACAGCTGTGTGCCGCTTGCATGACTTCCGCTTGCTCATCATTGTCCTACACCCCGAAGTGCTGCCACCCACCAGCTTTTCTGTCACCATCTTTTCAGAGACGAGCACAGCCGTTCCACCCCTTTTCCAGTACTTGCCTTTTCACCAAGTTTTGCTCTCCTCCTCCTCCATCTCCCCAGCGTCTTCCTCCACTCCCTCCCTTTCCTGTCCCCTTCCTCAAGTGCTGAGATGTACATCCTACCACACCTCTGAATGAATAGGGAAATAAAGGGCAGCAGAGGAATGCAACATCCATCCTTTCACCCGGTGTACTCACAGCCAGACATCTTTTCTCCTGCTGCATTTTCAAAAACAACCCTCATCCACTTCAGATGAATAACCGCCGATGAACGTGTTCAGGGCTCACGGGCGGGTGAAGAAACACAGCTACTGGCTTTTTATGAAGTAAGAAAATGGATGATATGGGGCTGCTGTACTTGCAATCATCATTACTGCCTGGTGTTCCTCTTGGTGGGATATTTTCTCAACCCTGTCATAGTTTAGTTTCTCATCTCAAAGGAAACACAGAGCAAAGGTGCAAACAGATCTATAGCCTACGGATCCCTGGGAAAATTTTTAATAAAAGAAGAAAAAAAAACAGCGGCAAGCCGAACCGTTCGATTGAAAGCAAAAACAAGCTCTCGTTCAGGGCACAGTATTCATGAGACTACTATTTCAGTTTGTCCTTTCCCACAAACAAACATGCACCCCCCCACAGAGCAGTCCAATGACACCTTAACCTTTAGCATCCTGCAGGATCCACACGCTCCAGCCAACCCCCCATTTAAAGCACGCCAGGGCCTCAGGGGCCTCAGACTCAATTAGCCAAGAGCGTGAGCTACACGTGTGGTAATGGTGGCAGTGTGTCACTGTCAGCGGTGCTGGGAAACACTGGAGGCATCTCTGGCCTCGTCCAAGGCTCTCATCCCTAAACTGGTGAAGGCAGACACCACGTCTGGTTCTGCTGGAGGTCTCTGGTGTCTCCCGCCTCTAGGGCTGGCCAATGAACCAGTGAAAACCGATGTCATTTTGCCCATGCTGGTATATTTGGTGTCCGGCCCCAGCCGGCAGTGGCAATGCCAAACAGGACTTTTTGGTTCTCTCAAACTTGCCGTAGTTTCTTGTAACGTGACATTCCTGCTCCTTAACTGAGTGCGTTTCATCATCTTTGGCACATTTTCTGTACATAACTTTGAAGAACATGTGTCTGTAAATGATCAGTGACATTTATTCGATGTCAGTATTATGTGATAAATGTTTGAAGGAATGTTGTTTGTGTTTAACGTTCTGAAAACGGTAGCAGTGCTAATTGCATTAGCCTGTATATGGACTTTTTCAATGCATTCATGCTAATCAACAGTTGTGTGTGTGTGCAATTAATGGGAAAACTCATTATTGTGTTTTTCATGGACACAAAATAATATTTGCTCATGTAAATAAGAATCTAACTTATTTAAGTTTATTAATATGTACGTTTGTATCTTTGTAAGTTTCACAGTACTTCTCATAAATGTCCGAAACATATCTACTGCCCCATGTGTGTTTATTGACCTATCTGCCAAGCTAAAAGTCACATGAAGTTCCAGTTAGGGTGGAAAATCTGTGTTTTAATAAAAATGAAAGTAAAAGCAGTAGACTCAGGCTGGTCTGAAACATGTTAGATTCATGTCTGAATCTCAGGGATCACTGACTGTAAGCAGACACACAGTCAGTCACCATCACAGCAGCAGCTGGAGCAGAGTCTCCACAGAACTGCACGTCTTCATGCACGCTGGAATCATATACAACATTAATAACTGCAGTTACAGATATCAATGATGGCGCTGCAGGTGTCACCTGAAGTCACTGACTAACTCCAGCCAAAACGTGTGAATGATGTCCAGTCTCCTTCATGTTGTACAGCAGGGGAAAGTATGTATGCTTGTGCGCAAATGTGCACAAAACCAGCGTTACATTGAATATTATGTTCTTTTATCTCTAGACATGCTGCGGGTTGTCCAGGTTAAGTGAAATGGTTCGGAATGAAGCCGCAACATCCAGATAAACACTGAGCTCCATCAGAACTGTTTAAAATCTGATTTCAGAAGCTAAAACTTTATTTTGGAAATGAATCAGAACACACAAAGAAATCACCAGCGCGCTCGCTCTAAACAGTTTAAAAAGCAATAGGAAACGATTGAAGCCCACAGTAGCCTACTGTTATTATATCTAAATCTTGTAGCTGTTTTCTTTTTTCTTTTTTTTTGCATTCTAGACCAGTAATCTAACTATTTGCCATTATTGTATCCGTCTGGTGTCCTCTTGTCTGTTTGTATGCAAGCGCACTGCAGTTTCATATTTGGGGGAAAGCTGTATTTCATTCCTTGGCATTTTACCAAACTGTGTTGTGGCAGCAAATATTTATGCATTTGCAGAAGCAAAATGCCAAATCAGGGTATCATCATCACCGTTTGCAGCTCAGCCCCGGACAGTGCCGAGTCAACGACTTTTATTAACATACGTTTCTGTACCTGGAAAGCCGTGTCGGAATGGTGGGACGTTTGTGTGTTGGAATAGCAGTATTCCGGAATGGTGTCTAAATGGTGGTATGTCCGAATGCCAGCATGTAACCGCCTCACGGCTGCTATCCAGGCCATTCGGTGTCTCTTTGTTAGCTCAATAATCGGGAGCTCCCTGGCTTTGCATTGGAAATGAGGTGATCTCACCCCATCTTTTTTTTTTTTTTTTTTTTACTGGAACGATCGTGTGAATGATTGTGGCAGTTAATGACACAGCACGACTGCACCATGTTTTAAACTTGTAACAAACTTGTTAATCAAAAGAAAAAGAACGAGAGCAGCATTGTGCATACAGTCTGCGTAAACAAACTGGACAGTTGACCGTAAGACCCACAATGCATTGTGGTTTTCACAGTCACCTACATCACCCATTTGAGCCCTATCCCGGCATCTCCGTATGAAGCATTGTTAATGACGTTGATTTGCTGTGCAAGTAAAGACATGTAAACCCCATCATATCATTGGCTGGACAGTGTTGCTCATTGTTTACTGTAGTTACCAGCATGTTGTCACCTGTCACCCAAAAGGCAGCATTGCAGAATGGTCGGGAATAAATAATTGTGTTTATATGAGTAAACAGGTTGCGTTTTATTTTATATGCCGCATAAATTTGTTGTGTGTGGAGAAGACGGGAGTAGTACGATTGTTCAAGCATGCAGCTTAGAGGGCCAGCTGCCCATGGTACTGTAGCTCCGGCTAGGCCCTTCCTCTGCTGCCTCCAGGGTCGACCGTGTGATTGCTGACCAAGTGTCCTGCTCCATGGTGGCTGCTGGTCGTCCACGTGCCTGATTCTGATCCCTGGAGGGGGTTAGGTTGCATTTAACAACTCATTCTTCATACAATACCGGAACATTGTGCAGTACTCGGGGATCAAGAAGAGGCCCAGGAGCCAGACCTGCAGACAGAAACCAGAACTTCAGAACTAGTTGAGAACAGTCAGGGGTCAGGTATTAATAAACCCACAATACAAGCAGGGTCTAGAGGCAGAGATCAGGGTCAGGTCCAGAACAGGCCGAGTGGGCATTCAGGTGCAAGATTCAGAATGTTGGTGAGTCGATAGCTAAAGTCAAGCCTGTAGACAATCTAGACAGGGACTGGGGCTGGAAGAGAAATGCCTAGAAACATGACCAGATAAGGCCTGGGCCAGGGAGCCAGACTGGAAACCGTTACACCAGTCCTGACTGGAGCTGCTTGGCTCTCCTGAGGTTTTCATGTCATATGACAAGGTTATGGTCTCTGTACTGGTGAAACTCAGGGCAGCACTTGGCACCATTGGTTTAATCCCGTTTTAACTCACTGGGTGTCAAAAGTCTAGTACAAACGGTCTCCGGTCACACTTGCAAAGTTGAAAACATGACAGTGTTCCTCCACGTTATGTGAACTGCCTGATGGCGATTCTGTGTAAGCTGCTGAGCTAAAGACTGCAACAGGAGCTGCTCATCATGCTTTTGAAGACATGTAGTTTCTCCTCTTCTTCGCCTTTTCCAGCGGGGACAGGGCTTCTATGTAGGTAGCGTCAATACATCTTCATCACGTGGGTGAATAACACAATCATTCCATGCCAGCAACCATTGCAGACCACCTCCGGAGATGGGCCTGAGCACGGTGCTGCGGCCTTTAGTCACACTGAAGTTTAAACGTGAAGCACGTTACCCCCCGCTGTTTGTACCTGGGATACACTCCAACCGTGCCAAGTATGAGCTGTCCCTCAAACAAGTTTTCTAACCGGTGTACGTTTATGTTCCTAGACAAGCCAGACAAACCACTTGTTAGAAACATACCGTTCTCTCCATATATTCTTTCTTCTTTTTTGTTGTTGCAGGTAGCCTACACAGAATCAGGAATAGACATCAACAAGTATTTTCTAAATTGAGAAAAACACCCTATCAGCCTTTCTAAAGTAGCTGTAAGCAGACCCTAGAGTCGACTAAGTTAATTACAGAGAAAGTAGAAGTGTAAGTCATGCAGCTGTTCAGTCCATGCGTCTCTTATTTAAATGTTATACATCATTAAGCCAATATAATTAGGACCAACCATTAGCTGGAGTCTGCTGCATTAGACATAATATGGTAGTGAAAAAAAAAAACCATGCACTATTTTCACAAAATTGTATGCATCCATCTTCTGCTGTTTTATTGATATCGGGTCACGGGGGGCAGCACTTGAGGTCCAAACGGAAGTCCAGACTTCCCTTTCCTTGACCACTTCTTGTAGCCCTTTATGAAGCGTCCAGCCGAAAGACGTAGCCCCTCAGGCGTGTCCTGGCTCTGTACAGGTGTTAGATCAAATGCATACTGTGCCTATTTCTACTGCAGGTATTCATTTTAGGGTGAATCCACACAGTCTGCACGACTCTGTACAGCTGGTGACCTGGTGGAGGCGGGGTTGCTTTCACACTGCACAGTCAAACAAACTAGACACATCAATTATATTTTTCACAAAATATTTCACATTTCAAAGTCCCATTATTAAACGTTGGTTTGTAAGGTCATTGCTTTGTGCTTTTACATTTTCAGCAAGACTTTTGAAACAGGTGTTTTTCATGCAATAGATAAAAACTCCACAGTGTTAAAGCTAACAACCAACAATCCCTGTAAGACAACTATTAGATAAACAGTCTGCTTTAAACAAGTTTTTCTTTTTTATTGCCAAATTATTTCTGCTTCAGAACAAGTTACTCAGAACATTAACATGGGAAGCAGTGTATCTTCTTTCAGTAACACCAGCTGAGCCTGTGAGCTTAAACTACAGCAGAAATTCAACTCCTGCTATTCCCCACGGTGGACCGAGTTCAGTTCCATTCCCTCGGCTTTCCATTTCAGCTCCGCTTTTTGTCTTTGTTTGTCTTCCTTCTCTTTTAAATGCCAGTTTGTGACTTACTGACGGGTATTGCTCCTCAGGTAAGTCACTCACAGATAAGGAAGAAAGTCCAAAAACACTAGTCTCCCTCCCTCTTATCTTTCCAAGCTAACATTTCTTTGGTGCAGTCATCTTACAAACATGGTAGCATAGAGAGGAATCAGCAGCAAAAACCTTGATAGATGTTGACTTCCTGAGCTCTTAGAGCAATTTACCACTTGGTGAAAAACTATGTAGAATAAAAAAAAAAGGTGCCAATGCCACCAGAGCAAAACAGCAATTTACAAGTGCATGAGCAAACTTTCATCTGATATGCAGTGCAGGGAGTCAGTTCAGTTTGCATTGAAGTGTAGTTTTTGCTTTAATAGTGCAAATTTATGCAAAGATTCAAACCATATCACTTTGTTTTTAATGAGCAATTACTATGCTCAAGTAATTAAGGAAAAGGATGTTGCCTAAAATGTGATTATAAACGAACTGCAGTGATTTGGAAATGTCATCAACCCATACTTAATTCCCAATAAAACATAAACAATATATCAGAAGTTAAAACTGACATTTTATCATTTCATGAAACTTTGTTTGGGCACCTTTCTGTCTAAAAACAGGGCCGGTCTAAACCTCCACGGGGCCCTTAAGCAAAACGTGGGTTTTGGGTCCCTCCGTCACTGCCAGTAATGATGAATGACTGATGATCATTCACACACCTACCTTACACTTATTTCATTCTCTAATCTGTAATGGTGTTTGCTTGTAAAACTAAATGTGAGACCTTTTTGTTAGATTGTAATACACAATGATAAAGGAAGCAGACAACAGATTTCCAAATGTGCAGAAAAATCTAACAATTAATTAGGGAAGCACGATATTGGAATTTTGGCTGATATCCGATATGCCGATATTTTAAAACTCATGTGGCCTATAACCGATATAGAAACCGATTTTAAAGCTGAAAAAATAAGCAGTCATTGCAAATAGCAGTTTTATCTGTTTCCAACACTTTGAAAAATAGGGGCGAGAAAAAATATCAATACACTGAAATATCCCAATATTTTCATATGCCAATATCAAATCTCGTGAGATTTCATTGTTCTGTTACAAACTCTCACAATATTTTGTGGATTCTCGCAAGATTTCACAACAGAACGATGAAATATTGAGATTTTGTTAGCAAAATAGATTGATATTGTGTTTTTAAACGTCAATATGATATCAGCATATGAAAATATTGCTATACTTCTATTCAAAGTCTGTAAAAAAGTTTTTGAAGAAAAAGGGGCTTTTTTTTAGACTTTAGAAACAGTGGGCTGATCGGTTAAATATTGGTGGGTGGCCGATGTCCAATACTCAGATTTAAGGCCGATAAAGGCCATTACTGATGGGGGGCCAATTATATCATGCATCCTTACAATTAATACTCGAAAAAGTCAGCAAGTCTCCCATCTGGCCGTACAGAGAAGCAATTAGTAAAATCTCAGGAGTGTTGCTGATGGCAGTGGTTCTCTAACTGGGGGTCAGGACCCCGACGGGATTTGCAGGGTAATTACAGGGGTCGGCAGATCTTTGGAAAAAAAAAAAAAAAGTTCCTACATTTATCAAATAAATTTGGGATTTTTAGCCTATCAAAAGTAATGCATTATTGCAAAGACAATCTGTGAAACTAACACATTTTAAAATTATTGCAAAAATAACTAAGATATTAGTAATGCCAAATTGATAATCCAAATTTGGCATTATCTCAGAGAGAGAAGCTGATTTTGGGCATGTACCTCAAAATTATTCATACCCTCCAATTTAAAAAATGCTTTAAAGGTGATATAGATGGGTTTCCGAGCAACGTAACGGATACGACACGCGCGCAACCAGGTGGCAAGAAAACACAAGAAAAGCATTATTGAACTATGAGAAGACGTGTGTTTGCATGCAAGACTCGACTTTTGATGCAGATGAGGTCAAGATATCAGAGACTTGAAGAAACTAAAGCTGATCAAGAAAGCTGGTTCTGTGCTGGGGATAACTCTGGAGCCGCTGGAGCTGATTGTTAAGAAAAGAATGCTGCACAAGCTGATGAAGATGATGAAGGATTCTTCCTCCTCTCCACAACACGGTGAAAAATCAACAGTGTGTTCAGTGGGAGGCTGCATCAGGTTCGCTGTAGGACGGAGAGATACAGAAATTCATTCCTGTCAGCAGCATCACCCTGAAGAACAATACTGACTGACTGACTGACTTATTATTATTATGTTATTTCATACTAATGTTATATTGTTAAAAAAAAAAAAAAAAAAGAAAGAAAAAAAGAAAAAAAAGAGTGAGCTTTTTTACAATGTTGAATTTCCGTTCTGGTACAAATAAAGTATTTTTCGTTTCATTTCATATGACGTGAAAATGTCGGGGAAATATAATGTTTGAGTCCTGGTATTTGTTCGGTTGCAAAATTCAAAACGTAATGCATGTAAACAGTTACCATGGTGACAATAGGACAGTAGGAGTGACTGTCTTCAGTAAACCCTCTCGGATAACTTCTGCAGGTTCAGACTACATGATTTATTTAGTCTTTTACTATGGTCACCATGTTGGATTAAACCACCGCGGTGGCAGAAATTATTCCTGTGTTCTAGTCGGGAGACTGGTACTGGAACAATACCAGTATCACGGCCGCGACCAGTTATTGATCAGTTCACCGCTCACGACTGCATCACAACACTGTAGCTGTGTGTAACAGCCGTCCTCTGCTCACACACGGAAAATAAAAAGGAGAAAAACTGATTGTGGAGCCATTTACAAACATTCACGCTGCATAACAACGCATCCCAGAGATTTAATACGAAGTACAGCCGTCGTAAATCAGATGGCGTTTGAGTTTATACGGTTAGTAGACAGACTAGCTAACTGCTAACAAGCTGTCTACCAGGACTTCATCCACAATAAAGTAGACCTTTACACAAGCAGCGAGATTCACTGACAGCAATGCGTGTTAGTCCCTAACAGCTGGAATCAGCTCCTTTCCAAACATAGTGATGACGTCATCTTTGCTTGGTTTAATCCAAACTAGTGAAAGCTGTTCCTGTATGGAGGTGGTGAAGACGACACGGAGCTGAACCTGCTATAGACAGCAGACTGTTGGGACCATTTTGGTTTTAAAAAAGAGTCTAAACTAAAGTTTAAGCCGCTTTCTAACTCAGGTTTTTCAGGCAAATTTCAAATGAGGTCCAACACGAATAATATCCATGTTTTAACTAGAAAAATGCCGTTTCCAGATGATGACTCCCTTGCCAAGTTAGTATAATGGTAATAGAAATATAAACCAGCAACGCTGCGTCGGTATGTTTTCATTCGTCATGAAAAAACAGATTTATAAAATATCATTTAAAACACAACGATTTCTGTTTGTTTCCTCAGGTTACTTTACATTTTTATGGATAATATGAATGTTTGGCCGCAGACTGCAGTACAAACAGGCCCCCTGCGCGCCGAACCCCCTGGTTGGGCACGCAACTGCCAATGTTTGTAAATGGGAAACCCATCTATGATGTCAAATGTGACTTTTCTGTGGTCTTGGGGGTATAATATGATCTGTTGTGCACTGATGAGACCATGTAAAGTCAGAGTGAGTAACAAGGTCCCTGTTCATGAACACTGGCTGTCTTTGTTCAGAAATGGCTGAATCGGACTGCAGTTTATTGTGGCGAGGTACGCAACGGAGGGCCCGGTGGGATTCGATCCCACAGACTCCCAGAGCAGGGCGCGAGATCTATCAGTGGTATAGTAACAGGACCGTCAACTGTCACATTATCTTTCTACATAACTCATTTCCTCCAATTAGAGCACACTATCAAGCAAACAGCCCCCCCATAACAAACGAGAGCGCACATTTCTTTCTTTCTTTCTGCCTTTCAAATCAATAGCCAACCCCTCTTGTGTTTGTCCACAGCTAAGTCGCTCTTAGCACAATGTAAACAAACTTCTACGCTTGCATTATCAGCAGAGTAGGGGCTGAACACACGCTCTGGTTTGGTCTGTTGTGGCTTCCATAGTATCATGAAGCTATGAAAATCTACTAAATGATGTCGTTTCAAGTAAATTATGGACACTACCCACTCAGGACACTTGGATTACATTGGACGAGCAGTATGGAGGAATATTGATACATTTTTGTGGACTTTTATGGACCTTTTTGGATCGGGCAGCGGTGAACTCCATTATACTAAAGTTGGGGGAAAACAAAAACCTGTCTGATCTCCAGCTGCATTTCAGATATTGAAAAAGCGCTCCACAGTCTTGCTCAGCATGAGGGTGAGTAGAAGATGAAAGAACATCATTCCGTGGGTGTACTATTCCTTTAATGAGACATCGAATGTACTCAGTGACAGTTCATTCCTCATCTGATGCTTCATCCTTGCCAAGCCTGAGAAGGTGGACTGTCCCTGGACTGATTCATGTGGTTACAGTGATCCCGGGGAAGTTTCATATAATGTAAACAGACGTCTTCATTTTATTCACATCTAGGATTTTTTTTCTGCAGCAAACAACATATTTCAGTCTGTAATTCACTACTGCAAATTCATTAAGGCTCACGATTCCACCAACAGAAAACCCTTGGCTTTAATATTAAGCTAACCAACCTAACAGTCAAAGAGAAAATCCTCCAAGTATGAATGAGCTAGCTAAATGGCTTTTATCTATTTTTTAAGCAGAGGGGAAAAAAGGAAAGCCACCAGTTTATACAGCATCCCTGTGATACTGTCCATGGACCCACCAGTTTGACAGTTTATAGAAGCATGGCTGCAAAAAGGGCGATTGGAGAGAAGGGGACAGGAAGGAAGTGATGGATATATCCACCACCCACCCCTCCTTAGACGTAAGGAAGGAGTAATCTGCACACATCTATCACCCGAGGAGAAAGAAGGGCGAAAGTGTGCACATGGGCAGTCCTCTCCGCTCCTGGCTGGTCATTTCCTGCCCAGCAGGTGGAACAGAAAGCTAAATCTAAAACACCTTACCTCCAGACTGCTTTCTGACAACATAAAGAGCTCCGAGGTCCTGACAGATGGCCTCTGCTGCCCCTCAGCCAATCACAGAAAAAAACCTGGAGTAGAAATTTATCCACAGCTGCTTAACACGATCATTTTGATTGGTCAGTGAAATCACACTGACACACAAACACGTGACTCCATGCTGGAATACACTGCAAATGACCGAAGGATCATTTAACCACTTAACACCTGATTTTATTTACAATTATACAAAAACTAAATGAATGCATGAAAATAAAACAACTATAATGAAGAAGATGAGAATAAATATTAAATTAATTAATAACAATTGATACTTAATACCATTTAAAAAGATTAATACCACTTGCAAAGATCGCTACGAAAAGAAAAACAATCAACATGTTGGAAAAGGAGTACAAGTACAAAACTTATTGAGTCCCACCGCTTTTCTAAAATTCATTGTTACATTCAATATAAACTGAATAAAGAACATAAACTATGACTATAAATATATAAGTACGTGAATAGTTATAGTTGTGCAGTTTGAAACTCTATTATGGACTTTTCTTTTTCTTCTTTTTCAGTTTGTTTCTTTGTGATCAAATGTACATTTACAAACAAGAAAAGTAGCAATGTGATAAAGCTGGAGAAAAAAAGGGAAAAAAACGTTTCTGGAAGATTTAAGTAAAGAAAAGAAAGAAAATATATGTATATGAGTATATAAACACAAACATAAGCAGTGGTTTGAGTGGCATAGACTGAAAAATCTCATTGCTGAAAAAATAAATGAGTGAAGAGAGCATCAACAGAGAAACAGAAAGTCTGAAAGGGGAGTTGATAAATTAAAGTATTAATTTGTTTATTGACAAGGGATGTAAGAACAGTTTTAAATTAGTCGGTAATAACATTGAAAATTAAGTTGTAATAACAATGATACTAACAACTATCGTGATAAAATGAATAATCCTAGTTATAGTGAAAATGGTTGTGATATTGATAGTGTTACAATAACAATCATGGTGATGATAATAATAAAATAATAATCATAATCATAATAATTCTGACAATATTAAAAGTAGGGCTGTCAGTTTAATTCATTAATTAGATTAATTAATTACACTGCAAATTAATGCAGTGTGCCTATTCATTTCACAAAATTCATTTTAGAACTTCAGGCTGTGTTGAAGCAGGGATGCATGGAAAACTTAAGGCATATGCCATACCTGGGTGAAATTGAGCCTCCCCCCGCAGTCCCCTGAGTTGGACAAGTGTGCAGAAGCGTTTTCAAACCGACCTAGTCATTTTCTGAATCTGGCAGCACTGACTTTAGCTTAGCTTAGCATAGTTGCTGTAATCTGTCAGATCCAACTAGCACCACTTGGTGAAAGTGAACTAATTAAAGGTTGAATATGGAATACAGACAGAACAGCGACATCACGTGTGTCTAGGTTGTAGTTGCAACGGCAGAAAAACAACTCCAGCCGCTGGGATGCCAGACTCACTGCCGATACGCAAGTGACCAACAGTCTGCAGCATTTCCAACAAGCAATGCAGAGGAGTTTATAACTGACAGCTAACGTTAGCCATGTTAGCAAACAAGCTAGCTTACAGATGCAGCAGGAAAGTCGCCATTTCCGTGTTTTACTCCGTGGAAAACGTTTATGTGGGTCCATTTAGTGAAGTCTTCACCTAAATTTACTCCAGGTTTTGCTCTTCTCAGGTCACTCCTCCTCAGAAACAGATAACATCTCCAGGGCTCTGAAGCAGCTGCTTCACTCGTCGTCTCTACGGTTTTCCCCTGTACAAGCCTGACTATGACTGAAATATTGTTTCCACACAGAGATCGTATTTGGCAACCTGCAATGGCAGTGTGTATTGGCTTATAGACGTAAATAAAATGCCATTATCGAACCCGTAAAAAATTATTTTATAATTATTTTTAGGCTAAATATAATTTTTCTGGGAAATGTTGTACTTTCATTCTGTACACCCCCCAAACAACCTGTGGAGGTATTACTTTTGAAAAAATATAACTTTTAATAAAAATGTTCCATATTCAACCTTTAACTCAAGATTTTTTTCCAATTACGTTTTGTGACCTGTGACCTTCTGATCAAGTACAAAGAGAAGCCGATTTCACATCAAAGGACTGACTAGGCAGCGTTCAATAGGGCAACTATATGCCGCGAAAGTACAGACCAATCACAGGCAAAGCACAACGAATAGTAGCAAAGGCAGCACACATGAGCAGCATCCCCAACTGCCATAAACAGGGTTGCCACCAGATGCTGCGCATGCGTGCTGCCTTTACATCTGTTAGATGCAAATATTAAGGAAATCAACCTCAGTTCAAAAACAAAATGTTGCAAAATCGCTGGGCGGAATTCCATCACTAATGGAATGCTCCCGTTAACTTGACGTTAATTTGATTAAAATCACTGTTGTGTGCATTATTTGGATGAAATATTAGGAGTCAGTAAAAAAAGCCTGAAGACTGACCCCTGTGGGACACCACACCCAATGTCCAAACACCATGACTGATATTCACCCAGTTTCACAACTTAATTCCTGTTTTTCAGACAATTCTTCACCCACTTCAGTGCAAAAACCCAAATGCCATATTTTTACAGTTAAGTAATTAATTAGTCATTTATTGTATCAGATGCTTTATAAATATTTAAATTCAAATTTATTTGTATAGCACATTTAAACAGCCTCTGTTGGCCAAAGACCATCACGGCAAAACCATACAAAGATTTACAGTAAATGAATCTAAAAAAAGAAAAAATCCATTAATACGCACACACACATATATATATATATATATATATATATTCACAGTGGTTTGACAATGAAACTGAAACACTTGGTTTTAGACCACAATAATTTATTAGTATGGTGTGGGGCCTCCTTTTGCGGCCAATACAGCGACAATTCGTCTTGGAAATGACATATACAAGTTCTGAACAGTGGTCAGAGGGATTTTAAGCCATTCTTCTTGCAGGATAGTGGCCAGGTCACTACGTGATGCTGGTGGAGGAAAACGTTTCCTGACTCGCTCCTCCAAAACTCCCAAAGTGGCTCAATAATATTTAGATCTGGTGACTTTGCAGGCCATGGGAGATGTTCAACTTCACTTTCATGTTCATCAAACCAATCTTTCATCAGTCTTGCTGTGTGTATTTGTGCATTGTCATCCTGATACACTGCACCGCCTTCAGGATACAACGTTTGAACCATTGGATGCACATGGTCCTCCAGAATGGTTCGGTAGTCCTTGGCCCATCTAGCACAAGTCCTGGGCCAAGCGAATGCCGTGATTTGGGCAGCTGTGGTTTTACGTTTTTTGGATGCAATCCGGGTTAGCACCCGAACATCCCGTTCAGACAGCTTCCTCTTGCGTCCACAGTTAATCCTGTTGGATGTGGTTCGTCCTTCTTGGTGGTATGCTGACATTACCCTGGATACTGTGGCTCTTGATACATCGCAAAGACTTGTCTTGGTCACAGATGCGCCAGCAAGACATGCACCAACAATTTGTCCTCTTTTGAACTCTGATACAATGTTTTATGCATTGCAATGTTTTGAGCAAAACTGTGCTTTTTACCTGCTAATTGAACCTTCACACTCTGCTCTTACTGGTGCAATGTGCAATTAATGAATATTTGCCACCAGGCTGGTCTAATTTAGCCATGAAACCTCCCACACTAAAATGACAGGTGTTTCAGTTTCATTGTCTAACCCCTGTCTATATATATATATATATATATATATATATATATATATATATATAAAATAAAAATAAAATGAGAAGATCTAATCCAGAAAGATATCCTCTGAGTTCATTTCTAGCTGCCAAAAGCCAGGGAACATAAGTGAGTTTTTAGATTTGCTTTGAACTGCTGTACAGGAAAGGAGAGACAGCACCATCATTTTGGGGCTGTGACAGAGAAGGCCCGATCGCCTCTGGACTTTAGTCTAGCTTTAGGAACAACCAGTAGAAGCTGGTCAGCTGACCTCAGGGCTCTGGGAGGATTATAGGGCTGCAACAGCTCAGACAGATACAGTATGAAGGGCCCAGAGAGTGCAGACATTTAATAAACAGTGCAGACAGTCAATAAAATCTTATAATTTATTTGGTAGCTGACCAGAAGCTAATGGAGGGAGCGCAGAACCGGGATAATGGGATCCCGCCTCTTAGTTCTGGTCAGTTGGCGAACTGCAGTGTTTTGGACACTCTGCAGACGCTTGAAGGAGCCCTGGTCTAGACCTGCATACAGAACATTGCAGTTGTCTAGACGTGAGGAACAAAAGCGTGAATAGTTTTTTTCAAAATCAGCCCGTGGGATATAGGTTTTCATTTAAGCTAATGTCTTTAGCTGAAAGAAACTAGCCTTTATGACACTGCTGATATGCTTTTCAAATTTAAAGAAGGAGTCTATTATCACACCTAGGTTTTTTACAAGGGGACGTCAGTATGAGGACAGAGGACCAAGAACACTATCATGCTCAAGAAAAGGTTTGATTTGACCAAATAAGATTTCAGTTTTGTCTTTATTTAGATTTAAACAGTTTGCACTTTGAGATCAAAGAGAATCTAATCTGGATGATTGTTGAATCTCAATCAATCAATCAATCAAATTTTATTTGTATAGCCCTTTACAATAACCAGAATGGTACTCAAAGTCCTTCACAATTAAGCCATAAAAAGTACACAAATGCATAAAACGGAAAAGTAATAAAAACAAGACAAGAAAAAGGAATAAGAAACAACTGGGAAGTGCCACAGCGCTGCAGAGTATCAAGAGCCCGTAGGAAACGCATGAAATAAGTTCAAAATAGACAGATAAATAAATAAAAACTTTACCTAAAAACTACCCCAGATGGAGTTAAATGCTAATCTAAAAAAGTGGGATTTCAGCTTTGATTTAAAAAGGCCGAGATCAGTGGTGATGCGTATGTCGAGGGGCAGTTTGTTCCATAACCTAGGAGCAGCAACTGCAAAAGAACGGTCACCCCACTGCTTGTATCTCGACCTTGGGACCTCAAGCAAAAGCACATTGAATCACAGATTCAACATGATGCAATGTGTTTAAACATGATGTCAATAAACATATTTATATATTTTTTTTAAATCTATAATATCCCTGCAACACGTTTTGTTTCTGTTTGTGATTTCTTCTGTTAGTGCAGGAAATGCTTGTGAAGTTACTTCTGAACTAATATTCAAAAGTAAGTTATCTGTTTCATCTTTAATTAAATTTATTTTCTGAAATTTTGGAGAGTTATGGGAGAAGAGAAACACGTCTATAATTTGTGACGTGGTGTTTTTCTCTGGTTTTAAACAGTGGAATCACTTTAATTATTTTCATTTGATTTAGAAATTGACGAATGACAGTGACAAGAAAAAATGCAATAACTGTAATGATAACAACTTCAAAGTTTGTTAGTAGCTTAGAAATCCCTTTAAAGACAGGTCTACCCTCTCATTGAAGAAGAAAAAAAATCAGCTGTCAGTCCAATAAGTTAAAATTGACACAAGTATAAGATTTTTTACAATAATAAATCATGACATTGATTTTGAAATGTGGTTCCAAAGAATTATTAAACCAAAAACAAAACAAGTAAACAAGCATGATGGGGCTCCTGAACTAAAATTTCATTGAACAACGTTTTGAGACAATCACTGCAACCAGGTGTTTTCGGTAACGTCCAACCAGGCGTCTGCACCTGTTGACAGATATGTTGGTTCACTGTTCATGAGCAAGGTTCTCTTATGTGTCTGGGACAGTTTTGTTTGTTTGTTACAAATATTCTTTTCAGCAATTCAAAATAAATATTTTATTTCACTAAATTATAATAGTCCTTAGGCCAAGACCCAAAATTTCACATATCAGTATCACCTGGGAGGGCAAATTCTAGTTGTGATTTTTTATTCCTATACATCCCTAGATTAAGTTTTGATATGATAGACCTTGATGACTGGCAACTTTATACTGTAATACTTATCATCTCTTGAAGAAATAAGACTGCTGTTGTTCAAAATAAAAAAAAAATGCCTTTAAAACAAATTTCTTTTATTATATCATTTTGTTTGGGTGTGTTTGAACTATTGGCCAGCCATAGAGACTTGTAATAAACTCTTACGTAGTATCAGATAGATAGATAGACAGATCGATAGATAGATCTATATTTTACTGGTCAGTAATTTTGAAGCAGACTTCTTCACAAGTGTCTAGCCCTATATTTTATCTCTGTGCTCAGGTCATTTCCATTGGTCCACCAAGAACTTGATGAGTCTGGCTTTGTTGGCAGCGCTGCAGAGAAGTCTCCTCCACTGCTGAACACTGTGACCAGAAACTACAGATGCAGGCATGAAAAAGTTACGCCTTTTTCTGCCAGAAGTGGTGCAGTAATAGTGCAGTAATAGTGCACTATTACTGCACTATCACTGTCTGAACGATTTGTCATCACACATGGTGTCCAAACTTGGCGTGTGGAAACATCCTTGTTCCGGGCGTTCGTTTATGCTCTGAAATAATTTCCTCTGGTTACACAGGTGTTTCTCTGTGCGATGGAATTAGCAGACAAGTCGCTGGTAAGTGGCTGGCAGTTGGCAGAAAGGGGAACTTTTTCATGCCCGCATCTGTATGTTTTTTCACTTGATCATCATGTCTGCACCTCTGCTTGCCCCTTCTGAATGTTTGACATGTTCTTTTAAAATTCAAAGACAACATCGATCCATTCACCATCGCCACCTTCTTGCAAGACCTTGACTGAGGTTAATTCTGCCTGCTGAAATGTCTTGTTATTCTCTTGCATAAAATGCAATAAGAATACAATTCCATCTGAAGATGCTTCTCCTTCATTTAATTTTGGTGAATGTAGCCTTGGCCAGGAAGAGTCAGTGTTGTCAGGCGGTATCCAACCATTTTTGGGTGTTTCGACCCTAAACTGCAACACCCTCAACGTTGTTGGGTCGGCAGTGGTGGCCAAATCACTGCCCATCACCTCCTTCTGGCTTCCAACTAAGCTGCTCTCTCCTGTTCCATAACCAGTAAGAAGCTCTCTCTGCTGCCTCCCCCATCCTGCCAGCGGCATCTTTCTCTCCCTCCCTGACACCCCAACTGCTGTGAGCATTTTCCACACTGACTGGGCAGGGAATCCTCTACAGCCGACCTGGACCGGGAAGAGCCATGCCTGCCATCCCTTCTCCCTGCAGTCATGTAAGAGATCCTGTTATTTGGCATTCTTTCTCTCAAACGCCTGCTCACAAACCTTCTTCCCAGGAGGCTGTCAGTTCAATGAGGATGAACTTCTTTGCCTCTTTAGCCCACAGTACCACATCTGGTCTCAGGGTTGTCCAGACCACTTGGGGGAATTGCAGTCTTCCCCCCAGGTCTACCCTCATTTCCCATGATTGGGCTTTTGCAGCAGATTGCTTCTTGCCAATGCTGTGGTTGGTGGCTTTTGTCCGTCCCTTACAAAGCTGATTGGTTGTATTGATCTCCCATGTGGTTGGTGTTTCTTGCATCTCTCCTGCTCCAGGGTGTCAGCAAGTGCCATGAGCACCTTATCATGGCACCACCTGTAGCTACCTTGGGCAAGTGATATCTTACACCCTGACAGGATGTGTGCCAAGGTACCCCTCCTCCCACAGGGCTTGCACAGAGGGTCCTTTCTCATACCCCTCTTGTGCAAGTTTGTCAGGGTCGGGAGTGTGTCATACACCGACCTTAGCATGAATGAAGTACGGAAAGGCTCCAATCTCCACAGATCTCCTCATGTGGTCATCTTCTTGGATAAGTCCCATTTGGTCCATGCACCCTGGGAGGCTAGCTCCACTGTCCTTGCCCTTCGTCCTTCCTCCACCAGATTCTGTACTTCTTCCTGGATCATGGCTCTTTTGTTCTTGGATCCTGCCTCCCCCCATGGCTGGACTTGGGAAGTTGCAAGACCCTGCCTTTCCTGTGCATGGCATTCCAAAGTTAGTTCTTACCACTCAGCTGTGACAGCTGTGTCCCATTCAGCTTTGATTCCTGAAATAATTGCTCCACCACCCAATAATAAGCCACACCCACTTAACCAACTTATTCAATTAGACAAAAGTTTGTTTTATTTATAATAAAAGAGCAGTATGATGTCCAAAAAAAGTGTTATATGACTTTCAATGTGCTATTAGCTGTCTGTGTCCTTTTTGGAATGAATGTAAATCCGCCGAGAAAAATAACAAAATGTCAAAAGATATCAAAACTGCTCTTATGAAAAGGCTATCATATTTTAATCTATTTATATTGACCCTAAAAACAATTTAGTACTGGTAAGGTTTTGCCCACTCAAGTGGTACCGATTTTTGGTCTGGCCCAAGGACTATAAATGAGTAAATTTCAATTTATTATAACTTTTTAGTTTCTTGTTATTTGAATAACTATTTTCAGTTTAGCCTATTTTCAATGAGTGGGTATGGGTATTTAGATTTTGTTCCCTTGCAGGTATTTTCCACATTAAAAAATGTTCATTTTATTTCTCATTAATGTACACTCAGCACCCCATCTTGACAAAAACAGAAAAAAACAAATGTGGAAATTTTTGCAAATTTATTAAAAAAAAAAACTGAAATATTACATGGTCAAACGTATTCAGACCTTTGCAGTGTCATTCATATTTAACTCAGAGGCTGTCCATTTCTTCTGATCCTCCCTGAGATGGTTCCACTCCTTTATTGGAGTCCAGCTGTGTTTAATTAAACTGATTGAACTTGATTAGGAAAGGCACACACCTGTCTATATAAGCCCTTACCCCGGCTTTACACCTGGACTGTGTAAAATGACTGTGCGCCATTCGCACCGGATCGCACCCAAGTAATCAATGGTTTGAAATATATAGAACACACAACGGCACGTGAGCAGTTCGTTGTCACTTCGGCATGTCGCGCGGCTGCGCTGATTGGGTGTTGGTTCAATGTGAGTCTGGGGGTAGACAAAGAGACTCGCGAACTCAAAAAAAAAAAAAATAAAAAAAAAAAAAAAAAAGATACGCGCCAGCTCTATTTTTGAAGGAGCACCGACACCGCTACAATTTCAGTAGTTCAGATCGGACCAGACTGGAAATCAAACACTGGATTCAGTGTAAAACATACGGTAACTCCCTAAACAAAAGCCACTGTGCAGATTTTAAACTGCTGAACTGACAGCATCTCCGTGTCCACAAGGTTTCAGTGATATAAGAAACCATGACGCACAAACATGTGGACAAAATGAACCATTTTGATGAGAATCATGGGCGATCTTGCAGTCCCTCCTGTGATTCTGTTATGTTACAAATCTAGCAACAGCTGGTGTGCTCGTGGGCGCACAGTGCACGGTGTAAATGCTAGCACCGTGGAGGTCGCAGCAAAGCCGTTGTGCTCATGGACCTGGTGTAAAGCTGGGGCTCCAGCTCACAGTGCATGTCAGAGCAAATGAGGTGGAAGGAACTGCTCAAGGAGCTCAGAGACAGAATTGTGGTGAGGCTCAGATCTGGAAAAGGTTACAAAAAATTGTCTGCAGCACTAAAGGTTCCTAAGAGCACGGTGGCCTCCACAGTCCTTAAATGCAAGAAGTTTGGGACGACCAGAACTCTTCCTAGACCCGGCCGTCCTGCCAAACTGAGCTATCCTGGGAGAAGAGCCTTGGTGAGAGAGGTAAAGAAGAAGCCAAAGATCACTGTGGCTGAGCTCCAGAGATGCAGTAGGGAGATGGAGAAAGTTCCACAAAGTCAACTATCACTGCAGCCCTCCACCAGTCGGGGCTTTATGGCAGATGGCCCAACGGAAGCCTCTCCTCAATGCAAGACATATGAAAGCCAGCATAGAGTTTGCCAAAAACACGTGAAGGACTCTCAGACTGTGAGAAATAAGATTCTCTGGTCTGATGAGACCAAGATTGAACTTTTTGGAGTTAATTCTAAGCGGTATGTGTGGAGAAAACCAGGTACTGCTCACAGCTGCCATCCCAATATACCATCCCAACAGTGAAGCATGGTGGTGGCAGCATCATGCTATGGGGGTGGTTTTCAGCTGCAGGGACAGGATGACTGGTTGCAGTTGAAGGAAAGATGAATGCGGCAAAGTACAGAGATCCTGGAAGAAAAGCTCTTCCAGAGTTCAGGAGCTCAGACTGGGCCGAAGGTTCACCTTCCAACAAGACAATGGCCCTCAGCACACAGCTGAAATAACAAAGGAGTGGCATCAGAACAATTCTGGACCATTCTGGACCGGCCCAGCCAGAGCTCTGACTTAAACCCAACTGAGCATCTCTGGAGAGACCTGAAAATGGCTGAACACAACCGTTCACCATCCAACCTGACAGAACTGGAGAGGATCTGCAAGAAGAACGCAGAAGATCCCAAATCCAGGTGTGAAACACTTGTTGCATCAGTTCCAAGAAGACTCATGGCTGTACGAGCTCAGAAGTACTTCTACTCAGTACAGAGCAAAGTACTGAATACTTATGACCATGTGATATTTCAAGTTTTTCTTTTTTAATAAATTTGCAAAAATTTCTACATTTCAGTTTTTTTCTGTCAAGATGGGGTGCTGAGTGACATTAATTAGACGTAAAATGAACTTTTTTGATTTTGGCAAATGGCTGCAATGAAACAAAAGTTTGAAAATTTTAAAGGGGTCTGAATACTTTCCGTACCCACTGTATAAGCAGAGTTTATTAAAGTTATCTTTTTTTTTTTTACTTATGGTGAGACTTTCTTTAAAATACTGTGAGTGATTTGGTCCGAGGCCTTTGAGGTGCAGAATCCCAGTGTGCAACAGTAAAACATCAGATTTCTATTTTTTGGTTCCACCATTTGAATCTTTGATATCCAGTTATGCACTGAGCATAACATTTTTTAAATATAATTATGTTTAAAAAATTAACAGTGAAAAAATCTTTGCAATATGATTTTTACAACCCGCTACTTGATTTATATGAAGGAAATTTAGATTAAATACTTTATTTCTTTTGCTGGGTCTCACCAACTAACCTGATGTGTGTTTTTGGACTGAGGGAGGAAGCCAGAGAATCTGGAGAGACCACACACACACCTGATCTTCTTACCACCACAATAGACGAGATAACTTATTAAATGCAAACTCCTCTTTGTTTTGTGCTGTAATGGGCTGAGAACAGGTGATGGTGCTCAGACGATTCTGTCTGATCCGATCTGCTGGTGTGTTTCTTGCAGGAGGGATTCAGCAGCATAGCTGGTTTACATAATTCAAGACTTTCATCTTTTTTGCCTCAGAACAAAATCTGCGAGTATTCCAGGTTAGCGAAGTGATTGATATGATGAAATGAGCTTCTAGAATGCAGGCGTAGCTGTGTAATGATGTGAGGTTTGATGCAGGGAGTCCTGTGTGTAAGTTTGACTGCATGCATTTGGGCTACGCATGATGAGATGATATTGACAGACAAGTAGAAACAAAAAGAATATATGAAAAATGCACACAGCAGAAATAATGACTAACGACCATTAAACTTAAGTATATGTGTACTG
This sequence comes from Atherinomorus stipes, assembly GCA_023101725.1. Lineage (NCBI taxonomy): Eukaryota > Metazoa > Chordata > Actinopteri > Atheriniformes > Atherinidae > Atherinomorus > Atherinomorus stipes. The sequence goes on from JALJCO010002690.1 coordinate 215,542, forward strand.
TACGTGTACTTCTTATGAGAGAAGTCGAGAAAGAACCCAGTTGCAGTTTTTTTTTTTTCATATTGTGTAAACACAACAGAAGGAATTTAGTTTGGGTTTCCTTTGCTGTTGATTCTTCCTTTTCTATTATGTAGCAGGATCGGATTCCTATAGGTCAGCGTTTCTGAAATGATGAGTACCTGCACCTCCTGGGGTACTTGGAGACACTTCACGGGGTCCATTAAAAAATTAAAAACAAAACAGGGTCGATTTAAAATGTATAATAACCAGGTAACATCAGAAAAAGAAGGTTTATAAAGTAAAATCTGTATTTTTCATTCAATTGTAAATAAACCCAGGTCATATCCATAATAAGGTTTTGAAACATTCTGGGTCATCTGCATCACCTGTCAATCACATCACAAAGAAAACTTGAACCAGTGGATTAACTGTTTGAGGCGAAGGATGGATACTGCTGGGAACGAAGCAAGCGAAGCGTCACAGAAGGTGAAAGTAAGTAGAGCTGGGGAAACATGCTCTCATTTAAGTGAAAATGTTTTATTGGGATTGATGTCTGTGAATTGCAGCCCGCCAGAGATGCCATGTTCCTGGTGTGGGTAGCTAATGGCAGCATGAAGCCAGAAAAATCTCCAGCAGCATCTCGTCCAAAACATCACCGGTCACATTGGTGAGACACCAAAAGCCACCATCACATCATCTAAAGCCCTGGAGTCTTCTTCTGTGGTATCTTTACTTTCGTCAGAGGAAAAAACGACGAAAGTACGACAAAGGTCTATCTGCGGCTCGCAAGACAGGGGCGTGTTGTAGAGTGACGTTACTCGACGACACGCCCACCAGGCCAATGAGAGCACGGGAAAATCTAGCCCTACCCCTGACCCTTCCCCTAAACCTAACCAGACCCACCCACTATGCGACACTCCCACTATAGGACACGCCCACTCTATGACACGCCCACTGGGCTGCAAGCCGCAGATAGATACACTTGGAAAAAACGGCAAACCTCTGGCGAGAAAAATGAAACAACTTCCTGGATGTCAAAAATTGTAGTTCCCCCCCTCATCCAGTAGGGGTTGCAAAAGGGAGTCAATCCCCATCGACTACCATATTAAAAAAACAATTTCACAGCAGAAATAAACATGTTTACAATAAAAATAAATTTGTTTACACCACAAATAAAAACTTTCACAGCAGAAATAAACATGTTTACAACGGAAATAAACATGCTCATAGCAGAAATAAACACTTTCACTGCAGAAATAAACATGTTTACAACGGAAATAAACACGTTAACAGCAGAAATTAGCATGTTTACAGCAGAAATAAACACATTTAAAGCAGAAATAAACACTTTCACAACAAGAATAACCATGTTTACAGCAGAAACAAACTTTCACAGCAGATATAAACATGTTTACAGCAATAATAAACACTTTCACAGCAGAAATTGTGTTGACAGCACAAATAAACACTCACAGCCGAAATTAACATGTTTACAACAGAAATTAGCATGTTTACAACACAAATAAACACATTTACAGCCTGGTTCAAAGAATTTTTTTAGGTTTAATGTGGTCAACACATTCTTCTATGAAAACACTCGATCTTACTGGTGGAAAAAGGTTTGTCATGAATTTAGACATTGGCCGCGTTTCCCAGATTAGTTAAGACACTCTTAACGCTGAGGTCCTCCCCTTAAGTCACTTCTTAAAGGTGCCTTGTTTGGACGTTGCGTTTCCCAGATGCGCTCTTAACTCAGTAGCTTCTTTATTTTTAGGAGCGGCCAGACCCACTCTTTCGACCCTTCTTTAACGTTCCCCCCTGCTAAGGGAACAACAGGCCCATCTACTGGTCACTTTTGGAAACGACACTATTTCCCGTGAAAAAAAAGTAGAAAATGGAAATTATTAAAAATGGACCTATTCACGGATCAGTTGTTGTATTGAGTCATGTTTTTCTCACTCATGTCATAATGTCAATCATCTATGATGGAAGAAAACTGTAGTTACCGAGTGAATGACAGAAAATATTGTGGTTAAGTTTAATCATTATGGCAAGATAGGCCTGTGGGTATCAACCACAGAAACAAAAACATTGCGGTAGGAATTGTACGCAAATTATACGCAATCTATGAGGACTCACGTCATATTTACGCATTTGTCAGCTGTTCATGATGAGATGCACCTGCTTCGCTCAATAAAAGCATGGCCATTTACGCATACCCATATCAGACCCGCATCAGATGTCTGTGCAGAGAACCAAACCAAACCACCCCCTCCAGTCACCAAACCACCCCCCTCCGGCCACACTTTGATATTGAACTATAAAACACTTCAGTACCACCCGAACCACCTATTTAGGTCCCCCTGACTACCTTTCTCTGCCAACCTCAGCACAAAGGTCATGTTAAAAATCATAGGTGGCACTGGGCAGTGATTCAAAAATGGCAAACACAACCTCTCAGTGTAATATGTGGAGCATTCCCATTACTTTGCGTTTACGCAGGCCTTTGAAAAGAAGTGGGCACGAGTGAGTGGCAGAACAAGCCATTCTTTATTAAGTCACGTCAACCATTTGCGGGATTACTGTTTGTTGAATGCACGTGTGTCATCCTCGACGCACACTTTACCCACCAGATACAGTATGTCGCCCATTTACCAAATGCTGCCATGTGGAGCTCATTTAACATAAGATGTGTGTAGGTGATTACATCCTCAAGATTTCCCCAGACAACAGTAACCCGACAAAAAGTTTTTGAAAGTTTGGTGCATATCGTTTTTGGCTGAAGCTTGTCAGGAGTTCAGGAGTTGATCTATTTTTTTGCGAACAAGAAAATGTTACCCTTTTTCAGTGTTTCAATCACCTAGCCACCGTTTCCCGATTCTACTACTGAGCATCGATATGACACACACGCACGTTTCAGGGAATCCTCTTGGCGGGGTTCCCTTCAGCCATTACGTCAACAAATAGCGTCAGAATGACCATTATTTATAGGGCATCTGTAAATTTCCAATCGCCTACACCTGTTTAGCACAATTTGGCCAATTACACAATATACAATGAGCTTTTCAATGAATATTTGCAATCACTGGTAATCACATGCATATTTTTAACAGTTTGTCTTCTTGCACAAACACATAAACGTATAAATGGGCTCAATATCAGCGTCGGAAAATAACCTCCACACTAAATGAATGGTGTTGATCGATATACCTGACCTCGACTGTTTTTTTTTCAGCACCCCCGGAAGTGGATAGCTTCTGTTAGGACCTTCTAAAGATGTAGCGTAGCCAAGACGTTTCTCAGGAAATAAGAACGCGTGAAAGAAGCAATCTGGGAAACGGGCGTATCTTTGCGATCCTTTGTTGGGAAGAGCTTCCTTGAGGCCTTCTTTAATCCAAAGAAGAATCTTAACTGGGAAACGCGGCCATTATCATTTAACATGTTTGAAATATGCTCTTTTAAAATGTTTGAAGTTTGCAAGTTTTTCTTTAAGGTGTTAATAGATCACCACTGATGGCACAGTGTTGTGTTCACATCTGGTTACAATAGCGAGGGGCTACTTGGAGGTTACATGAAACCAAAGCAGCCTGCTTGTGTTTTAGAGTGACCTATCACATTATTGGCATTTTATTTATTTGGATTTCATGCAACACTTAAAATAAAATCTGAGTTGTTTTCTGTTGTTGTTGTGTTTGTATATATTTCTTCAGTCTTGAGGTCCAGGGATATTAAAAAAGGTATTAGCAGGATGCAGCCCTAAATGTCCTTGCTTAATGATGCCAATGAGTGTCACCATGGGAAACACAAAAATGGCATCCATTAATGTGATGGTGGTACTGGAAGAAGGATGAATGAAAGCATCAGTTTTTTATAATAGGCTGGAAATAGTTTCACCTGATCCTAACATGTAATGTAATAGGCTAAATCCAAGCAGGAAGAGACTAAATTATTTAAGTGCAGATCTGGGTTATGACTAAGTGTGATATTTTACTTGGTTTAGATGCTAAAGTTCAGACTCTTATTACTTTGCTGCCTGCCCTGACAAGTCAGCGCTTGTTGCTCATAAGGAGAGAAAAAAATTTATAAATTAGTCAGAAAAATGCATGAAGAATGCCGAGCAGTCAGACTGTGGAAAAGGTGACACATAATGAAACTATCTAGGAAATTAAACGCTGTTAGTTTGTTTTTTATTATTATTTCATTTTGTACCTGAAGAGAAAGTCAAATGTATCTCTAGGATGTACTGTACAATGATATCTCTTTATAAATAAAATTATTTTGGTGAATTACCTCCTTCTAACGATGCTTCGTGGTATAAAAGTTTTTACAGTTGGAAAAATCTGTATTTCCCTTTTTTGGTGTCACATTTGTAAGGAAAATACATTTATAGGATGAGCAGCAGAGTTGAGTTTGTGTATTATACCCATGAAAAAGTTATTTGTTTAATCATTAACATGTCCTCTTTCTTTTGATCTCAATCATCCAATTAACAAGATTCTCTTCATTCCCCTTTCTCATGTGTTTGTGTAGGTGTGTGTGGGCATGTTTTTGCAACATTGTGTGGACCATGTTCCAGATTTTTTACCATCACCGTGGGGACGTCATGACCTCTTGGGGACATTTTCCTGGTCCCCACCGGTACGAACCCCATTTTGAGGGTCAAGATTAGCTTTTAGAGATTAAGTTACAATTAGGTTTTGGTTAGGGTTAGGACGAGAGTTAGGTTTAGGCAATCAGTTATGGGCATTAAGTTTAGGGTAAGAGGCTAGGGAATGCATTATGTCAATGGATATACCCCACGGGGATATAAAAACAAACGGTGTGTGTGTGTGTGTATGGTTGTCTTCATTATTATTTATACCCTCCGATTTACCAATTCTACATTGTATATATATAGTATATATATAACAGACCCCTCTCAGTCACGTGACTCTATTCGGTCATGCAGCCATCCTAGGTGGCAGAAAGCTAGTTGGACCACTACAGCGCTCATTAGTGACTGTAAACTTGCTGTGAGCTGTTTCATTAATGACGGTTCTACATGACTTTACACTTTTTATGCCAGCTCAGCTTTTATGTTGGCAGCTCAGAAAGCCATATTTTCATAAATTTGCACTTGTTGGTGCTCAAGACCGTTACGATTTTTCCAAATCCTGGTTTACAAACCTCCAAAACTGCCACCAGACAGAGATGTTGCTGCCTGATTAGCGTAGCATATTTACAACCTCATCCATCGACAGTCGCACTTCACAGGAGCAGAAATAAAAGATTACAAGTTGTTAGAAGCTTCTAAATATCAGGATGGTATCAGACCTTCAGCCGTGGAAAGTTTCCCAAACAAAGTATTTCTTCTTCATGTCAGAAATGAAAACAGCAGACCCAGATAACATTAACACCATGTAAACATTATGGACATCTCCACGTTGATGATTTGGTTTATTGACACCACAAAGGAAAATAAAAGTCCGTAAGTTTTATTAACACTGAGAACTAAAAAACTCCTGTTAGCTTGCTGTCTTCTTGCAAACGTTTCCAGATCTTCCTTTTGCCTTCTTTTATCTGGATCACAGACAAACACGAAGCTGGATGGGACATAAGCTGGGGACAACGGGGTGTCTCATGTTTACCTGAGGAGAGACATAATAGTCCTTCATCAGACGTCTGTTTGTCTCTGAACAATTGACAAACGTGAAGTGTCTGATCACAAAAACGTTAAAACAACTGCATTTCGCTGCATTTTAGCCGCATCGTCATTATTTTTATGTAGATAAATATAATCAAACTTAGACCAGCTCACCAAAAACAGAATTAGCATGAATCTCACCACCGACAACAGTGCTGCTACTGGGCTGTTGCAGCCCAGATCTCCCATGGTTTCCAGTTAAATTTATCACGTTTTATGGCAGCATCTCATTTAACTTGTCAACCAGGGTCAGCAGGCGGTCTGGAAAATTAAATCCCATCCTGGAATGTCGATCGGCACATCCAAAAACAAAGCACGAAGGTACCAGTATTTTTTATCGAGTTAAAATGCTGCTGCAGCAGTAAACCTGCTGTGTTGACCTTTTTGCCATCCACGTACGATGGGACGTGATCAGCAACGACACATGAGAAGAGTCTATATATATTATACTTGATTTGTATAATGTCAGCAACCACCCAAGTTATGCTCATGCGAAAAGAAATCTGAACATTTATGAGTATAAATGAACTTATGTGTAATATAGTGAAATGACACAGGAAATATGTACTGAAGACGTTTACTGAAATTTATTTAAAGGCGCCATATCATGAAAAATGGACTTTTAGGAGCTTTTAAGCATGTTAGTGTTACTTCCTCATAAAAAAATTCATTTAAGTCATTTTTTTCTTCAGCTGCACATATTTGAGTTATAAATATGAATATTCAGCTCCCTTAACACGACTGACTGACCACCGGTGTACGTAATGAGGTGGCGCCAATCATGAAGCGACAAATAAGCATGCGCAGCATCATAGCGGGAGACGCCCTCTTTGTTCAACAGAAGAATTTAAAGAGAATCCTAACCTATTCACACTCTCTGAGGTAGAAGCAAACAGCCTGCAGGAAGATTTCCTCAGAGACAAACAGCAGCCAGCTAACAGACGTTTTCTCCAGAGTTCAGAAGAAAAGCTGTTTTTTTGTCTTTTTCCGTAGCTTGAGATGACAGCAAGTTGTAAAAAATGGGGTTGTGTTTGGTGTGGGAGTTTATTCGTTTTACTGGATGATGAATGGACTTGCGAGAAGTGGTTAGATTTTATCTTCAGGAGCAGAAAAAAACCTCAACTTTGCGTGTGAACTTCAGTCCTGACGACTTCATGAATCTCAGGCAATAAAGTGTTTTTTCTCGGGGATTACTTCTGAAACCTGACGCAGTTCCCGCTATAAAAACACCTCATGGACAGACAACAACACCGGCGAGTTAAGACATCTCCCAGCTCAATGCTAACAGTCAGCCGATGATTTGTTTGCTAATTTACTTACTTGTCAGGGTCTCTGTGGTACTTCTGTGGTACTGCGTGTACTTCAAACTCCATATCAGACTATGGGTCGAGCGCCTACAGCTCCATAACAGGCTGCTCCGTTTTATTCCATTGATCGGAGTCCGATTAGCCATCAATGTTTACAAATAGTGTCCATGTGAGTTACACTGGTGTTCTAACGAAATCTGTTACTCTTCAGAATTTATAAAGCACTTTTCATACAAAAGTGCTTTACATATTGAAATCAGCAACATTTCAATAAAATGACAATTAGACAAACAATTACACATTCTCTACCTCCCACACACACACATACACACACCCTCCCTCAGTATTTGTTATAACTTTATAAATATAACCTGGTTTGGCGCTGCTGTGAGGAAACGATATCTTGGGGATCCGTCCACACTGGGAACCTTCATGGTCTCCGAAGCCACCACCAGGGGGACCCCCCTGATCCCGGCCGCCAGGGGCCCACACCACAACCATAGGATTGCAGAGCAGGACCCCCCAGCCACCCCAAACAAGAGGGCCCCCCAATGGAAACAACTCCACAGACCAAAAAGCAAAGCTCCCAGCGTGGAGGACCCCCATGAGGAAAACACCGGAGATGATGTTAAAAGACTAAATCAAATAAATGTCAATAAGAACAAATAAGACATATAAGTATTAAAATATGGACTTAAGAGTAATAAAAAAAAAAACTAATACGACATGCCTTTTTAAAATCAGAACCATAATAACACAGTAAAAAAAAAAGAAAAAAGTAAATCAGTGAATAAAACAGTCGAAAATATAAATGACAAATTAATTAAATGCTTTATTAAAAACGTAGGTCTTGAGCCTCCTCTTAAAAGCATCAACAGTCTCTGCAGCCCTGAGGTCTCTGGCAGGCTGTTCCACAGACGAGGGCCATAATGGTGGTAAGAAGATGATCTGGTGGGTTTTTGTCCTGACTTTGGGGACAACTAAAAGGCCGATACCAGAGGACCTCAGGGTCTGCGAGGGTTCATAGTTTAAAATCAGGTTAGATAAATAAGAAGGCCACAGACCATGAAGACATTTCTAAACTATTAAAAGAACCTTAAAATCAATCCTGAAATGCACGGGAAGCCATTGCAGCGATTTTAAAACAGGCGTAATGTGTTCCCGCCCTCTGGTCCTTATCAGAACTCATGCTGCTGAGTCTTGAAGAAGTTGCAAACTTGATGTACTCTTTTTAGGAAGACCAGAGAGCAGGGCATTACAGTAATCTATTCTACTAGAAATAAAAGCATGCATCAGCACCTCTGTGCTGGCAAGAGACAAAAATGGGCGGACTCTGGCAATGTTTTTAAGATGATAAAATCCTGTCTTTGTGACATTTTTGATATGTGGAATAAAATTCAGCTCAGAGTCGAAAAGAACACCCAAGTTTCTCACACACTGAGAAGGATTAAAATTCTGTAATTTTGGTAAAATGATCTCTCTTTTGTCTTCAGGACCAATGATTAAAATTTCAGTTTTGTCCTGGTTGAGCTGTAAGAAGTTCTCTGCCATCCATGATTCAATATCTAAAATACAGTTTAAAAGGGTGTTAACTGGCTCCAGATCATCAGGAGACACAGCGATGTAAAGCTGGGTATCATCAGCATAGCTGTGAAAATCAATGCCGTGTCTCCTGATGACGTCCCCAAGTGGCAACATGTACAGATTAAAAAGTATCGGGCCTAAAATTGAACCTTGGGGAACCTCACACTCAATTTCACAGATCCTTGAGGAGCATGTATCCAAACTTACTAAAAATTGTCGACCTGTGAGATAGGAGTAAAACCATTTTAAAACAGTACCAGAGAGGCCCACCAGACACCTGAGTCTGTCTAATAAAATCTGGTGGTCTACTGTGTCAAAGGCGGCACTGAGATCCAGTAGAACTAGAACAGAAAGTTTACGCGAGTCCATGTTACGTCTAAGATCATTAATAATCTTTAAAAGGGCTGTCTCAGTACTGTGGTTCACCCTAAAACCAGACTGATATTTTTCTAAGATATTTTAGATACTGAACCCAGATACTGATATTTTTGTGTTTATTCAAGAACTCATGTAACTGAATAAAAACAACTTTTTAAAAATAATTTTACTTAAAAACGGTAAGTTTGATAGAGGTCTGTGGTTGTCAAGCATGTTTGGGTCTAAATTGCTCTTCTTCAGAAGGGGCCTCTGTAGATGGGTGGTCTGTAGATTGTGATACATAAGACAGGTTGGTTGTTAAAAAGAAATGTGTGTTGCTCCAATGTAGAGTACTTATTTAATGTGACAGTCTGAGTTATAAATGAAATGTGAGCAACTGAAGCCATTCCACCGCCATTTTTGCCTTCCCTAATTGAAAAAAATTTTTTTTTTTTAAATAGGTGGGGAAGCCTTGGTGAGAATAACAGGTGCATCCATGCCAAGCCAGCTTTCAGTTAAAAAGAAACAATCAATATTGTTATTTAAAATTAAGTCATGAATGATAAAAGATTCATTTGATAGTGACCTACCATTTAAAAGAGCCATCTTATGGGTCTTTACTCCAGTTTTGTCTGATTGTGGTTCAACGATGATGAAGTGAAGATTATTGGGATTGGAGGATCTAGTGAAATACTGAATGAATTTTCGGCCGTTCCAGGGTGACGTCATGAAATGGGTGTAAAACATGTCAAGATTGGTTGAGAGCTTTAGTGGTTCAGTGTAGTCAGCCATCTTACTTCCGTGTTTTAAATTAGACGCATAAAAAAACTAATATTTACCACCAAATTCGTTTCTATAGTGGCGAGGGGAACCTATTTAACTAATAAATGCCTGTGGTTGACTTATGGAATGTTTGAAAACCATGATACAGCTTTTTTATTACTTTATGGATAAACCTTTGTTGGTGGTTCCAGCCTCCAGACGCCTCCTGTTTGGAGAAACCGGTGGAATATGTTGCTCAGGTGCGAGGTCAGCCGACAGTCAGCTTAAGCTGCACTATCGCATTACACGTGATCTTCCCCATGCTCCAAACACCAACTATCACATGCTCCGTTCCCGTCTGGGTGGTCTACCTAAACCGCTGACTTCCTGCTGTTCATGTTGCTGCTCTGCTGTATATTTCATGCTGCAGCCCACCTTCACAGCCACACCACCGCCTGCCTGCATCTGCTGGTTCACTAGATTATGAAGTGTTTAAAAAGGAAGTTGTGTGACAAAGAAATGTCAATGGAATGATGCTTTATTCCCTTAAACATTTGCAGCTATATCAATACAAAATGAACACAGAAGAAGACCTGAAAAACTAACTGAAAAAAAGACCATGCATATATATATATATATATATATATATATATATATGTGTGTGTGTGTGTAAACACACACAGCAGGGGGGAGGGGAGGGGGGATTGAACACGTCAACATGTTTCTCAGAAAATATATTTCTAGTAGAGCTATTGACATGAAATTTTTACAAGTATTACACACATACAAAGAAATCCTAAGAAATCCTAACATTTATGTCAATAAATGAAGTTATGTGTAATATAGTGAAATGACACGGGGGGATAAATATTGAATACACTTACTGAAATTTATTTAATACTTAGTGCAAAAACCTTTGTTGGTGGTTCCAGCCTCCAGACGCCTCATGTTTGGAGAAACCGGTGGAATACGTTGCTGAGGTGTGATTTTGGCCCATTCTTCCACACAAACTGACTTCAAATCTTCAAGGTTCCGGGTCTTTTCTGTCAACTCGGATCTTCAGTTCTTTCCAAATATTTTCAGTTGAATTCAAGTGGGCTGATTGACTGGGCCGTTCTAACAGCTTTATTTTCTTTTTCTTAAACCAGGTGAGTGTTTCTTGACTGTGTGTTGGGATGGTTGTCTAGCTGAAAGATCCAGCCTCTTTTAATCTTCAGCAGCAGCTGATGGCAGCAGATTCTGGTCCAGAATGTCTCTCTACTTTTCTCCATTCATTCTTCCTCCAATGATATGAAGTCTGCCAGTACCACATGCTGAAAAACAGCCCCCACCATGATGTTCCCACCTCCAAACTTCATTGTTGCTATGGTGATTTTGGGGTCAAGTGCAGTGCCATTTCTCCTCCAAACATGTTGTCTTATGACATCCAAAGAGTTCAGTTCTGGTCTCATCTGACCAGACTATGTTTTCCAGAATGTCATGGGTTTGTCCAGATGTTGCGTTGCAAACTTCAAACCAGCATCAACCTGCTTTTTCTTCAGAAATGGAGTCTTGTGTGGTGTGTATAAGGTTTTTTAGATACGGGAGAGGAGGGGGGGAAAGAAAAGAGGGCCGGAGGGGGGGAAAAGAAAAAAAATAAAAAAAAAAAAAAAAAAAAAACTAAAAAAAAAAAAACAAACAACAAAAAAAAAAAAGAAGGAAGGGGGGGGGGGCGGCCGCCCCCGCCCGCGGCTGGCCGGCGGCGCCCCCCCCCGCCTCGCCCCCGGCCGGCCCCGCCCCCGGCGGGCCCCCGGCCTCCCGGCCCCCGCCCCGGCTCCGGCCCCGCCCCCCCTCCCCCCCCTCCCCCCCGGGTCCTCCCCCCCGGCCGCCCCTCCCTCTTCCCTTTCAAGGGGTCCCCAAAACGAAAAAAAGAAAAAAAAAAAAAAAAAAAAAAAAGGGAGCGGCGCCCGCGTACATGAAGGCCATGGTGGTTGAGTGCATTCTTGTTTTCTCTGAAACAACTGTACCTGCTGATTCCAGGTCTTTCTGAAGCTCTCCACGAGTGGTCCTGGGCCGTTGGAGAACCTTTCTGATTATTGTTCTGACTCCTCTGTCTGAAATCTTGTGAGGAGCACCTGGCCGTGGCCGCTTTATGACCATGCCGTGTTATTTCCACTTCTGGATGATGGTCCCAATGGTGCTCACTGGAACTTTCAGAAGCTTAGAAATGCACCTGGAACCAATGCCTTCAGTGTGTTTGCAATAATAAGGTTGTGTAGGTCTTTAGACAGCTCTTTGCTTTTACCCATCATGCAATGCTTCTTGTCTGACACCTTGGTGATGAGAAACCTTTTTAAAGGCATCAATCAGGACTAAACCTGCTGATCTTACTTTGCACTGACCGGATTACTTTCTAAATACTGACAGACTTTCTTGGCTTACCAGATCTTTTTGTCCTCTATTGCTTCATGTGTTCAATACTTATTCCCTGTCATTTTACTTTATTACACATAACTTCATTTATCAACATAAATGTTAGGATTTATTTGTATGTGTGCATTATTTGAGTTGTTGCCAGCATCTGGTGAAAATTTAATGTCAATAGCTCTACTAGAAATATATTTTCTGAGAAAAATGTTGAAGTGTTCAATACTTTGCCTGTAAATTAATCACCCTTGTCTAGGTGGCTGAGGGTCTCCTGGTGTCAGCGAGTCCCAAAAATATATTTTCCTCACAGCAGCGTCAAGACAGATATATTTTTATTAGTGTTGTGTGTGTGTGTGTATATTTGTGTACATGAGTGCATGCAAGAGGGAAATTATGATTACACATGAATTAAAAAAATTGTTAGGTACTCTCACGCAGAAGTAAATGATCTATGTTTTTAACATGACAAGATTGCTGTTATGTAAAGCACTCTGTGCTACTTAGTGTATGTGTATGAAAATAAATGCAATTTGATTTAATGTATACTTATCAAGCTCATCACCAAATTGTATCCATGATGAAGGGGACCCAAGTGTACTCCAGGGGTAAAAAAAAAATACTTTTGAAAAATAACCGTTTACATAATTAAGACATCTTGTCACACTTGACAACTTTTATATTTTCATATCTTTAAGGACACCCAACATGCATTTTGATGGCGGTGTAAAAACAGCCAGAGGCTAAAGCTTAATTAGGGCTGCTGAAGAAAGGTGAAAAGAATAAAGACTGACATAAAGAACAAAAAAAGACAGTATGCAAATTGAAATGCCGCGAAGCTGAGAGGATACGAGAGGAACTCCAATTGGGCAACCCATGATCTCTGAATAAGTGCCTTTCCCTTTGATTTCAGTTTTCTTTTCCTTCTCAATAATGAGCTCTTTTAATGGTTTCTTGGTGTGTCAACTCCCAGTCTGCAACCAGCTCAGCTGGACTGTGTGTGGGCGGCAACAAGGGAAAGAAGCTTAGAAATGACAGAGAGAGGAGGTAAGTCTATGAACCAGAATAACACCTATTTCAAAATGAAAGTAATCATATGAAATTGTGGCCCAACTAATCATCTTTAATGAGCCTGAAAAAAGGGGGTCTGCAGCAAAACAAGAGTTCGTGTGCACAAGAACATGGACTTCCAAACAAATTCTGGTGTTCTTTTAGAGCCCCAAATGCAAAGTTACATCTCCTTTAATAATAAATGCCACTGAACAAGAAAATATAAAGGTCAGATACAATGCCTTTAAATATTACATTTTATGAGTGTTCAACCTAAAAAGGCTGCAGAACAGGACAAATCCTGAAAAAGTCCTGAACATGTGGCAAGCCCATGAGAAGCTCAGTAAACATGAAATATTTCTTTTCAAACTCCTCACATCATTGCCTGATAAAATCCATCAAATGAAAACTTACTTTTATATAAAACTTCATTTTGAAGCGTCTGTGAAGCATGAGTCCAGATTCAGGGCTGAACAGTGCGAGCGTTTTACTCACATGTCCACCTAAAAATAGATTGGTGTGAATAGAAGAAAAAAAAAATGGGAGTACGTGTGCAGGTACAGATTTCAGCCCTTTCATTTGCATTTTGCTCCTAAAATAAGCCAGGCTTAATTTAAAGTAGAAATGAAACCGTCAACCAAACTAAATTTTTTATTTGACTGAGTCCTGGTCTTTTCAATGACTATATAACAAACATGAAAATATAAGCAGATGCAAGAAAAATGTAGCGATGTTTTATTTTTTTATGGTCAGGGTGCCGCCACCGGTTTGGTTTGCACTCCAGCTCTGCATTGAATCCATTTGTATCACCAGCTACACTATAACTAACAAACCGTAACCAGAGGTGTCAAAAGTAGAAGTAAAAGTAGTTTTCAAGTACAAATCCTGCCATGTTTTTGGATCTGCCAGAACATTTAGAACAGCTGTTTTCACTAACGAGCTCATCTACCTGGGAGAGGAGCTAATTAAAGCCAGCTGGTTCAGTGATTGGTTGGAAAAACTGCTGGAAAGGGTTTCTACTTTCTACTTCTACCCAATTTTGGACGCCTCTGACCGAAACACATTTTAGAAGATGGACATAATGGAAGGCGAAGCTGAAAGGCCGGTCGAGCGTACAGATTCTGTTGCTGATGCTTTCCAGCCTGTAGGCCCTGTGGCTGGAGAAGATGAAGCCGGTGCTGGTCTGGGAGGGGCGGGTTAGCAGCACCTGTAGGTGTGGCTGCGGTTCAGCACTGCTGGGAGCATGAAGGCAGCATGCCGTCTCTGAAGGAGATCCGAGTGGAGACACTGGAATGTAAACAGCAGGTAGGCTAGCTGTTATCCAAGCTAACGTTGGTAATTGCTGTGATTTAAAGGGGAAGTTCAGGATTTTTGACAAAGGGCCTCATTTTCGAGTAAGCCAGGGTGCTACTTATCACTGGAGACAGTTTCATCTTATTTAATCTCATATTCTTGTTATTTGTGACATTATTTTGTTAAAACGGCATTTCCACAGATAGTCTTGTGTTATTACTGATTTGCCTTGGGTGTTCTGTGAAGTGGATACGATTGTTGTTAATGACAGGCTAGCAGATTCCTATTGACTGATGCTAGCATTAGCTTCGGGGAACAACGGTAACGAGAATATGAGATGAAACTGTTTCCAGTCATAAGTAGAACCCTGACTCACTTGAAAGTGAGTCCCTATGTCAAAAATCCTGAACTCCCCTTTAATGTAAAATACAGTAAATGCTATAGCGAGACAGGGATATGATGGGAAAGATGCAAGGCATACAGCCTTCAGGATGATGAGGGAGAGCGCGGTGTTTGGTAGAACTGGTGGAAAACGGGGAGTCCCGGTTAGAAAGTCTTTATGACGTCATTTCAGAGCAACCTACAGCAGAGTTGTTCTGTTCATTTTTAGGCTGTGGGGAGGATTTATGAGTGTTGTCAATCGTTATATGTTATGCATAGTGCAGCTTTTCTTCCATGTAGGGAAACCAGTAATAAATAGTCCCTGGGTTTTTATGAGTGCCTTTCAGAGAACAGTGATGGAAGTTCACAACTCAGCAACTTCTTGCCGTATTGCTTAAAGATTAAATGAAGAGGTTACCTGCTGCTGACAGTCAAGTATCTGCAGAAGAATAAACAGGGAACAGGTGTTATTGCCCCCTACAGTCACAGATTTTCATGGGTCACAGGACCAAGTCCTGCTGTGGACCACTGGATAGATACAGCCAAGCATGCCAGGTGACTGGACAACAAAAAACTGTGGAACAGGGATGTTCTCTGTATTAAAACTCTGTTTCTCTGTGTAACGCTTCATTTGGCCTTTTGCCCGGTGTTACGGCCACCTAGTTTCTAACCCCTTTGTTTTTCATTTTGCATGTAAATCCTCCTGCTCGATCCCTCCGTTCTCATTGGCTTGGCTCCCCACCACCATCTCCTCCCTCCCTCCACCACTGTTGGAGAACATCTCTTTTTCAGTTTACAGTTTACAGTTTTTCCAGGTTTTGTGTTTATGTCTTTAGTAAACCTCCTGCACAATAATAAAACTTCTTTACTCCACCTGAAACCAGTCTTTTGTTTGCGTCCCCAACCCCTAGCAGAGCTGGGACGTAACACCCGGGTTAATGTTGATTTTGTTTGGGGTTTTTTGTTTGTTTTTTTTTAAATGCGGTCCTTTAAGAAAATTCATAGTGCTTCTAAATTTTTTTCCCAGTGACAAAAGCCAAGCGTACAGGCCTGTGACATCTGCCCATCTCATCACAGAGAGTTGATACACATACCCTAACACAGAATATATAAACTTGGACTGTCAGGTGATAAAAAGTTAATCTAATTAATTACAGAATTTGTAACTAATGAATGTAATTAATCACATTTTATTCTTATATCTGCCAAAGCACTCGTGTAGAGCTATGGTCCTCAAGGGCCGCAGTCCTTTAAGTTTTCCATGCAACCCTGCTTCAACACAGCCTATGAAGTTCTGTACAATGACTCATTGACACGTTGCTTCTTCTTCTTCTTCTTCTGGTGTTTATTGGTGGTTGGCACACGGCTTTAGGTGCATCTGCCCCCACTGCCTGGGTCATTCAGTGGGCCAAACTTAAAGCAACCCTTACCGATGTTGCATTCTTACACTATTTTTCTAACAGGGTAAAATGCTATGAATGATGTAATGAAACTCTAAAATACAAGACAGACCCACCATTAATCAAAATAAAATATTATTCCAATCTCTAAATATTCAATGAAAACTCCAACCAATCCTTGAAGTGGGGTGCACCTCTAGGATTGTCCAACGGACCTGCCTGTCAGACCTTTGCTTCTGCATTGGGAGGTGGAGGGAATGAAGGGGTGTGTCTTAGGAGTGAGGCGGGACTGTTTATATTCAAATAATCTTGCTGTGCTTTCTGAAATGGAAGATCGGTAAAGGTTGCTTTAATGTTTGTGCATTGAGTTGGCACTCTGAATTAATCGCAATTATCTTTTATAACACATTAATTTGCAGTGTAATTAATTAATCTAATTAATGTGTTAAACTGTCAGCCCTAATATATACATAATATAATATTATCATACACCTGTGGTGGCCGTGCATCTGGTACCTGGGCCTTCAGATTTAACTTTCCTGACTTCATCTACTTCTTAATATCACCACTCTCATTTCACAATAAGAGAACCCATCAATGCTACAAATATGCAATGAAACAAGCCGTGATATTGTCTAACAGAGAGAGAGGTTTGCGTGTGAGGGTGAATACAGTGAGAAATAAAGCAAGAAGCCAGTTAAGACACCACCAAACCTCTTTATACGCAACTCTACCACGTCCATCAGCACGAGCACTTCAGCATCAATATTCATCCAAGTGTCTAACAAAAATTTAAAACATTTCAATAAAATACATCGCACTCACCAGAGATGCTGATCATTCATGAATAAAATCCATCCCTCTTTCTTTGACTTCAGTGACTGCCACAGAGGTAAATTCTGCTTTCAGTTCCTCCAGTAAATCCTTTTCTATGGCAGCATCGGAGTTAGCCGGTCTCTTTTCACGATGTCAAGCTTTTCTGGAAAAGTCTGCCTTGAAAATGTTTTTAGTCCGAGACCAAGTCCGCTTCTCCTCCCAGCTGCCATTGTGGCCGTAAAAACTTTTAACTCAAGGGTGTCGATGAGTACAGATTGCTGCAATACGTTATGCTAGCTGAACTTTGCGCTGTAAAGGTTTTGCGCTAACTACCAAATGAGAGGACAGAAAATGCTGACACAGGGCCCCACAGGGCCGCTAGCTGGCCCTGTGGGGCAAATCTGAAATCTGATTGTTTTAAGAAAAAGTCCATTTCGAAGACATCCGCCAGCACTGCTGATTCTAAAGGCCCTGGGCAGATTAGATTAGCATGGCAACACACAGAGGTTGAAATCTGATTGGACAAACACATCTAGCAACCACGTTAATATGATGGAAGCAGTGCAGCCAAGAGAAACACTATGAAATGAAGAGAATAGATTGTTGGGAGTAAATTAATACTGTTGCAGAAAATAAAGTTAGAGTTTAGGTTGTAATTGTCGGTTAGTGCTTCTGACAGTTTAGGCCAGCAGAGGAGGCTTGGCCAGCCCTAATGGACCACCACTGTCATACACTGCTATCAAAATATCAGCTTTATTATAAATGAAGCTGTTTCTTCAAATTAAAGTTTATTTCTGTAGCACTTTCTAACAACGCTCAAATAAAATGACTAGATTAAGATGATTCCGTTTTCTCGGGTAAGATGTAACTGAGATGTAGGTGTGTTACTTGTATGACAATTCAATCTACCAATCAAATGAAACTGAATCAGGCGTTACTTTAATAAATCACTATATTTACAAGAAGCACCTTTCAATAGGTCCTTGACTGTAACTGACAACATGCTCTCACCTATTCAGTTAAATAAAAGTTTAAAAATGTATTGATTAAATCCCTGCACCTGATTTTCACCCCAAACCACACATGCCTTAAAGGAATAGTACACCCACAGAATGGTGTTCATTCATTTTCTACTCACCCTCAGACTCTCTCAGTAGGAGATCGGACAGGTTTTCGTTTTCCCCCAACTTTCATATAATGGAGTTTATCAGCACTTGACATAAAAAGGTCCATAAAAGTCCACAAAAACCTGTCAATATTCCTCCATACTGCTCGTCCAATGTAATCCAAGTGTCCTGAGTGGGTTGTTCATAATTTACTCCAAACGACATCATTTAGTATATTTTTATAGCCTAAACAGTAGAAAATTGTACTTCCACGGTTCACGTTCATGGAAGTTCATGACACTATGGAAGCCGCAGCGGACGAGATTGCATGTTCTTTCTTTGTTTAAAATCAATAGTCCCTCTTGTGTTTGTCTGCAGCTCGGTCGCTCTTAGCACAATGTAAGCAGCTAATTCTTCTTCTACGCTTGCATTATCAGCAGAGTAGGCGCTGAACACAGCGGCCTCCATAGTGTCGTGAACTCGCATCAGCGTGCATCGCAGAAGTACAATGTTCTACTGTTAAGGCTATAAAAATCTACTAAATGATGTAATTTTGAGTAAATTCTGGACGCTACCCACTCAGGACACTTGGATTACATAGGATGAGTAGTATGGAGGAATATTGACAAGTTTTTGTGGACTTTTATGGACCCTCTTGTGTCGAGTGCCGGTAAACTCCATTATATGACAGTTGGGGAAAAACAAAAACCTCTCAGATCTCCGGCTGCATTTGAGAAGTTAAAAAATGCTCCAGGGTCTTGCTCAGCATGAGGGTGAGTGGAAAATGAAGGAACATCCCTTCTGTGGGTGTACTGTTCCTTTAATGCTGTGTATCTCTGTATGTTCAAACAATCACCTTTTATATTTGAGGTCTGTGAATGAATCTCTAAGCACCTCAACTCTGGGCAATGGTACAACAATGTTGGTACATGTCTGTTTGCTGAGTTTAAAGGGCTTTTATGTGAAATTCAAGCAAAATGAATTCAGTCACTTTTGGTTGTGCCTAAAAGTGAGATAGAAAGAAAACCTCACAGTCCTGTTATGGACTCAGCCTGCTCCATCACAGCTTTTAAGGAGTGATGACATAGCAGTAAAAACTAGTTTGTGTTGTTGGCATTGCTGCATGTGTCAAATCTCCAAAGAAAAAAACGGCTTTTCTCAGAGCGGGGTATTGTTTTGAAACGCCAGACCTCAGGTCCTCAGTAAAACAGTTGGGTCTGGTTATGATAAGGAGCTCTATTGAATTGCTTTTCTTTTTTTTAATTGTCATATAACCAGTTACACGAAATGACTTCCAGCACACCCGTCCAGATTGGACAAACAAAAGAAAACATAGCATAACATACAGGACCGGGAAGACTTGAAGATGCGACGGATGCCCGCACTTCCTTCGTGTCAAAGAAGGAAAATGATTACATCAGGAGAGTTGGGTAGGTGAGCAAAAAAGAGCATGTACACGAGTGCTGCTGAAATCAGAACTCGGGTACAGGAAAAAAATCACACCGAAACAATTAAGCACATACTCAGACTGATACACTATAACAACCATAAACATCATGACACATATGGTAGGAAGGAGGAGGAGTCCAGAGCCCAGTGGGGACGAGGACGCAGCTCCGAATGGGCGCATCCTTCCAGACACCCCCGGTTCCTGGTGGGAGGAAATTAAAGGACCAAACCGGAGACCAAGTTGACTTCATTTTGATTGGCTACACCTTATTTGGCTAAAACCTTATTTAGAGAAACAAGGTCAAGCTGCTCTAGCGGTCGGAGTTTGCTAAAGGCTAACTGCTAGCAACATGGTCACTGTAGACAGTGAGCTACGTTTATCAGACAAGACAGCATTTAGAAAATAAATAGACTTACAGGTAATGACAAGCTTGTGGCCCCCTCCCTCAGTGTTGCTGCAGAAGTTTTCTTTTAAATCCATTTGTTTGAAAATCCAGACCTGACTGCTTAGCAGTCACTCTCCCACACGCAGTTGAAACAGACAGGGAGGGGGGAGCGAAGCGGACGGTGCATAGACCGTTACGGAGAGAGGGGGGGGGGGGGGGGGGGGGCTGACAGAACTACGTAGAATGATAGCCTGCTGTCTGATTCAACCGTTTCTGAGCAGAGAGACAAAGCTGACAGACCATAAACAGGAACTTTGATTCTCACTCTGGACATTCACATGGCCTCATCAGTGCACAATAGATCATATTATACACCCAAAACCCCAGAAAAGGGAAATTTGATGTCATGGCACCTTTAAAAGGATTTATATAGACACAGATGAAGAAAACTAAGTGATCGGTGAGTATGCCAGAATATTATTGGGGTTGGGCAAAATAATTCCAAAAGGCTTATTGCGAATAAAAAAAGGCGGGGGCGGGCCCCCCAGGCGGGAACTATTTTATTTATGGATTTATTTTTTAACTGTACATGTAATGATGCAGTAATTGTTTAATTCACAGGACATCCCTTCGGTTCAAACATACTACGCATCCATTTATGCTGTATCTATATTGTCGTTCTCAAAATTAATCATCCCCTCCAATTAAATAGTGAAAAGATCAACTGTCAGTGAAATAAGTTGAAACTGACCAAAGTAATAAATAAAAATTCTATGAAAATCATGAAATTGATTTTGAATTGTGGTTTGATAAAATATTAAAAACAAACAATTAAACAAGCATGATGGGGCTCAGAAGCTAACATTTTGTTGAGCAACACTTTGAGACAATCACTGCAATCAGGTGTTTTCTGTAACGTCCAAACAGACGTCTGCACCTGTTGACAAGTATTTTGGTCCACTGTTCATGGGAAAGGTGCTCTAATGTGTCTGTGATAGTTTTGTTTTTTAATAATTATTAAATATATATATATATATAAATATATATATATATATAATTAATTAATTAATTATATAAAAATTTGATTATTATTTTCAACCACATTTTTTAAAAGCAATATTTTATTTCACTACATCATAATTTTGTAAATTTTTATTATTACTTTTTCAAGTTTCTTGTCATTTAAATGATTATTTTCTTTAATTGGAGGGTATGAATAATTTTGAGACCTACCAGTGGCTAAAGGAAAAGGTGGAGGAAGCCTGGAGGTGAAGACAACAGTAGTCCCGTTGGTCATCGGAGCACTGGGGGCAGTCCCCCACCCTGGAGACGTCCCAGAAGAAAATTTTACTGCTCAAAGCTTTTTGTTTTGCATCTCAAAAGGCAAAAAGGAGATCTCTTCCCGGCATTCAGGTTTCAAATTGTTCTCATGAATGTCTCTTTTGTTTCTCCTAAAATTCACTCGGAGAAATAGTTGAGACTACAATAAAAAGTGTCTTATTTGACACTTGATGCAGACATCTTCAGAATTATTGAGAAATGATTGAGATCTCCTTTGGGACTGGAAGTGAGACTAAGTTGAGATTTTGTGCAACTTTTCTATCTGGACACAAGTTTGAGAAACAGGAGAAATAAGCCATTGTCTCTATGAGATCTCCTTTACAAAATTATTTTCCTCTGGGGTGGCTCCAACAGACATCTGGGGAAACATTCAACATCAGCCATGGAAAAAAAACACTAGAAGTAGAGGAAATGTGTTTTTTGTGTGAGTAAAACTATTAAATAACAAAGACTGTATGGTGCAGCTGCTGTCTGAACCATTATTAGCTACCATTAGACTGTAGTACATGTGTGTGCATGTGTGGTGTGGTGATATGAATACGTCCTCTTATCAAGCTGAATTGATTAATTGCATGTTGACGTCTATAGAGTGGCATTTGGAGAGGCCACTGCTGGAAGAGACCCATTATGATTTTGCTTTCATGTTCATTGACTCACTAATGTACACACACTCATATGCATGATGATTCCCTCCACAGCAGCCAATTCACAGATTATACAAAATCCGGAACACACCTAAATTCACATATTCAGATATGCACACAAACAAACTCACTCAGAGTAACTTAGATGCCGGGCAAATACAGTGCTGAGAGAGAGAGAGAGAGAGAGAGAATAAAGGAAGCCACTTGCTTCAGCTAGTTAGGGAATATGGAGTCGATGGAAGGAGGCAATACCCGTGGCTTAGAAATGAAACGCTGGTGGAAAAGAGTCCAGACTGTATGAGGGGGACTCCAGTGGGAGACAGTCATAGTGGTGACAGTGTAGAGGAGAGGAGGTTGGTAAATGCTGGGGAGTGAGAGAGACAATGCAAACAGCATTTCATTTGGGTTTTGAAAGCTGACACTGATACCAACAGCTTTGTTGTCAGGTTTATAGTTTCCAGTAATTCCGTCAGATACAGAATTTATTCAGTTTCTCTGTTCTGTAGCCCCAAAATAACAATGTACATTGAAAATCTTTCAACTTTCCAAGCCCCGCTGAGCTTGCCAATGGAAGTTTACAAAGTTTGCTAGAGATCGCCAAGTTAACAGTGTTAATTATTAACCCTTAAAACTCTGCTACATCTCACATGCCCCCCATCAGCTTGTGAACCTGCGAGGTAAATTGTGATGGACCGCTTAACCCTCCAGGCAGTCCTGGTGCTTGGACAGATTTGTAGTCAAGACCGCCTAAACCGAGGCCAAGACACAACCAAGACCAGAGAGTACCAAGACCAAGACAGACCAAGGCCATTTCTCAATATGCATACTTTTGCATACTAAGGTGTCTTGATGCAGGTGTACATGTGGACGCTCTTATGCCTGAACATGGTGTTTGTTATGGACAATCCATGACGAGCACAGAAGTCCAACAACAAAACACCGCTCAGGTTCAGATCAGGGGTTCTGTTCCTCCCAATCATGCCCCTCCAGGTCTCACTGTCGTTGCCCATGTGAGCATTGAAGTCCCCCAGCAGAATGATGGAGTCCCTGGAAGGAGCGCTTTTCCAGCACGCCATCCAAGGACTCCATAAAAGGGTGGGTACTCTGAACTGCTGTTCGGTGCATAGGTACAAAGCTGAGCCCGACCGGGCCCCATGAGCAAAAGCCCGGCCACCAGGCGCTCACCTCTGTGACCCAGCTCCAGGCCTGGCTCCAGAGGGGGGCCCCGGTGACCCACGTCCGGGCGAGGGACACGTGGCTCCGTTGTTGTCTTTCTCCATGAGGGGTGTTTGGGCTGCGCTTTGTCTGGTCCCTCCCCTATAATTTGTTTTCCATGGGTGACCCTACCAGGGCCATAATATAGCCCAAACAACATAGCCCCTAGGATCCTCAGGATACGCAGATCGCTCCATCACGATAAGGTGGCCGCCCAGGGAGGGCTGTCATAGTTTATTTTTTTATTTTATGTTATTCATGTTTATCATGCCAGAATTTACGGGGTTCGGTCTGTTAAAGGCAGGTGGATTTTGTTTAGTTATTAAATAAACCACAAATGAGATCATTACACTTATACGGCGTTAAATATGAATAGACCCTGGACCAGTTTAGACTGAAAACTTGGGCCCCTGCATTAGAGAACCTTTCCCATAAACAGTGGACCAACATATCTGTCAACAGGTGCAGAAGTCTTTTTGAACATTACTGAAAACACCTAATTGCAGTGATTGTCTCAAAGTGTCGCTCAACAAAATTTTAGCTTCAGAGCCCCATCATGCTTGTTTACTTGTTTTATTTTTGGTGTGTTTTTTTTTTTTTTTCCGTAATAATGCAGAGAATTTATTATTCTAGTCAATTCCAAGTTATTTCACTGACAGCTCTTTTTTTTCTTCTTTAATTGGAGGGTATCAATAATTTTAAGGTCTACTATATATATATATATACAGTCTATATGTATACATATATATATATATATATACATATATATGCAATGAGTGGATAGTCAGCTAAAGCTTTCTTTTTTATCAACCTCTCAGTTTTTGCACTTTTTTAATTTCATTTTTGTGCATGCAAACACCATTAAAGGGACTAGAGGCAACATTAAGAAATGAAACCCGCGACTGCCGCTTCAGGTAACTGCAGCCACGACCCAAGCCATCACAGAGATGTGCACAAACTGAAACTATAATGTTGTTTACTACGCTTTTTCTTCGTAGTTACACTTTTTAGTGTCTTTCAGTTGATCTGGATCGTTTGCTGACGGCAGAAGAATCCATCGCTTACAGTGTTTGAATTTACCACAACCATCTTCCTGTATCAAAACTGTCGGGGATGCAGATGCAGCGTCATTTGGCGTCACATCCAAAGGAAATTCAACCACCGAATTGCAGCGCTTTATGCTGCACACAGCCTTTTCAAGGCAACGGAGAGAGACATGGGTGGGCTCGTTCTTTTTGGTTTTTAAAGCTTCATCCCCCATAAGTATTAAAAAAACTGGACATGCTTGTTTATTCTCATTGTAATTCCTGCCTCTAGTCCCTTTACCTCTGCACAATCTGAGGTTTAGGGTTTAACAAATTTGAGGAGTTAAAACATTTTCCTCAGTTTAGGCCATAGCTTGTCATCACAAGGTGATGGTAGGTCTTGAAGCCAGAGTAGTTGAGAACCACTGATCTAGATCTCTATCCTGGGAACAGCAAAGATACTTAGTAAAGCCCTGAAGCTCACAGGGAGGAGCTGAGCTCAAAAGAAGGGTAAGTGTCCAAAATGGGGCAGTGAGTGTGGAGTTAATATATTATCTATGTGAGAAAACAGCAGCTTCTCATGTTACTTTCGTCAGTAATATCAAATACTGTATCTGAATCCTTTGCCTAGTAAGATGTAAATTCATCGGTGTTAAAATGTGCACATTTTTACATCTGTCCATCAATGCATCCAGTGAAATGTTTTCATCAAACCTTGCCAGATCATTTCGCCTGACTTCACAACACAGGCACCACTACAGCTGTAATAGCAGTGCTATTACTGCCATTTACCTCCATCAGACTCAATCATATCTCATTACATCCCATGGCTGACCCTGCCATGCCACGGGATGCAGCATTTCTCTTTGTGTTTGCTGAAATGTAACACCTCATCACGCACATTTATACTGCAAAAATAAAACAGAATAGTTGCCACATACTTTGTTGGAATCGTCTTTCCCTCTGTTCCCTTTACATTTTATTTTCTGTGAGCAAAAGTAGAACATGTGCCACCTGTGCTTCCTTAAAATGAGCAAAGCAACATAATCTCAACCACAGATTTGGTTCCTTCCTGCAAGTACTGGCATATTCAAATGGGAAAATTTTTCTCTCGTTTTTTTCCATTAAAAATGCTTTTTAAAATCTTTTTTTTTAAAAGAGATCTACTGTAGAACTCAATATTCTGTGGGTCCTGAAAAGATAAGCCTAAATTCCCCCAAGTATATCCTGCTCCACTGGTTAAAGAAGCAAAATTTCAGCTGAGCATAAGACTTTTTATGACAAATATGTGGAACTAATGACAAATATGGTGAAATAAACCTCCTGAATGGGTCATGGCAAAAGTGTGTATCTCAAATGTTCATTCGTATAGTACAATTTAGAACAATTTTTAACCTCTCCAACACCACCAGCACTGAATCAAAATTAAAAGACAATCTAAGCTATTAAAACAACAAAAGACAACTTACTCAAAAAGAACAAAATGGAAATTTTACAATTAAGAACAAAATAAGAACATCTTAATATTTCAAACCCAAGATGAAATCCTAAATCCTACACAGTGAAATCCCCAGTGTTAAATTTGAGTTGTTCAGTCATATTTACTCTTTCAGAGTAATTCTAACACCATTGAGAGTAAAATAACCACCAGTGCCGGTGAAAATTTTCAGAGTTAAAACAAGTTTCTTCTTTCAGTGTATAATTAACTCTATGAAGTGTAAGGGAAGCTAAGTGCACCCAGGAAGACTCCGCCTTCTTTGGCTTGAATATTTCCCATCATGCTTTGTGACTCCCCTGTATGGTCCTGCACCGTGAGTTAAGTGTATACTGCATGTGATCCCTTTGGGTCTCCTTGACGTGCACAGTGTATTAATTAAAACATGTCACTGAAGTTGGTAGTTTGTGCTGACTATCAGTACTTGGTTGGTAAGGGTCAAAGTACCAACTAATCTTCACAACTCTCCCAAATTTCTGTGCTGATAATCAGGACAGTAATTTTGGGTCAATGCATGATGGGGAAATAATGTGTTAATATTATTACGTAATTCAAAATTCTTTAGTATTCACCTCCATTACCTCAAAGCAGGCCTATTTTCATTTTTATACTTGAGAGCAACCCTAAGAGTTCATTTTTACTCTTATAGTGTTAGGCATTTGACTCTAGATTAGTGTTGACTTATAACTCTGAGAACAGTGTAAAATGTACACTGACTCCTTGGACCCAAATAAACACCGAAATTGGTGTACAATATAATCCTAAAGTGTTGGATATACACTGTCAAATTTGCTGTGTAGCTATATATAAACCTGTGAGAAAATACTTTTTTTTTCAGCGTATTTTTAAAGTGGCCCAAACATGCACGCAGGAAGGTGTTTTAACTAGGGGAGGCTGTCAAATGAATGAATGAATGCCGTCATTTTTTCCCCATGTGCATCCCCACTCTACGACTACAGTATGTGAATAAAAATTAATAATAATAATGATCAGAAATAATAATAAAATCTATCTCGGAGCTCGGTGAATTTCATCACCCGATCCAGGAGATACGTCTGGATGGCGGCCGCTTCCAGGGGGATTTCCCGAGCCCAATTTGATGGGCTTCTGTCGAGGAGGATCGGTGCTGCATATCCCTCCAGGATACAAACTACAGGCGCTGTATTCCAGCTGCCGAGCGTCTGTCCACCTGCCTCCGGTGAGTAAGCTAGTCGTAGCTAGTTAGCGCTTCCAGCAAAATGTCCAACAACGTCCAACGACTTCCAACTTTCAACAAAAGAATGTGGCTGTTGTCGCTAGCTATTGTAGCTCAGTTTAACGAGTCTCTGCCGTCTCCTCTTCTCCACCTCTCAACATTTAACCAGCTGATTAAAATGCAACTTGTAACTGTCCACTTTCCTGCTGTTTTTATCCGGATCACAACACACACAGCGAGAGTTCGTTTACTTCAGCTGAGGCTGAACTCCTGGAACTGGAGTGTCATCTTGTGACCAAACTGAATACTACACTAGTCTGAACACAGACTCATATTGAATTATATTGACGTTTTCTAACAAAAAACCTCAATTTATTCATGTAGCGAGGACAGAGCTGCATCTTCCTCGGGAACTCCGGTTCCTGCTGCAGTGTGTCGGCGTTGCGAGTTTCACCCTGTCAAACACCGGCTGCAGAGACCTGCAGCTGCAGGTTAATGAGGTTTTGTCTGACCGGGTTTTCAGTCCTAAATTTATGGTATTATTCCACCACTTTTATGTGCAGGACTTTGTGATTTTATCAGTAAAAAAAACGCTTTTCCCTTCTTACTATAAAAGAGAGCGGCGAGCTGCAGAGCGCAGGTCCATTCACATCACGTCTCATTTTCAATGAGGGGGCTCGTACTGTTCGTGCGTGTAAAACGCTCAATTTCAACTTTTTCAACTCAAGCGAATAGGCGAAATACGCTCTATCCACACGAATAGGATGCCTCATTCGCGAGAGTTAGATGTGCATTTGGGGCTTGTTGCGCCGCAAATTTGCGTCAAACGCGGCGCCCCAAAGCTAACGCACATCTATTCGCGTCTGTATATTGACTTAACATGTAATTCAATCGTGTGAATAATTTTATTTACGTCCGGTGTGAACAAAGGGTAACTCACCGAGTTCACACATACACACAGTCTCCTCAACAAAGGATTTAGATTTTTTTAAAAATAGTTTTTCATATATATTTATATATATATATGTATATTATTTTTAAATGTAGACCTCCCGTCAATGCCTGCAGGGGCTGTATGGTCTGCAGCCCCCACAGCTCCCCACTTCCTGTGCCATTGGGCCCAAATTTAGTAATGATTGCACTGAGAATGGAAGGCTGTTCCACAGCTGAATAGCTCTATTCCCTCTAGGTACCAGTGTTGCCATGGGAACAGCCAACAAGAGCTGGTCAGCTGACCTCAAGGTTAGGGTGGGGCATGAGGCTGCAATTTCACATAAATACTGCAGGTCTAAGAAGTGCAAACATGTAAAAAAGATTAATAAAGTCTAAAAATCAGCACAACAGTGAACTGAAAGGCACTGAAAGTCAGGGATAATGACCCCACGCAGCTCATGATTACTCCTGTCTGATTTTGTGCATCCTCTTCAGCCACCTGTATTGTCCGATATTATCAGCCTACTAATATCATCGGCCAATATCGGCATTAAAATGTGATATTGGAAAATATTGGGATTGGGTTTTTTTCAGAACGATATTTTTACTAGCGAGATCTCATTCCATCAGCATTCAGAGTGATGTGACTACAGTGCAGCTGCTGCTGCTACAGACTGACTTGCTTTGAAGCTGCTGATAATATGTCTGGTTTTAAGTTGTTGTTTAAGTACCAAGTTGTCAAAAACATTATAATTAACCACATGTTGGCTAATACCTGCTAGTATCTGATGTATATGGCAGCCAGATGTCAAAAATAAACTCCTCTGGCTGAGCTAATTTCACCAATACTTTAAGCAGAATGAACAAACAAACGAATACTTTTGTCCTGTGAGTTCAGATTTAGCTCTCCATTAGTTATTGGGGCTTTCTCCACACTTGCAGGTAGCAGGCTGCTGCAGCACAGCTGAGAGAGCAGCAAGCTAGCCAGACAACAACAAACAGCAATCCGTGAAACTCTGAACTCTCAGGACAATAGCACTTGTTTGTCTGTTCATTCTACTTTAAGTGTTGGTGAAATACCGGAGTTATGGTGCATGTAATGCCTTAGAGAGGCCCACTCCTGCTACCCCCTTCAGTCCCATCATATGGATGTATGCAGAGGGCGGCTTATTCTAAATATCGTCCGAAGGAGTCAGAGTGACACCGTAATGTCACCGGTGAGCAAATGCATATAAACTCCTAGAAATAAGGTCCAGGTTGAAAAACAAAACATCCTTTAAAGGGAAGTTCAGGATTTTTGACATAGGGCCTCATTTTCAAGTGAGCCAGGGTCCTACTTTTCACTGGAGACAGTTTCATCTAAGTTCATCTCATATTCTTGTTACCGGTGGTCCCCAATGCTAATGCTAGCATAAGTCAATAGGAATCTGCTAGCCTGTCATTAACAATCGTA
Source organism: Atherinomorus stipes (assembly GCA_023101725.1). Taxonomy (NCBI): domain Eukaryota; kingdom Metazoa; phylum Chordata; class Actinopteri; order Atheriniformes; family Atherinidae; genus Atherinomorus; species Atherinomorus stipes. The sequence continues at coordinate 244,820 of JALJCO010002690.1, forward strand.
TCCACTCCACAGAACATCCGAGGCAAATCAGTTATAACACAACACTATCTGTGGAAATGCCGTGTTAACAAAATAATGTTACAAATAAAACTTACCTTGTACTACATTTTGACAGTAAAGTGTCTCAGCGGCAACACATTTTTACCTCTGGTATTTGGCAGCGGAGTGATATCATTTGCCGTTAGGAGTAAGGAATTTGATTACAGTAGCAGCTGTAAAAATGAACACGTATAAACCATGTTGACTATTACTGTTCTTAATTCTGTAAACTAGCAAGCTATTGAAAATGTGCGAAGACTGTGGCACTTCTGTTTTTCCTTTGAACCGTATCACTCTCTTGTCTTACCACCCGGAAGCAATGTATCATTCTGCTGCTAGTGAGAAACTAGATCCTCAAAATGTAATGTGCAATTTGTGATGCGAGGTAAGTTTTATTCGTAACATTATTTTGTTAACACTGCATTTACACAGATAGTCTTGTGTTATAACTGATTTGCCTCGGGTGTTCTGTGGAGTGGATACGATCGTTATTAATGACAGGCTAGTAGATTCCTATTGACTTATGCTAGCATTAGCATCAGGGACCGCCAGTAACAAGAATATGAGATGAAATAAGATGAAACTGTCTGCAGTGATAAGTAGGACCCTGGCTCACTTGAAAATAAGGCCTATGTCAAAAATCCTGAACTACTCCTTTAAGGCTAATTTGGGGTCTTTGCTCTCAGAGCAGAATATAGTTGCATCTCTCAAATATGAGAGATGCAACCTCACAGCTGTCTGCAGAGATCAGTATTGGGTGATATTGGACATGAGAAATTAAGGTAAGACAATATTGGACATTGAATACCCGTAAAAAAGCCAATGTTCAACAATCCTAGTAATACTGCTAGAAGGACCTAGTTTTGAGTAGAGTTGTGTGCCTGTATGAGAAGTTGTGATTTTGAAGAGAAGGTATCCTCTGGTGAAGTAAGCATCACATTTTCCAGCCTTTCTAACAACTATGTTCTTACTCTGGTGCAATTAAAGCTTTAAATGTCACATTTGCCTTTGTGGAAAGGGTTTTTAGTTAAAGGTAGAGTCCGAAGTCCCTCCAGCGTTTCTGTTTGCAAACAGTATTCAAACTTAGCGCTCCTCCCTCTCAGGCTAATGGCCGCCTCTTTCTAGCTAGCCCATTCAACTTCAAGCTTCTCCTTCAGAGCTCAGAAGCGGGTACAAGCCAAACTATTATTAACCCTGGTTTTCCAAAGTGCATTATCTGAAGCTCTTACCTTTTCTTCGGTGCATATACAGTGTTTTCTTTCTTTCTTTCTTTTTCCTTCGAGAGTTTGAGTGACTGGCGTCTGCTCCAATCATGAGCTTATTTCCACACAGCGTCATGCTCTTAGCTCTGTCATTGGCTGCCGATATAAACAGAAATCTCCACCCAGAAACGTCCCGAACACACCAAAACCATGCAAAAGAGCGAATTACAGGCAGGGGGAGAGAGAGTTGCGTTCAAACGCACCACTGCACGGGAGCTAGAGGCCCAAAGGCGGAGTTTGAGACGGATTTCACTTGCTCAAGTCTAACGTTTATTTTTTACGGGGGGAACTCCGGACTATACCTTTAACCATCTTGCAACTGTTTAGAAATTATGCATTTCACTTGCTAAGCACAACACCAAGATCCTGTCATAGCATCACAGACTTCAGACAGTAAAGGAATTCTTATATTTTTAGCATGTAAAAGTAGATTTTTTGTTTTTTTATTACAGATCATTTTGACCAGTTCTATGTAACTTCATGGGGGGTAGTAATACCACTTTGTTAAGTCAAGTAATCAGCTGAATGATTAAAAAATCCACATGTAAAGGGAGGAACTTGGGATTCACCGGGACTGGTAATTGAATTAACTCCGTGGTGAATACAAGCTACCTACTGCATCCACTTTTCAATTATTGACTTGTGGTAGCTCATCAATTAACGCTTCAAATCCTCTAAATAAGTAAATTACAAAGCGATTATGAGTGTGGTTTCTTTTGGTGGGTACAGAAGACATTTTACATGTGGGTAATTGGCAAATAATGGCAGAAGGGAGAAACGAGGAGTGTCCCACCCAAGATAGACCAGTAACTCATTATTCTTGTTCAGTGAGGTGGAGAAAGACCCCTTTCTTGGGAATACCCTTAAACACACACACACACACACACACACACACACATACTGAATTAAAGAATATACTCACAGATCATGCTGTGTTCCTCTTGAGACTTCTAAGATGATTGTTGAGAGAGAGATAGTTTTAAGCGGAAATAAGGCAGCTAAATCCTCGGTGAAATCAGTCCTCTGGGAGAAGATGCAGCCACACAAATTCATGGACCAGTACTCACAAAGATCTGGCAAAGGTCTCTACATAATGTTGGCAGAAAGAACGAGTAATTCATGTAAAAGCCATATTTCGTTTTTATTCCTGTTAAAGATTCACTGGCTTATGCTCTTTTAAAAACAAAAACTCCACCCCATCAACATAGTAAATAAAAAAACACTAAGATTTATTGTGAAGCAGGAAGTTCACATTAAATACAAGAAACAAAAAATAAGACACTTATTTTCTATTAAAAAAATAAATAAACCTTGTCATCTACATGGCATAAACATTGATGGAAAAAGGACTATTTTCATATTATATTTAAAAGAACAATGTTCAGCGCAAATGTACTGTGTGTAAAGATATATTTCTGGATAAAACAAATAGGTAATGTCAAATGTCATTGTTTCTGAGCTTTTTAATGGTCCTACTATTTCTACCGTTTCATAGCCTCAGTAAACCATCTATGTATGTTGCTTGCATCTGGATCATATAGCCATCTGAAAAAGAAACTGTCTTTAAAGTCAGAGGATTTACTGATAGTCTCCAAAAATGGTCATTGATATTTAATATTATCATGAGAGATGTATAGTACCAGTAACTTGTAGGACCGGTTCCTTATCATAATGGTTTCTGTGGTACCGTTAAGGCCCTGGTACCGTTAAGATTCTGGACAAATGATACTATACTTTTTGAACATCTGCCTCACCACAGTGATGGGAATAACGGCGTTAGAACAAACGGCCTTACTAACGGCACTACTTTTTTCAGTAAAGGGTTAATCTAATTAATTATGTCTATTGTTAAAACGCCGTTACCATTTCTGGCCTTCACTGACAGCGCATTACTATTGTTATGTGAGATTCATTGTTGTTCCTGGTGAACAGAAGTTTTACATTTGTTGGGACTATATTGTGCTGGTGCTCTCGCGGAGAGGAGGTGGAGTGATATAGAGGTACCTGGAGACGCTTGCCCATACACTCAATAGTAACCTGCAGTCTCCAGGGCTGCAGACACATGCGTCGCCACACACACGTGTGAGTAAAACAAGTGTTGCTGTATTCGGTTGAATGAAGTTGTACATCAGGCTTGAAGAGGTTGGTATTGAGCTCAGACGAGACCAGATGCTACGTCTATATTTTCTACAGTCTTTGATGCCAACGGTAAGATGAAATCAACTTGTGGAGTAACACACAACTGGAGCTAAGACAAGACTGAAGACAGGAAAAATTACAGGAAACTGCTATGTGGTCAAGCTAGCAAGATAGCTAATGTTTGCTGTTCAGTAATAAATTATTGTTTGACTAATGTAATCAGCAAAATATCCAAACGTGCCACCATACAGTACATCTAAATGAAAGAAGAGCTGTAGAAATGGAAAACTGCGTTAGCCTCATACTTCCTGTTTTACCTGTAGAGACTTGGATGTGTGAGTTGTTTCTTGCAAATTAATATCTGCATTTGATTGTGGGGAGGGGTCACAGAGAGAGTTTACTCAGCAGATGTGAAGGAAGAGTAGGATTTTAGCTGAGTCTTTATTTAAACACAGGAGAAAAGAACAATGAGGGGCTGTGGAAACAGGACGAGGTCACTGTGGCTGGATGGCTGGGATAATGGTGACCCGTTCGATTCTGGTGTGGCAGATTTCTGGAAGGCGGAAGATAAACGATGTCAGAAACACAAGATCAAACACAATCTAAGACACTCGGAAGCATCCGAACATCTGTGTTTACCAACTCATGACAAACAATCCAGAGATGAGGAGCATTAAATCCAAAGTAGATTTGCTGCAGACTTGGTGGGGAGATGGATCACAGGTGTGGAGGATGATCAGAGATGGATTGTCACGTCCCCCGGCAAGTTTATTTGTGTAGAACAATTCATGTACAGCAATTTACAGTGCTTCACATGAAAGAAATGCATTAGAGGGGGGCAGAGGAGAAGAAAACATTAGAAAGTAAAAGAAAAAGAAGAATAAAAGCACGATTAAAATTAAAAACAAAAGAGAGATCATTAGGCCTTAAAGGAGACTGTGCAGATCTGGACTCCTGAAGAAAGTTCGCTGAGAACTGATGGGTCTTTAACCTGGATGTCAATAAAATGAGTGTTTCAGCTGATCTGAGACTTTCTGGGAGTTTGTTCCAGACCTGTGGAGCATAGAAGCTGAACGCAGCTTCTCCAAGTCTGGTTCTGACTCTGGAACTGATAAAAGACCGGATCCAGATGACCTGAAGACTCTGGTAGGTTCATACTGGGTCAGGAGGTCCTGAACCATCTAGAGCTTCGTAGACCAGCAACAGGACTTTAAAGTCTATCCTCTATGGGACCAGCAGCCAGAGTAAAGACCTCAGAACTGGACTGATGTGGTCCAGGTTTCTGGTCTTAGTGAAAACTTGGGCAGCAGAGTTCTGAATGAGCTGCAGGTGTCTAACTGGTTCTTTAGGTAGACCAGTAGAGGCCCTGTTACAATGGTCAAGCTGACTGAGGATGAACACATGGACCAGTTTTTCCAGGTTCTGCTGAGACGTCGGATCTTTTATCCTTGAGATTTTCCTCAGGTGATAGTTTGAGTCCATCTCTACACACAGATTTCTGGTTAGTGGCTTTTAGGTTCAAGTCCATCTCTACAGTCAGATTTCTCCATTTCCATATCTAGTTATTTAAAAACTACATGATGGGTACACACTGAATGTTTCCTCTGACAATATAAGCTACCAGTTTAAACTTTCACATCATTTTCGCTTCACGTTTGATCACGAGTCCACTTCTAAAGAAGTCCTACACACGTGCTTGTTTTGGTACCATTTACCAATGATGCCCAACATTTATCATATAAACCAGAATATTACCCACAATGCCATGGTGGACCAATGCAGGCAGCAGTTGTAGTCCCCTTCCTGTGCTGTTGTCTAAAACCTGACTGGAAGACATCATAGTTGTTTTGTCTTAAAAAGTCATTTAGCTGATTAAAAACTGCTTTTTTCAATGATCTTACTTAAAAATGGAAGATTGGTGATCAGCCTGTAGTTGTTCATCTGTGTCTTATCTGGATTGTCCCTTTTTAGCAGAGGTTTGGAAATGATGACCTTTACACTATGGGATTGTTACAAACACAGAGAGCCATGATGTTTACCTTGTTTCTGAAACATTTGTTATGCCATATGCAGGGCTTGACATTAACTTTTTTGCTCACCAGCCACGGTGGCCAGTGGTTTTGCAAAGTTACTAGCCACTCAACATTTTCACTAGCCACAATTTTGTTGTTGAGAATAGATGTTTAATAGGATTGATTAATTTAATTAACTATGGCCTGCTAAAGTTTACTTAAACTAGATTTTCAAACTTTTTAAACTTAATGACTCTTATGCACATTCATATGAAGGATACATAAAATGTTTAACATTCCAGGTCATTATCAATCATTCAGCTCTGATAGGGTTCTGTGTAAAGCTCCTTTTATATGAAAATATGCAGCGTACTGTGCAAAGTAATAAAAAAAAGTGGTTTCTTTTTGCATTTTAAAAATGGTGCAGGGGAGTAAAAGATTAATTTAAAAAATAAAAACTGAACTTGAAAAAATCTGAAAAGAATCCCTGTTTCAGTATTTATTTACAGCAGCAGACTAAATAGGCAACTACAGAGAAGAAAAAAATCTTTTAACCCCCACAGCCTTCATCCTACAGTCGCTGTCTGGTTAATAATAATAATAATAATAATAATAATGGATTCGATGTATATCGTGCTTTTACTGCTGGACACTCAAAGCTCTCACATTGGATCCATCATGTGTTCACTCGTCAGTAATAGTGGATGCTGCAGCTTTATGAATACATTGCTGCATCTTTGGGAATGGTTTATAAAACATGTTATTGTGCACGTTTAGGATGTTTACATCCCAAACTTGCATTGACGTGTGCGGCTCTATGAGCACACCGGAACTTGGGCGGATCATTTTGGGCATGGCTCAGCCTCGTCACACAGGTAGAACACGTCTCCCGATGAAGAAAACCAGTGGAAAATCACTTAATCCTTGTTAGTGATGATGTCTCACATAGTGCTCGAGTCCGACATGTTAAATCTTCATTATCACTGCTCAGAACCAGCGTTAAACCAGCTGCTGTATGAGGGATTTGGATTTGACACATTCGGGAGAAAACTAAAAATAGAAAAGATGCTGCTTCACGGTCTGACTCTGAGCCACATTCAGAAAACTCGTGCTTTCTCATGTTAAACATGAACTAAGCGCTGCAGGTAGAACTGTGAAGAAGGAAAGTTGATCTCAGCTAGCAGCACCCGCTTCACAACTGCTCTCTCCACAGGAACCGCCTCTAGTGACGCCAGCCACAGATGGACCAATGAGCAAACACTGTGTGCATGCAGTGCTCATGGGAGTTGTAGTCTTTTAGTCTAACATTTAAGTTTGTTTATTATTTCAGATGCCATTTGAGAAAACTACAATTAAAAATGTAAATAGAATTCAACCCGCCAAACTGGCTAGTTGGAGTGGTCGTGTTACCCGCCACTGCTGAAATTCATCCGCATTTGGCGGGTTGGCGGGTGTTAATGTCAAGCCCTGGCCATATGGTCTTAATGGTTGACTATGGAATACGGACAGAACAGTGACATCACGTGTGTCTAGGTTGTAGTTGCAACGGCAGAAAAACAACTCCAGCCACTGGGATGCCAGGCTCACTGCCGAAACGCAAGTGACCAACAGTCTGCAGCATGTCCAACAAGTAGGCTAATGCAGAGGACTTTATAACTGACAGCTAAAATTAGCCACATTAGCAAACAAGCTAGCTTACCGATCCAGGAGAAAAGTCGCCATTTATGTGTTTTGACTGTGGAAAACGTTTATGTGGGTCCATTTAGTGAAGTCTTTACCTAAATTTACTCCAGGTTTTGCTCTTCTCAGGTCACTCCTCCTCAGAAACAGATAATAATATCTCCAGGGCTCTGAAGCAGCTGCTTCACTCACCGTCTCCACTGTTTCCCTGTACTAGCCTAACTGTGCCCAAAATACTAATGCCACACAGAGATCGTATTTGGCAACCCGCAATGGCGGCGTGTATTGGCTTGTAGACGTAAATAAAATGCCATTATCGAACCCGTAAAAATGTATTTTATAATTATTTTTAGGCTAAATATGATTTTTCTAGGAAATGTTGTACTTTCATTCTGTACACCCCCAAACAACCTGTGGAGGTTTTTTTTTTTTTTTTCAAATATAGCTTTTAATAAAAATGTTCCATATTCAACCTTTAACTAGTGATTTAAGTGGGATTTGACAGGTTGGGGAGCCCTAAAATTCGGCGTTGCAGCGCAGTTGGGAAAATTAGCCTATGTAAAAGTTTTGCAAATTTTTAAAAAATGATTGCAAAGACCTTTCCTAGCTTTATTAGCTGGATTAGCGTGAAGACACGTGAAGAAATACAGTAAACTAAGCCTAAAGGATTGGACAAATACTAAATGCAGTGCTACTGTAGGCTATGACCTTGGCTTTCTGTAGTCCATAATCATAGTAAAAAATATGAAAATTATCAAGTGATAGTGAATTTACAGATGGGGCACATTTTAAATTGGCATTGACAACAAGAGCAAAGGATGGAGGAAAAAGTCTCTGTTCTGATGAGCCTCATCACAGGAGCCAATGAATAATTAAAACATGAAATAATCCATCTAAAGTAAACTAAAGACGAAGGTTAGCTTAACTAATTAGTCTGCTTTTCATCACAACTGCTGACTCACAGAGAGACTACTCATTTAAGTTCCTCGTCTGTCCAGCATTTCATTGCACAACAGTAATTCACTCTAAATGCTACACAACTCAAACTGATTCAAGTGAGAGTCAGAATTCAAAAGTTAGGTTGCTATTCGGAGACATTCCTGCAGCTAGCACTGGCTTAAATAGCATTGGTTGGCTAGCTCTTCCGTTAGCTAAGGCATGGTTATGTCCATATTTCTCCAAGAAATGCGAAAAAAACATTGCCAAAATAAATTTCTAAAAACACATTGAAACCAACTCCATATGCAGTATTGTTATATTGACACATATTTATTGATCACTGTTTAGATAGTTCTTCACAGAAACGTGGAGCCATCACAAACAAGGTTGTACCACTTCCGTTTTTTTTTCCAGAGCGACGTTCTGAGCACACACACAGACTGTTTTCTTGATGCAATATGATACAGGACTTTGTATAGGGACAGTTTGGGTTGTTGAATTCACACAGCCATGTTATGTAGTATCAGATAAGCAAGTTTGGTACCTTGAACAACTTCAAAATGTTCGTTAACTTTGCTAAAGTGTGCTATGTTTTAAATCCCAACACAACACATAAAAACACACACTGCATCTGCATCAGCTACGCAGGCCTGACTGGACACAGACGCTGCGCAAGTATAAATCCAGTAGGCTCCTACCATCGCTGCACTGCGAGAGCCAGCAACACTGTTTCAATTAAGAAATTTGACATGGCGCTGACAATAACATTATAGCCGGTATTGCTTTACGCAACGCACCCAAGAAATTGGCGCCTCAGCACTGTGGCATGGTGACCAGTCGGTAGAGATGATGGGGGACCAAGAGAATGAGGAGGAGGATTTTTTGCTCTGATTTGATGAGCATCTCAGTGATTATGAGAGAGCCATGCAAACTGTGCATGAGAAAATGATGCGTGGCACGACTGCCAGTCTGAATGAAATTATTTAATTTCTTGACTAAGTGGTGAAGCTGAGCAGGAGCCCAACCCTGAGGGCGGAGCGGGGCTCCAGCCCACTTTAACCCCTGGTCTTAACTCTGCAACATAATTATATGATCCTTATACTGAAGCGTCCTGTATAGGGACTTGAGGCAAGATTAAGAAATGAGACTCGCGACTGCTGCGACTGGCGCTGCGGGAAACTGCAGCCACGAGCCAAACCATCACAGGAGCACAAACTGAAGCTATAATGTTGTTTACTACGCTGATAAAGTCTTTTTCTTCATACTTCCAGTTTTTAGTGTCTTTCAGTTGATCTGGATCGTTTGCTGATGGCAGAAGTGTCCATAGCTATCCCTTGCAATGTTTGAATTCACTGTGACCGTCTCCTTCCAGTATCAAAATTGTCGGGTACACGTATGCAGCATCATTTGATGTCACATCCGCAGGACAGCGCGGGAACTTTGGCCACGGAGTTGCAGCGCTTTATACAGCACACAGCCTGTTCGAGACAACGGAGAGAGACATGGTTGGGCTCGCTCTTTTTCTTTTTTAACGCTCCATCACCCACTAGTATTAAAAAATTGGACATGCTTGTTTATTCTTTCACAATTCCTGCCTCTAGTCGCTTTAACCAGTGATGTTTATAATGTCGTATGTCAAACCCCTCATTTTTTAAATTGTTACAGACACAACAAAAATGAAGTTAAAAAAAGAAGAATTCTTTGCTGATTTAGAAGTTGCAGTGTTATTTAGCAGCAGAATCTGGTGGATTTTTGTAGCTGAGGCTGCAGTGTGCATGCGTAAATGCAGCGCTTTGCTGGTCAGCTGTTGCGTTTTCTTAAGAGTTTTGTATTAATGTGAGATTCTACAAAGACAGGTGAATGTTACATTTTAATTTCGTCGTGCTGAATGGATGTTAAATACAAACTTCCATGTTTGCACTGACTAAATGTTTTTACGTCATGGTTCTTCGTGTGGCATAAAATCATGAATCTAACAGCACGATGTGGTTAGCAGCACCTGCTAACCAGCACCTGCACCTGCAAAAAAGAAATAGTCCAGCATTGCCACTGGACCCTGCCCCACGTTTCCAGCAGACCCTCGCAACGTGTAAGGGCCTGCAAGGTCTGACCACCATCCTCCCCCACCATCTGAGCCAACTCACCTCTTGGTGGTGATCAGTTGACAGCTCCGCACCTCTCTTCACCTGAGTGTCCAAGTCTGATGCTACAGCTACAAAATCAGTCAACTGCGCCCCAAGGAGTCTCCTGGTGCTAAGTCCTCATGTTTCCTCTGTTATGCTTGAACACAGTGTTTTCTGGACAATCCATGATGGGCACAGACCTCCAGTAACAAAACACAGCTCAGATTCAAAAGTTCGTCCAAAGATCTCTTTAAGGACCGGTACTTTGAACTGCTGCTTGTTCTTGGAACATTATCTGCAAGAGATTAAATTGTATGCATGCACAGATAAACTAAGTTACATATGGTTGGCATTTAATACAGAAGGATTTGTTGCTCTAGAAAAATGGATATGGGATTGTGACATGTAGCATAATGCTCTCATGAATATATTCACATTAATACATCCTACACTTCTTAACATAGAGGATATAGAAGATAGGACTGAACTATGGGGCCCCCACAGCTGCGCTCAGCCTCCACATTTAACTCTGGAGTTACTCATGTACAAGTTATGCATGAGGGTTATTTTTGGTTATATCCTATTAAACACTGTCTTTAATGTGGATGTGAAACAATGTTGTGTTCTTTTAAATGGAGCCATCCAAAGGACTGCAGGGGAACAGAGTCATGAAGTTGTTTAACGGATGGAAACATCTGTATTTGGAGGCTTGCGGACGGATGGTGAATGTCCACATGTAACTCTGAGAGCTCCCCTGTGCTCTGCATCTCAACCATTTTTTTTTAAAGCTATCAACCTTTTCCTTTTATCAGCTGTTTTCATTTATGCTGCATTTTCTTGTGTAGTTGTTTTTGTATATGAAGCGCGTTTGCACCTGTGGGCCACCACACAAAATTGATCAACATATTACCATTTCCCCAGAACTTGCCCAACTTTTCTTGATTACTTTCGACTCCATCTAGACAGGTGTGTTCTAAAACCTGTGGCCCATAGTTTATCTATGGTCCAAACTTTTGGCCTGTACTGTACATTATATATATATATATGTGTGTATATATAAGGGTGGAACAATGCTTGAGCATAACCATGAGCACAATGTATCGGATATCGAACAATACATACAAAGATGTTTTAAGGCCCGTCGCAATACACCCCTTAGCCCTACTTTTTAGCCCTACTCCTTTTCCTGTGAGGCTGGCCTAGTCCCAGTTCCTCCTTGCATGTAGGGGTAGTGAACAGAAGGAGGGCTAGTGGGTATGAATCTTGCCCTTCAGAGTGAGGGATTTCAGATGCTGACTTGCAGAGGAAGGGCCAGAGAAATGGGTTAGAAAGCTGTATCTCATCATTTGCATACTTAATCAAACATCAATAGCAACCCCCAGAGAGCGACAGGACTCGGAGAAGAAAATTCACAAATGTACATATGTACAGATTACACATTTGTTAGTGATGTTAGCAAAACTAGCCACGCTAGCTAGGCTAACATACTGATGAAAAGCTTACAAAGGCTTTTCGGCAGTTTACAAGAGACAACAGTCGCCAATGGTGACTTCTTCTCCGTATGGTTGTTTTGTCTATTAATCAACCTTATAAATCAACCGAAGCATGATGAATGATGAAAAAGAAAGAAAAACGATTGCAACTGTTTACTCTCTGTTGCTGCTGGGTGTGTTGTTATGGTGAGACATATGTGCAAACGTCACAACACAGTCACTTACGTGCCTGAACATAAATGCAGCAAGTAGTGTCCCAATTCTTAAAAGATTACAAAGCCCTACCCCAAGGGTGTAGTGGTCGTGGGTGAGGGCTAGTGGTTGAAAGTAAGGGGAACATTGGGATTGGGCCTTTTTTTAATCAACTTTTGTTCTGACAATGACGTCTGTGTTGAAAACTCATCTGTGTTCAACTACATTCAGATCTGGCATTTGGAACTACTTTTTATGTTAAGTATGACCCTGATGGTAAGCTTTTGTGGACAAAAAGACATTGGGTTAAAAAGGCATTACTTTTTTTGTATCAAAAAAACATCAAACCATGACACAAAGGTATTAAAGTGAATTCTTAATATACAGTACACCGTCTAATATGCACATTTATCCTCAAAGTTATTCATAACCTCCCATTAAATAAGTAAAAAATATCATCTGTCAGTGAAAGAAGTTGAAATTGAAAAAAGAATATATCAAAAATTATGAAAACCATGAATTGAGGTTCAAAAGAAATATAAAAACAATCAAAGAAAACAAAGTAAATGAGCATGATGGGACTCCAGAACTAAAATGTATTTGAGCAACACTTTGAGCCAATCACTGCAATCAGGTGTTTGTAACGTCTGATCAGATGTGTGCACCTGTTGACAAGTATGTTCGTCCCATGTTCAATGGAAAGGTGCTCTAATTGTTCTTGGACAGTTTTGATTGTTTGTTTTTTAAAATGGCAATATTTTATTTCACTAAATTATACAGTAGTTCAATACATTTTTATTTATTTGTACTTTTTTATTTTCTTGCTATTAGAATTACTATTGTGAATTTAGCATTTTCTCAGAGGGTATGAATAATTTTGAGGACAACTGTGTATCTACAGGTATTTATCTACAGATAGATAGATAGATAGATAGATAGATAGATAGATAGATAGATAGATAGATAGATAGATAGATAGATAGATAGATAGATAGATAGATAGATAGATAGATAGATAGATAGATAGATGTCTGGGGAACAGTTGGTGGGGCTTAAGAGGCTTGCTCGAGGACCCACAGTTCTGGTTTTAACTGGACCCTCTACAGCAGGGTGACTCAATTCACTCCAACGAGGTCCATAATCCAGCAGGTTTTTCATGTCTCCCTTCTCCAACATGCCTGGATCAAATTATCCAGTAGCCTGTCTAGCTCTGCACAATGACTCATTAACTTGCGTTGTATCAGGGAGTCATGGAAAACCTGCTGGACTGTGACCCTCGTAGGACTGACATGGGTAGCCCTGTTTTACGGTGAAAGGTTTCAAATGTTTTGCACCAATCCAAGAGTTTAAGCTTGCACATGGCCTTATCTGTTATGCAGGACACATCTAATTACACATCTAATCTACTGACATGCTTGAGTAGATCCATACCTACTTCGGTGAAAATGTTGTTTTTTTGTATCTACTCCCGTCTGCTCTGCAGTCCAATAAATCATGGTGTGCAGAATCAAACTGAAAATTAGACAGATGGACACCAGCCTTTCAATACAAAAGCAAATGACAAGAATAAACATCATGTTCAGAGCAGAAGGAGAAAGATTAAAGAGTGATTATTGGGGAGTTAGAATCACTGATGATATGAACGATTTGTAAAAGATCCACCAGTTAGCAGAGGTCTGAAGTTAATTCACTGAGAGTCTCAGCTGACACTGCCTTGCTTTGGTGACATAAGGGCTTGTCATATCAATTTAATAAATCCAATTTGATCTTAAAGATAACTGAGGGAAGAGAGGGAGATGGTGTCTGAGTTTCTGCCAGGGGCCATTGAGCAGGTCGTGTCCTGGATTTGGCTCCAGCGCCTCACAGCATGGTGACATGGGCGAGGTCAAGAAGGATCACGCTGACATGCTACAGTTGTGTGTTCAAGGAGCTGTCAGGGGTCTTTTTATGCCCTGAACCACTCAGTTGAGACAATGGTGTGGTGGGTGGGGAGGGGTGTCTATCTTACATTGCACAATTTGGCTAACTGGGGAAAAAAGGTGCAGGGTGGAGGCTATAAAGTTCAACATACAGCATTAGCTAGTTGGATACAGTTTATCCAACTAGCTAATTGATTCTCATGAAAGTGTCTCTTTGGGCACAGGGTCATGCCCAGGGTTTAAGTGCTGAGGTCCACCACTCACTCTTCCCCATGCATTTCAAGAGACAAAAGATTTTAAATGGGAGCAACCAATGTTTCACACAAACCTCTCCATCCCGTCTCCTCTCTGTCAAAAATATTTATTGTAAAGTTGTTTACACCTTCATTCATCGTAGGCTTGAACCACTGGAATATTGTTTGAAAAGTATGCAAATATAAAGTAAAACATTATTTATTCACTAATACCCACATATTGACCCTTCCCACTGTGTCGACTAATTCCCGGATGTTGGGGCCTGTCTGCCATTTTTTGGGGTCAAATGATGTAAACAATGTAATGTGTAAAAAAAACGTGTAACGTACAACAATAAACTATATAAGAGAGGGGTTACTAAATCTCTGGTGAGAATTTTGACTTTTTGGTACGCACATCAGTCCATGCACATAAAATGGGGTAACTGTGTGTCTGTATTTTAATGTGTGTAATGGGGTAAGACAGAGGAGTATTCTGTCTCCTCTCCCTTTTAACGTCTATATGGATGATTTTTCCAAGTTATTGAATGAATGTGTAACAGGATGTAGGGTTAGTGATTCCACTGTGAATCATCTGATGTATGCAGACGATTTAATAATCTTCTCTCCATATAGTGCTGGCCTTCAAGAGATACTGAGGGTCTCCTCTCAATATGGTGTAGAGTCTGACATTAGTTATAGTGCGGAGAAAAGTAAAATCTTAATTGCCAGAAGTAAAGAAGATAGTGATTTAATATTTCCTGACTTCTTTCTGTCTGTTTCTCTTCTTAAAGTCTGAAGTGGGGTTAAATATTTAGGGCATTATATATGTGATGATTTTTCTGATGATAGTCACATGAATGTCTTCAGTATTTCTGCTACAAGACCCAGAAATACAGACAAATCATTGGTTACAAGTCAAGCGGCTTCTCTATTGGCTGTCTTTACACATGTGATTTTTGCTACACTTCTACCGTGAGAGATCCACAAATGTGCAAATGTAGCAGAAATACGGAAGACATTTATGTCTCTGTGTGTATTTACAGATTTGTCTACACATTTGCAGATCTTAGTGCACATTTACAGATTTTTATACAGATTTGTGGATTTTTTACACGTTTGCAAACATGATTGTACACATACAAGTGGTTTTACACATTTGCAGGTTCTTGTACAGACACACAAATCTCATCACACATTTACAGATTCATTTACACATTTGCAAATCTGACTGCGCACACACAAATTGAGATACAGACACACAACTCTCCACACACATTTGTAAATAATACTGCTACAATAATACCCCCATTGCTAGGGAATGCATTATGTCAATGAATGTCTCACAAAGATAGAAGTATAAGGATGTGTGTGTGTGTGTGTGTGTGTGCGTGGGGGGGGGGGACAGGATTCATATCTGGAGAGTAGGCCTGCAGGTTTGCGTGTGGAACCAAGGTCCACCATTGAATTAAGTAAATCAAAATGTTTTGTTTTTTTTCTTCAGTGTAGATAGTAGAAATAACACCTGCATAGTACCCGTTAGTATCCGATTATGCGTGGAAAGTACCTGGATAGTACCTGCTTGCAGCATCAAAGGACTCCAGATTGACATCTTTCTCATCTGATGTTTGAGGAGGTTTCTGGTCTTCACACGCACAACACGCTGCTGCTGTTTGTGGGGGTGAAATATCTCCACAAAGGACTGTGATTTGGACCGGCTCACCATAATGCTTCCGGTTGTTTCACATATGACTGTGGCAGACAGAAGAAATAGTTCCTACCTATCCTGATAGCTTAGCTACTTTCCACAGTCCATGTTAATAATTATTAATATGAGATTTAGTCTGAGAATCAGTTATTGAATATAAATATGTGGTATTAATATTGATGGAGGCATCACCACTCATTAGTCTTTCAGATAACCATGTAGCTCAGTAGCAATGATTTTATTAATTGAATTACAGTCACATCTGAAAAATACCAAGATCGAGACCTCTGTGTTCTTTGTGTCATGGCACACCAACATAACTACAGCAACCCCAGTGTCAAGTGGTGACAGCTGCGATTGCACATGCAGGTGTGCAAGGAATTAAAACTCAATATTAATCAGTGCTTTGCACAATTTCAGTTCCCGCTAGAAATGTTCACTTCTTTGACCTGTGAAAATATTTCTAAAATTTCTCTAAAAAAGATTCCATTTGATTCACTGTATTTAAATCAAACTGCTGCTCATAAAAGACTCAATCACAGCCAGGATAAAAGCCAAGTCTATAAAGGGTACTAAAAAGCTTTTGTGTACTGAGCCTCCAACGACGATGACTCCACCACCTTTAGAAGAAGAATGAAAAGAAAAAAAACCCTTGTAGGAGGCAGTTTGATGAAAGTTGCCCATGCTAGAGCCTCAGCTGAGTGAGATAGGTCAACAGAGTGCATGACCTATTGGCAGAATATGGCTACTGCTTGCATAAGCCAAGCTGAAGGATCAGGGCTACTTGAAAAAAGAGCTACGACCTCTGCACTGGCAAAAATGTTACCTTTCTCTCATCTAGAGGTAGTAGAACTATTATACTTTATTTGTAAAGCATTGGTGCATACAAAATAAATTGAACTGAATAGAATGGTCCGTGTACCTCGCGGCCATTCGTTTTTCGTTTTGATATCAAAAAACGAAAAACGAGAATCCAACCTATTTCCGATTTTCGTTTGGAAGATGGTAAACAAAAAACGGTAAACGAGTTATTTCCCGTTTTTTCGTTTTGAAATCGGAAATCGAAAAACGGAAAACGAACCTTTATCTGATTTTCTATTACAGGTTTATTTTTTACAAAGTCGGGAAATAAAAAACAACCAAAATTCATTTCTCAATCTTGCTTTGGCTTGAACCGGAAGAGCGTTCTTCTTCTGCTGCTGCTGCTGAAACTACCCTGCGGCGTATGGACCAATCACCTGGCTTTGTTCGCTCACACCCACCTCCACCTGCTGCCAAGGGGTTCGGCTGCTACAGCTACAGCTTGCCTCGGGAAATAATGGTTGATTCGTGCTTTTGATGTTCTGATCAACATTCCAGGATGGGATTTAATTTTCTAGTTCGCCAGCTGATCCTGAACGACGAGCTAAATGTGATGCTGCTATGAAACGTGATAACTGGAGGCCATCCGAGAGTTCTCGGCTGGGCAGCAGCCTGGTAGCAGCACTTTCTCAGTGGTAAGTTTCCTGCTAATTCTGTTTTGTTCGCTTTCCAAGTATATTTTAGGTGAGCTGGTCTGAGTTAATTTAAAATGACGATAATGCATCACTAAAATGCAGCAAACCGCGGTTGTTTTAACGTTGTTACGACCAGATGCTTCACGTTTGTCGGTTGTACAAAACACGTCTGACGAAGGCATATTGTGTGTGTGTGTGTGTGTGTGTGTGTGTGTCCCAGGTAAACAGGTGACAACCCGCTGTCCCCAGCCGATGTGCCGTCCATCTTCGTGTTTGTCTGCGATCCAGAGGAAAGAAGAACCAGGGAAGATCTGGAAACGTTTGCAAGGACAACAAGCTAACGAGAGTTTTCAGTTCTCAGTACAAATAAAAACTTACAGACTTTTATTGTCCTTTATGGTGTCAATAAACTAAACATAAACAGCTGCTTCCTCTCAGTTATTGTAACGTTAGCTAAATATGTCGGGACGTCCCGAATGTTTACATGGTGTTAATGTTATCTGGCTCTGCTGTTTTCATCTTTTACATGAAGAGGAAATACTTTACTTTTTTCAGTCTTTGGTTACATCCCGCATGGGTGGCAAAAACCTAACCTGGCTGGGACTATGCACCCATCTGGCATTTTATGTGTAGGCTACACTCTAATATTTCGGACTGATATGTGGAAATATAGGCTATATGAGGAAGATTGTAGAAATGGTTCTATGAAAACGATATGACGATTGAGAGAAAGCTGTACTTTTGCTTTTGGGTAAATTCCACCTAAACAAAAGAGATGGTCGGACTCCAGCCCAGCTTTACACGTTTTCTGCATTAATCCATATTAAACCTTTAAAAATTACATAAATAACAAAAATGGTGTCAAAACTAAGCCAGTCATTGACAAACCGGATCCGTATGTTAATTATTGAACTGAATGGGTTCTCTTATTATTGCGGCAAAACGAAACTAAAGAACCTCTGTGGGCTAAACTTAGGGTTATCTATCAGACGCGCGTGTTCCAGGGAACAACTCCAAAGCACTTCTGTCAAAGCGATGACGTTTATTCCCTTTGATTCAGCGGATTCAAATGTCCAGCTTAATCAAAGACTAAAGCGTTAGACTAACGGACTGCACAAAAAAAAATAATACGCGGTAAACGGAAATTAGGACTACCGCCCGGCTCATCCCACTCCCTCATCCTAACAATCTCTGTGAGTCAGGAGGTGCACCTCAAACATTGTTGAGGAGCTTAGACACACCCACCACCCAGGTGCTGATGCTGCGCGTCACCTGTCACCTAATGAATGAAGATCCAATCGCCTAATATGGCTCCTATACACTTCTGATACATGTGCTTAATACCATTTGAAGTCATCTCCCCATGTTACACTACTTTTCACAGTTTGTAGGACAATTTATTAGTCTATTAAAGTTTATTTTAAAACGAGAGAGAGAGAGCGCGCGACTGCAACAGCTGTGGAGTGACTTGCTGCAGGCTCTCGTTTAGGGTGGACGGTGCTGGAAGATTTTGCTCTTTCAAAGCCAATTCAGCTTTTATGTGGGCAGATCAGACAGGTATATTTTGATAAATTAAATAAATTGCCTTTGTTAGTGCTCAAGACCCTTACGATTATCCCAAATCCTTGTTTACAAACCTTCAAAACTGCCAACAGACGGAGATATTGCTGCCTGCTACCATGACATTTACAACAACCACATCAGTCGAAAATTGCACTTCACCGGAGGAGAAATAAAATCTAGAAGTCATCAGATGTTTCTGCATGTAAATATCTGGTGCAGGACGGCATCAGATCAGCTGTGAAGTGTCCCAGACAAAGTATTTCCTCTTCATGTAAAAGATGAAAACAGCAGAGCCAGATAACATTAACACCATGTAAACATTCGGGACGTCCCGACATATTTAGCTAACGTTACAATAACTGAGAGGAAGCAGCTGTTTATGTTTAGTTTATTGACACCATAAAGGACAATAAAAGTCTGTAAGTTTTTATTTGTACTGAGAACTGAAAACTCTCGTTAGCTTGTTGTCCTTGCAAACGTTTCCAGATCTTCCCTGGTTCTTCTTTCCTCTGGATCGCAGACAAACACGAAGATGGACGGCACATCGGCTGGGGACAGCGGGTTGTCACCTGTTTACCTGGGACACACACACACACACACACACACACACACACAATATGCCTTCGTCAGACGTGTTTTGTACAACCGACAAACGTGAAGCATCTGGTCGTAACAACGTTAAAACAACCGCGGTTTGCTGCATTTTAGTGATGCATTATCGTCATTTTAAATTAACTCAGACCAGCTCACCTAAAATATACTTGGAAAGCGAACAAAACAGAATTAGCAGGAAACTTACCACTGAGAAAGTGCTGCTACCAGGCTGCTGCCCAGCCGAGAACTCTCGGATGGCCTCCAGTTATCACGTTTCATAGCAGCATCACATTTAGCTCGTCGTTCAGGATCAGCTGGCGAACTAGAAAATTAAATCCCATCCTGGAATGTTGATCAGAACATCAAAAGCACGAATCAACCATTATTTCCCGAGGCAAGCTGTAGCTGTAGCAGCCGAACCCCTTGGCAGCAGGTGGAGGTGGGTGTGAGCGAACAAAGCCAGGTGATTGGTCCATACGCCGCAGGGTAGTTTCAGCAGCAGCAGCAGAAGAAGAACGCTCTTCCGGTTCAAGCCAAAGCAAGATTGAGAAATGAATTTTGGTTGTTTTTTATTTCCCGACTTTGTAAAAAATAAACCTGTAATAGAAAATCAGATAAAGGTTCGTTTTCCGTTTTTCGATTTCCGATTTCAAAACGAAAAACGGGAAATAACTCGTTTACCGTTTTTTGTTTACCATCTTCCAAACGAAAATCGGAAATAGGTTGGATTCTCGTTTTTCGTTTTTTGATATCAAAACGAAAAACGAATGGCCGCGAGGTACACGGACCATAGAATGGTCTCTATAGACGACTCCACCACTTCCTGAACTTAATGTAGCTCCTTTGTTTCCTGTCTCTCATTACTGGACAAACTAATTAATCCAGGTCTGTCTGGCCAGTTACTGAGGTCAGGCATACCTGGATTAATCAGTTCGTCCAGTAATAGAGACAGGAAACAAAGGAGCTACCTTAAGTTCAGGAAGTAGTGGAGCTGTGCATAGAGCCCATTGGCCATTTAAGAAAGTCTCTGATATTAGCAGCAACATGCACACAGTAACTATTGCTAAACTGATCACACCTCACAACAGTGGGGACACCTATGGTGGGTCATTCCTGGCTATTGGTGACTTTTAATCTTCCTAACTTTTGTTAAAAAAAGAAACACTTTTTTAAATGTTTTTATTATATCAGGCAAATGATATGTCTAACCTTAAAGGTGCCGTGACATCAAATTTCACTTTTCTGGGGTTTTGGGGGTATAATATCATCTGTTGTGCACTTATGAGGCCATGTGAATGTCCAGAGTGAGAATCAAAGTTCCTGTTTATGGTCAGTCAGCTTTGTCTTGTTCAGAAACGGTTGAATCAGTCAGCAGCTTATCATTCTACGTAGTTTTAGCATGCTACATAATTCATTTGCTCCAATTAGAGCACACTATTAAGCAAACATAGTTCACTTTCTGATGCTAACTTATAACCTTTACAAAGTCCGACCGCGAGGACAGCTTGACCTACTTTCTCTGAATAAGGTTATAGCCAGATAAGGTGTAGCCAATCAAAATGAAGTCAACTCCGGGTAAAGCTGCATATCATTACCGCACCCATCATTTTTACTGAGGGAGGGAGGTCTGACGTTTTAAAACAATCCCCTGCTGTCAAAAATAACATTTTTTTCTTTGGAGAGTTGACACATGCAGCAATGTCAACAACATGAAATAGTTTTTACTGCTATTTCATCACTCCTTTAAAGACCCACGTCACTTTTCCACCTTTCAAATCTGTGTGTCTGACTCATTCTGATGTCATACCAACATTCATTATGCGCATTTTCGAGCCGTCACTGCCCAGCAGCGTACCGACGCTCAGAGACTGCTCTCTGTAACTTTCCCATCCAGGACGCAGCCGTGACGTTGCAGCACCACACCATGTACTAGCAAATGGATATGAATCAGACATGAACACAGGTATTTTGAACGTACATCATGTTGGATTCAGCAAAGAAATGCAAGGAAACATTACCGGGGGAAGAAAAGAAAGAGAGGAGGGGACAGAACAAGAGTCAAGATAAGCCTGTCTTTTACTGGCTTGAGTGTATCACAGTACAGACATGATGAAGAAGATAAGGTTAAGCCATCAACAGGCTAAACTTAGAAAACTGCTAAAAGTTGTGTTGTGGGTCTTTAAAGGAACAGCGTGTAACTTTTAGTCACTAGGGGCACTAAAGTCCCCACGGCCACACAACTGTTACATACTAATTAAACAGTCTCAATCTGTGTTTTGGAATCGTGTTTGCAGACCATTTTGAACCAATTGTGAAGTCATGAAGCCATAAAGCCAGGTCACACGATCTGAGAAATCATCTAGAATTACTTCCATTAGACTGATTTTTTGGGTCAAAAGTTACATGGTATACCTTTACAAATATATATACTGTATACTGTTAAAGTAAAGCAAAGGTGCCATGGCAGCTTTACTTTACAAAAAAGTAAAGTATACTGTTTACAAATAAACAGCTCAGCGGGAAGCTAAAGGGAGGAGGAATTGCAGTGCTGGTCAATCAGCGTTGGTGCCATCCAGGACACGTCACTGTCAAGGAGAAGATCTGCACAAGAGACATTGAACTGTTAGCTGTGAGTTTTATCCATATTATTTGCCCAGAGAGTTTGCCTGTGTAATTCTGGTAGCAGTTTATATAATACCAGGTACCGCACCAGAGACAGCCTGTGATGTCATCAGCTCCGTCGTGGCTAAACTACATACACAGCATCCAAACTCATTTATGGCGATCTCTGGAGACTTCAACAACGTCTCCCTCTCTGCTACGTTGCCAACTTTTCAGCAGTTTGTCAGCTGCTCCACCAGAGAAAATAAGATGTTGGACTTATTTTATGCAAATACTAAGAATGCATACAGCTCCTCTGCCCTGCCTCCTTTAGGAAGATCAGATCATAATCTGGTTCTTCTCACCTCCACCTACAAGCCCATCGTTCAGCAGCAACCAGTCATTAGGAGGACGATTAAAACCTGGTCTACTGAGGCTGAAGATGCTCTGAGAGGGTGCTCTGAGGCCACAGACTGGAATGTCCTCTGTGAACCTCATGGAGATGACATCAACACCATGACTGAGTGTGTGACAGATTACATAAACTTCTGTGTGGACAACATCGTTCCAACAAAAACAGTGAGGTGCCAGTGACCCTGAAAAAGCTGCTGAACATCAAAAAGAAAGCTTTCAGGGATGGAGACGGGGAGTTACTGAAGACCACACAAAAACAACTGAAAACACAGACTAAGAAGTGCAAGGAGGACTACAAGAAGAAGTTGGAGAGCAGCTCCAGCAGAACAACGTGAGGGATGTGTGGTTGGGAATGAAGAAGATCACTGGCTTTAGGTTAAAGGGGGACCAGACTGATGGAGGTCTGGACAGAGCTAACGAACTGAACATGTTCTTCAATAGGTTCAGTTCCCCCCCCTGCCGACAACCCAACATTCCACACACCCTCCATGAGCCCACAGCTTTCCTGTCCCACCTCCACTCTGTTACCCTGCGCTTCAGTCATGGACCTGAACACAGCCTCCTCTCCCTCCACATCAGGACATCCTGAGACCTCTTTTGCCTCCACCTCCAGCCTGACTGTCTCCTGTGACCAGGTCAAGAAACAACTAGAGAAACTGAACCGGAACAAGGCTGCAGGTCCAGATGGTGTCAGTCCCAGAGTTCTCAAGACCTGCTCAGAACAACTATGTCCAGTTCTCCAGCATCTTTTTAACACCAGCCTGAGACAGAACAGAGTTCCTGTGCTGTGGAAAACGTCCTGTCTTGTTCCTGTCCCTAAAAAACCACAACCAGCTGAATCAAATGACTACAGACCAGTTGCTCTGACATCTCACATCATGAAAGTCCTGGAGAGACTCTTACTGGCTCACCTCAACAAGCAAGTGAATACCTTTCAGGACCCATTGCAGTTCGCATATCGTAATGGGCTTGGGGTTGAAGACGCCATCATCTTCCTGCTTCAGAGAGCCCACTCTCATCTGGACCAGTCAGGCAGCACTTTGAGGATCATGTTCTTTGATTTTTCAAGTGCCTTTAATACTATTCAGCCTGCTTTGCTATGTCAGAAGCTCCATAACTTCCAGGTGGATCCCTCCACAACCACCTGGATTTACGACTACCTAACAAACAGACCACAGTTTGTGAGACTGAAAGATTGTGTGTCTGAGATGGTGGTCAGGAGCACTGGAGCACCACAAGGGACTGTACTGTCACCATTTCTCTTTACACTGTACACCTCAGTCTTCCAGTACAATTCTGAGTCCTGTCATCTGCAGAAATACTCTGATGACTCTGCAGTTGTGGGGTGTATCAGTGATGGACAAGAAGCCGAGTACAGGGAACTGGTCAATCAGTTTGTGAAATGGTGTGGTAACAATCAGCTCATCTTAAATACCAGCAAGACTAAAGAGATGATTGTTGACTTCAGGAGGAGCAAGAATAAGCAGCATAGTCCTGTCTACATCCTGGAAGAGGAGGTGGAGGTGGTGGAGAACTACAAATACCTTGGAGTTCAGCTCGACAACAGACTCGACTGGAAATGCAACACTGACTACATCTACAAGAAAGGTCAGAGCAGACTCTACTTCATAAGGAAGCTGAGATCATTCAACATCTGCACCAAAATGTTGCAGATCTTCTACAAGTCTTTTGTGGAAAGTGCAATTAGCTTTGCAGCCATCTGCTGGGGCAGCAGCATCAGAATCAGAGACTTGAAGAAACTAAACGAGCTGATCAAGAAAGCTGGTTCTGTGCTGGGGATAACTCTGGAGCCGCTGGAGCTGATCGTTCAAAAAGAATGTTGCACAAGCTGTTGAAGATGATGGAGGACACTTCCCATCCTCTCCACAACACGGTGAAGCATCAACAGAGTGTGTTCAGTGGGAGGCTGCGTCAGGTTCGTTGTAGGACGGAGAGATACAGAAATTCATTCCTGCCAGCAACCATCACCCTAAAGAACAAGACTGACTGACTTTTTTGTTTATATTTTTTTTTTAAAGTGAGCTTTTACAATACTGAATTTCCCTTCTGGGATGAATAAAGTATTTTTCATTTCATTTCATTTAAAGGAGTGATGACATACCAGTATAAACTATTTCATATAGCTGATATTGCTGCATATGTATATTCTCCAAAGAAAAAACTAATTTTTACAGCAGGGGATTGTTTTGGCATGCTAGACATCCTTCCTCAGTAAAAGGGTTGGGTGCGATAATGATATGCAACTTTACTGGGACACCAGGTTGACTTCATTTTGATTGGCTACAACCTTATTTGACTATAACCTTATTTAAAGAAACATGCTTAGACTTTGCTAAAGGCTATCAGTTAGCATCATGGACACTTCAGAGAGTGAACTATGTTTATCAGACAAGACAGCATTTAGAAAATAAATAAACTCACAGGTAATGACAACGTTGTGGTTGCCTCATTCAGTGTTGCGGCAGAAGTTTTCTTTTAAATCCATGTTCAAAAACTCAGACCGGAATTTATCCATGTTAAATGCAGTCAGACATGCTAGCTCCACTCACATCATTATCAACTCAGCAGCGGGTGGGAGGGAGGCTGTTTGTTCGATAATATACTCTAATTGGAGCATATGATTACGTAGCATGAAAAAACTACATCAAATGATGAGCTGCTGTCTGATTATTGAACAAAGACACAAATCTAACCATGAACATGGACTTTGATAGTCACTTTGACATTCTAATGGCCTCATCAATGCACAACAGATCATATTATACCCCCCACAACCACAGAAAAGTGAAATTTGATGTCATGGCACCTTTAATTCTTGAATATGGAATACGGACAGAACAGCAACATCACGTGTATCTAGGTTGTAATTACTACAGCAGAAAACAACTCCAGCCGCTGGGTTGCCAGGCTCACTACCAGTACAACAAGGGGCATGTCCAACATGCCATGTCCAACAAGTAATACAGAGGAGTTTATAACTGACACTTACGTTAGCCACGTTAGCAAGTGAGTTAGCTTACCAATCCAAGATAAAATTTACCATTCCTGTGTTTTGATGCCATGGAAAATGTTTCTGTGGTTCCATCTAGTGTAGCTTCACATAAATTTACTCCAGTTTTTGCTCTTCTCAGGTCACTCCTCTTCAGAGACGGATAACAATATCTCTGGGGCTCTAAAGCAGCTGCCTGACTTGCCAACTCCACCATTTTTACCAGTGCCAGTCTAGCTGTGCTGAACATACTAATGCCACACAGAGACCCGCAATGGCAACCCGCAATGGCGGCCTGCATGTAACTGTAAATATAATGCCATTTTTGATATTTGTTATCAGGCTAAATATAAGAAAATGCTGTACTTTAATTCTGCACCCCTCCAAACACCTCATGGAGAATTATTTTTTAAAGAAATTTAGGTCTTAATAAAAATGTTCCATGTTCAACCTTTAAAGTTGTACTTCCATGGTCATTTCATTAATATTTCTGTGTTCTCCATTATTATTGAATGCATTCTGCATCGTTTCTGTATAAAAAAAAAAACCTTCTGGTATCTATGCATCCAGCTGTATTTGTATACTAGAAGAGAGGCTTGTGGTCCAACGTCAGGCTTTTCCGGGTGCTTCTCATGAATTTCTGTCTGATTGGCTGCCTCCCATCAGTGTATGAAGGAAGCTCCGCCCTCTGCTCTTATTTCATTACAGACAGGAAATAGAGCCGACAAACAAGTTTGTTCCGCCATGCTAAGAAACAGTTAGCTAATTAGCTTCTCAACTCCGAAGCTACAGTCGTGCTGTCTTTACTTCTAGTGTGTAGTGCAGGGTTACCTGCCTTCCAATGGACAGATATAAACCCCACGTGGGATACGCTATTCGCAATGTGACGTAGAGGTGCGAGGCTGTTCCCGATTCGCTCATTTCCTCCCACCATCTAAAGACATGTATGTTAGGTTAATTGGTTATTCCAAATTGCCCCCAGAAATGAATGTGAGTGTGAATAGTTGCTGTCTCTCTGTGTTGGCCCTGCAACAGACAGACTGGTGACCTGGGTGTACCCCACCTCTCGCCTGATAATAGCTGGGATAGGCTCTGGCAACCCCTGCGACCCTGAACTGGATAAGCGGTACAGAAAATGACTGACTGCAAACAGGGTTAATGTAAAAGTGACAAACACAGAACCTAACTCAAACCTTTATCTCACCTGTAAGTTGAGATGAAAGTATCTGTGAGATCATCTGTTGCACACTGACTGAAATGTAGTTACAGACTACTCCCAATAAAACAGAATAGCATCAAAAATCAAAATGAGCATCAGATGAAGTATTTAAAGCACTTTTCTGGAGAATGTTTATTGAACATCAGCAGCTTTATGTTAGCGTGGTCGGATTCTCATTGAAGCACAGTCGTCTTAAGTCCTTCCAAGTTTCTCCTACCACCTTTCTTTTATTATGTTTTCCCACAAGGGGAAGGGAAAGAGCTTAGAGAAAGGCATTAGGAGGTCATTTTTATTTCTTTTCTTTTTTTTTTCTTTTTTTTTTTACCATACCCACACAATCTCTTACTTTATAGAAACAGAAGGAGTAATGGAGACAGAAAGGAATAAAGAAGAGTGTAGAGAGCAGGCAGAGCCAGCAAAAGAGAGTGAGGGAGAGAGATGGCTGACGGGGCTTAGAACAGGATCCCAGTGATTTATCCCACAGCCCTGCATTAGTCAGATGGATGTTGCCTTGCATAGATTGAGATTAGGATACATTTGTCAATGCAGCAGTGGACACAAATGCATTACAGCCAAGGAGTAAACAAGGCAGCTGCCGTTGGAGGAATCAATGTGCATAATTAAAAGAATAGTATAGAAAAGCTGTCAGTCACTTGGCTATAGTGGCATCCATTATAAACTGTAAAGCACCTGGCAGGACTCCTCTTAGTACAGACCACACGGTGATGCTGCATAAAATAAAATCACCTGGATCCTCATTTATCAACTGTGCATAGAAAAGGTTCTAACTTCTTACGAAGGACTAAAATTTAGAATGTGCTTAAACAAAAGCAATATAAGAGGATATAATATATTTTACAGATGTCCAAGCTCCTCTTGTTTTCTTTTTTTTAAGGATTTTTATGGGAATTAGTGGCCTTTATACAACAGTGTATAATGACAGGAACATTCTCATGTTGGAAAAAAGGGAAAAAAAAAAAAATTCTTAAAGGCCTCCTTCCACTGAAAACCCGTTTAACTTGCTCCTTCTGAAATACGGAGGGTTTCCCCTTGTTTACTTACACATCCTGACTTGCTAGCGTTGCGTTCCCCCCAGTCGGCTGTTCTTTCACATCAGAGAAACAATACGAAGAAAAGAGCGAATCGGGAACAGCCTTGCACTTCTACGTCACATTTCAAATAGCGTATCCCACGTGGGGTTTCTATTGCCCCGTTTCCACCAGCGGGTCTGGGTGGGGTCAGACCGGATCGGTCCACGTTTTTTTGCGTCTCCACAGATAAAAACTGGGACGGGTACTCTTATATCCGACCCGACCCGGCCTACTTTTTTGACACCCTTCGGTAGGGGTACTGATCTATCCGATCCGGACCAAAGAGGTGGAGCTAACACAAACCAATACATTGATTTCTTGAAAAATCTCACTTCCCTCGTGACCAAGCGTAAATACAAAGCCGGGGTGATTCCTTTTGTTTCTGTCATGTGTGGCGCCGGTGTTTTGGTTAAATGCGGTTGCACAGTGATGATGTCACGCGATCACGTAGGAGTGCTGTCCAGCACCTCCAGAGTAGGGTACAGGTTGCTGTGGGGACGCAGCGTGAAATCAACACATCCATACCAAAACCCACCCGATCCGGCCTGGCCCGACCTGACCCGACCCAGACCCACGGGTGGAAACGGGGCTTATCTGTCCATTGGAAGGCAGGTAACCCTCCACTACACACTAGAAGTAAAGACGGCACGACTGTAGCTTCCGAGTTGAGAAGCTAATTAGCTAACTGTTTGTTAGCATGGCGGAACAAACTTGTTTGTCGGCTCTATTTCCTGTCTGTAACAAAATAAGAGCGGAGGGCGGAGCTTCCTTCATACACTGATGGGAGGCAGCCAATCAGACGGAAATTCATGAGAAGGACCCGGAAGAGCCTGCCGTTGGACCACAAGCCCCTCTTCTAGTATACAAATACAGCTGGATACAAAGCAACCAGAAGGATTTTTTTTAAACAGAAACGATGCAGAATGCATTCAATAATAGGCTCTGTGGCGCAATGGACAGCGCATTGGACTTCTAGTCAGATCCACGAGAAGGTATTCAAAGGTTGTGGGTTCGAGTCCCACCAGAGTCGGCTTTCTGTGAATGATATGAATTATGCTGTGGCTTTTTAACATAACAGGATAAGACATCCAACATTCTCTTGTTTTTCTCAAAATAATATGCAACATATCTTTTTTTTTTTTTTAACAGAGGCTGTTTTACTCTTGGAATCACAGTTTAAGGAAAGTCTCTGTGGTGCATTGGACTTCTAAGTCAAATCCATGAGTGGGATTTCAAAGGCTGTGGGTTCAAATCCCTCCAGAACCAAACTAGCTGCCTCCATCCAGATTTGCGGTGGCTTTAAACCAGAGGTGCAAAAATCAAGTTCATAAGAATTTTACAAATGTCAAAGCTCTTTTTGCTTTCTTAAAAATATATTCAACAAATATTTTTTCAATGGAAGCAGTTCCCTACTGTTAAATATGCGTGGATGCACTGGGAAACTTATGAAGTAAAGGCTCTGTGGTGCAATGGATAGTGTATTGGACTTCTAGTCATGTCCACGAGAAGGAATTCAAAGGTTGTGTGGTTCACGTCTCACCAGAGTTGTGCTTTCTGTGAGTGATGAGAATCATGCCGTGGCTTTTTAACAAAAGCGATATAACATGATAAGACATCCAACATTCTCTTGTTTTCTTAAAAAAATATGCAACAAATCTATTTTTAATGGAGGCTATTCCACACAAAATTATTCCTGAATACACTGGGAGAATTTGGTAAAGGCTCTGAAGCTCAATGGACAGCGTGGTGGACTTCTAGTAAAACCTGTTTGAAGGAGTTCAGTGGTTGTGGGTTTGAGTCCCACCAGAGTCATGCTTTCTGCTAGTGACATGACTCATGCTGTGGCTTTTTAACAAAAGTAAGTAACATGATAAGACATCCAACATCCCCATTTTCTTAAAAAAAATATGCAACAAGTATTTTCAATGGAAGCAGTTTCCCATCGAGAAATATGGCTGAATGCACTGAGAAGCTCTCCAAATGAAGGCTCTGTGGCGCAATGGACAGCGCATTGGACTTCTAGTCAGATCCATGAGAAGGAATTCAAAGGTTGTGGGTTCGAGTCCCACCAGAGTCGGCTTTCTGTGAGTGACATGACTCATGCTGTGGCTTTTTAACAAAAGACATCCAACATTCTCTTGTTTTCTAAAAAAAAAATGCAACAAATCTATTTTTAATGGAGGCTGTTTCTGGCTGAGAGATATTTCTAAATGCACTGGGAATCACATTGTTAGTAAAGGCTCTGTTGCGCAATGGACAGTACACTGTCTTTCTAAGTCAAACACCAATTCAAATGTTGTTGGTCTAGCTTGCTGCTTGCGTCCAGCTGTGCTGTAGACTTTCACCAGGTGTGCCCAAATCAAGACCCCTAGCTTTTTTACAGATGTCCAAGCTCCTTTGGTGTCTTAAAAATATATGCAACAAATCTATTTTCAACGGAGGCTGTTTCATACTGAGATATATTACTAAATGCACTGGAAATCACATTTTTGAAAGAGGCTCTTTGGTGGAATAGACAGCACATTGGACTTCTAAGTCAAATCCACGAGAGGGAATTGAAAGGTTGTGGGTTTGAGTCCCACCGGAGTCAAGCTTGGCTTTAAACCAGGTGTGTGTCCTCAAGATTGTCTGTACTGAGCAAGTGCATCCCTTCACCCACACATCTATGTAAAAAATGCCTTGTTACCAGCTCTCTGTAGAACTGACTGACTTGCCCATGAGGTACAGTAATTAGCCATCTGATGATCTGTTGGAGAGGGAATGTCCTAAAAATTGCAAGATAGTACCTCTCAAGGACCAGACTTGAGCACTACTGATTTAGGCAAAACAGCAGGATATTATTGATTTTTTACAGATATCCAAGCTCCTTTTGCTTTCATAAAAATATATGCAACAAATATTTTTTCAGTGAAAGCTGTTTAAGACTGAGAAATACCTGAGTGCACTGGAAACCCATGAGGTACAGGCTCTGTGGCACAATGGACAGAGTGTTGGCTTCTGGCCAATGAGGAATTCAAAAGTTGTGGGTCTGAGTCCCGCAAGAGTCATGTTTTCTGCAAGTGACATGAATCACATTGTTACTTTTTTAACAAATTCAATACAACAGGATAAGATATCAAAGATTCCCTTGTTTTCTCAAAAAAACTGCAACAAATCTATTTTTAACGTAGGCTTTTTTACACTGGGAATCTCATTTTTAGTATAGGCTCTGTGGTGCAACGGACAGCGCACTGGACTTGTAAGTCAAATCCACGAGAAGGAATTAAAAGGTTGTGGGTTTGAGTCCCACCAGAGTCTAGCTTGAAGCCTGCATCCAGCTGTGCTCTGGATTTAAACCAGGGGTGCCCAAGTCAAGTCCTTGAGATCAACTGTACTCAACTTCTGCATCCCTTCTCCCACACACCTATATCAAATAAATGCCTTGTTACCAGCTCTCTACCATTCATACATTCGTAATAACAGATATACATTTCAGATATACATAAAGCTCACTCACTTGGCTCTGATCATTCTTAATTTGGGGGTTCCCTAAGCCGGACTCACTACCGACAGACTATACACCCATCCTAGCAATTCCTCTGATTCATCATCGGATCATATTCTTACATTCTTTCTATGAGTCATCATCATCCACACTCACATTTTTGTGGCATGGTCCTTGTGGCGAGGTCCTGCCCCAGGTGGAGGAGTTCAAGTATCTCAGGGTCTTGTTCAGGAATGAGGAAAGGATGGAGCAGGAGATGGACAGATGGATCAGTGCAGCGTCTGCAGTGATGAAGACTCTTCATCGGTCTACTGTGATGAAGAAGGAGCTGAGCCAGAAGGAGAAGCTCTCGATTTACCTGTCAATGTACATTCCAACCCTCAGGTATGGTCACCAGCTGTGGGTTGTGACCAAAAGAATGAGATCGTACAAGCGGCTGAAATGAGTTTCCTCCACAGGGTGGCCAGGCTCTCCCTTAGAGATAGGGTGAGGAGCTCAGTCATCCAGGAGGGGCTCAAAGTAGAGCCGCTGCTCCTCCACATCCAGAGGAGCCAGACGAGGTGGCTCAGGATGCCTCATGGATGCCTCCCCGGCAGGGACGTGCACAGGGCATGGCTCAGGTTGGCCGGGCAACTGCCCGTTTGCCCTCCTTGGCTAAAATTGCCCCTCACGTGGGGAAAAAGTGGATTAAAAAATCTTTTGAAATAATGTTTTTAAAAAGTGCCCTAAGTGCCGAATTTAACTTGAATAAAACCGCTATGATATATTCCAAATAAATACTCGGGAAGAGAGTAAGTCGTGAGAGTTAGGGTTCCTCTGAAGTTTACAGCTGTTTGTGATGCACGTCACAGGCTGGACAGGAGCGCGCTCATCGCGCTGTGACTGACCATGAGGAGCACTGAACTGGCTGCTGGGTGATGGCAGACGGTCAGCTCGCGCTGGACATTTAAATAAACAATCCGCCAAGAGGCTCACGAGGGCATCTACCCCGCAGAAGCTCACACAATGGAGCAACGATGGGCAGAAACAAGCACACCCTGTCTGAGGCAATGCTCAGGTGCAGACGCACCCCCCTCCTCCCGCACCTTTGCAGAAGCAAAATAGAGCGAGATCTTCAGGCCAAGAGGAAAGGTGGACCAAAGAGGAGTTAAAAAGGAAAGAAGCACAGGCCAGAGATGCAGGAAACATCTGTATGATAACCGACATGTTTGTCAGTAAAGCAGGTGAGACAACAGAACATCCAGCACCACAGGCTTAATAACGAGGAGCTGATGGAGAAAACTAACTATATAACAAAAGTTTAAAGTTCTAAAAAAGGATATTGCAAATTTTAGAAGATGGTTAACTACATAAAAGCAAGATAATTCATTATATGAATGCTGAGTTCTTTAGACTATATGATAGTTTATTTAAAATCCCATTAAGATTTAAAACTTTTTTTTTTTGTTATACTTGTATGATCCCCGAGGGGAAATTAGGGCTCTGCATTTCACCCATCTCTGTACTGTAAAGCACCTGGGGAACAGTTGGTGGGGGGTTAAGGACCTTGCTCAGGGGTCCACAGTGGTACACCCAGGGGTCGTGTTGGGGAGTCGAACCTGGGTCCTCCGCACCCAAGTCCACGACGCTACCACTGGGCTATCCACTCCACCTTTGTTGTTGAACATACTGTAGTCAGTGCATATAAGAATAGTTAGTGAATCTGATGTGGGTTTGGTGGCTTGTGGATCTCTTTACAAAGATGGAGAAGGAGCAGCACTGTAGAGCACAAGAGAGAGTGAGGAATAGAGCAGGAACCTTAGGTGAATTTAAATACAAACCAAACATGCAGGGATGCTTTAGAATAATTTATGTTTTTATGATGATCAGTATGCAATTAACTTTACTAGGTTGTCTCTCTGTTGGCCTAGGATTAGAACAAAGAGAGCCTGAGGGAGGCAACAAAGTTCATCATGTGGCTGGTTGCAAAGCAGCAAGCCAGCAGGTGAAAGACATGAAAAAATGTCAGTAGATTAGCTAGTTCGTGTCTTTATTTGTGGACTATTTCCATTTTAATCCTCTAATTGCAAATGTACACTTTAGGTGAGGTGCAACAAGTCTCAGGTGGAGAGGAGCAAGACAAGCCACATGGAAGCCAAGGCCAGATGGCTGATTATATGCAAAATGACACTAGTATATTTTACAGACCTTTTGAAAAAAATTCTGGAAAACCAGAACAACAAAACTTCACAGAACAGAACAGAAGTTCCAGAACTTTTAATAACATAAGAGTAATGTTTGATTCACTGTTCAGAGATTTATTATTGTAAAGTTTGCAGTTAAAGACACGTTCTCTGACAGAAACAAGTGTGCCCCTTTTTTAGGTTTGAGCAACTGTCCCTAAAAAATCCTGAGCATGTTCCTGCTCCCCAGTGAGGTGTTCCAGGCACGTCCCACCGGGACCAGACCCCAGGAGAGACCCAGGACACACTGGAAGGACTACGTCTCCCGGCTAGCCGCCTCGGATGAGCTGGTGAATGTGGCCGGGGAGAGGGAAGTCTGGGCTTCCCTGCTTCGGCAGCTGCCCCGATGACCCGATGCTGGATAAGCGGAAGAAGATGGTACGGTGTAGTAATAACAATAATAATAATAATAATAATGCATTTTGTTTGTACAGTATAGTGTTTTTCATAAAACTCAAAGCTGCTGTACATGTCAAAAGATAAAAGAACAGTTAAAAAAAAATAAAAAAAACTACAGCATTTCTGTTTCCCACTGGTTGATTAAGCATTCTGTATTTAATTTCAAACCAAAGAAATTGTTTCTGATACTTGTACAGTGTGGCAATTATGATAAGCAGATTAGGTCGTCTGGGATTCTCCTTTCCAACATGAAATAATTTTACTCATTTCACCAATCATTTAATTCCTCTTTTTACAAGGATACAGAGTTTGTGTCATCCTTTTTTTTTTTTTTTTTTCACTTTGTGATTTAGGGAGGCAACTGTAAACGGGCTCCTCTGTTCTTGGCAGGTGGGGAGTTAACTAGAGCACCACACTTGTCAAACAGTGGCGAGCTCTGGGAGGACACAAACCTCTTCCTCTCTTCTGTTTTTTTATCAGTGCTTTGCTAGTGCCACATTTAAAGTTTGTGGTCGAGTCAACAAACTACAGGAAACTGCCAGTATTCTGGTACCAATTCCACCTGCCTGAATCCAAATCTCATCCACATCATTAATTCAGAGCTGTGGTGTCATAAGAGGGTCTGGAAGCTCCTCTCCTTAGAAAATACACCATAATTCAAAGCATTGCCTGAAGTGAGAATGACAGCTAGCTTAGTGAACCGGCACAGGTAGATGAGAGGCCACACAGTTTTAATTGTTCCCACCTGAGTTGAGAAGATGACTGAGACAGACTCGCTTTACCTGTGCGGTCTGTCACACATGACATTGGCTTTCCCTCCTGGAACAAGGATCACGTCATACTCCAGATGAGAAATCACATCTTCTGACATGAATGTGGAGGAGCTGGATAGATGTTTCTCCAGAGTACTCATCTATTTCATGGTGCTTTAGCTGTCAGGGAACAGAGGACTGCATGTGTTCATATGTGTTACGCTGGATTCAGTCTTGTATAAGTAAGTCAAACACTTACATTAAGTGTACTCTGTTACCGTTGATTGATCCTTACATGTTAATGTCTTTTACAACCATATCTTATAACAATGGAAGAAAATATTTTTCATGGTTCCATTGTGGGACCTACAAAATAGTAATCCACAAAAAATTAATAAATAAATAAACAGGTGGGGAGTTACAGCTAAAAGATTGATGGGAAACAACACCAGATCCACACATACAGGTAGATGCACCAACACAAAAATATTTAAGAACTATGTATTTTTGCCTATAACAATATTTTCAATCCTGTTCCAATCAGTGGGTTTGGGGCAGTTTGGCTCAGTAAACCCTGATCTCTGTTCAGTTTCCACAACCAGCTGTACCCTTGTGTGGTAGGCAGCATATCAGCTTGATAGCGATTGATGTGTCAGCAACGTTGCAGTGAATTGTCCTCCTGATATCACAGAAGAACACAACACAGGAACAAATGAGAAGAATGGTGGACATCCAGCGATTGATGTTCTTTTTTCTTAGTTTGTGGCTTTAAACAAAGAAAAAACCATAGTTCATTGAACCCTTTAAAGACCCACTACAGAACTTTCTGCAGTTTTCTCACAGCGCATTCACAAAGTCTTTTTTTAAAATTCAAATCAGAGTCTGTTTGCCTGGAAAGTCCGCTTCGTTTGAGGGAGTCGAAAATGCGCAAATGGACTCTGATCCGGAACAAACAAGCGGATTCAGTCCGCCTGGACAAATGCAGGTTTCAGTCTGATTCAAGTAGACCAAATACAGAAGCGGACTACAAATTGCATTGACGTTGTGGGTAAAACGTTGGGCATCGTGGGTAAACGCTGCGACGAAATACATGTGTGGGACTGCAGTACTTTGAAAGATGGCTCGTGGTCAGGCGTGGAGTGACAAGAAAGTAAAAGCTTTAATCAGTATTTGGTCGGATGAAAGCATATCCAGCTCCTCGTAAGTACGCACAAAAATAATGTTTTGTGGAGGAAACGGAAGTTGTGAGAACCTTCTTGTTCATTGTACGTCTTATCCTCGCCTACGGTGAATCCAAATGCAGCATTACCTCTGGACAGATTGGGAACATTATTCAAAAGGTTTGCTTCATTTGGCTATGGTGCAAC
Organism: Atherinomorus stipes; assembly: GCA_023101725.1. Classification (NCBI taxonomy): domain Eukaryota; kingdom Metazoa; phylum Chordata; class Actinopteri; order Atheriniformes; family Atherinidae; genus Atherinomorus; species Atherinomorus stipes. The sequence continues at coordinate 280,771 of JALJCO010002690.1, forward strand.
GTGAACGCAATCTCGGTCCGGAAGACCACCCCCGCCTAACATCATCACAGTTGCTGATGTTGTGCACTCATGCAATCACATTAGGTTTGCCAAAGCACCCAACATAGGGTTTGACTTTTAAAGCATCAGTCTTAAAGGGTTAAACATTGAGCTGTTCCTATTTTGATTGTTTTGACCAATCAGTGGATGGCATTGTATCTTTTGGGTCGGATCAGTAAGGTTGGCATCCCAATGGAAGGGTTTGAATGTTGGCCTTTCTGTGTAGAGTCTCCGGCTTCCTCTCACCATCCAAAGATGAGCAGGTTAGGTAAATCGGTCCCTGTAGATTCTCCTTTCAGCTGTGGTTGGTTGTGTCGTGCCTGCCTGCTGAGAAGGCATGACCACTTGCACACCTGAGTCTCATCCTAATGAAGAGGCACATCTGAATACAATCATCTGGATCCCAACAGCGGTGATATAAGGATGAGCTCTCCTCTCCACAGCCAGACTGTTGTGTAGCGAAACATGGTACTCAGGCTAAGTCTGCACATTCCTGCATCCCTGCATAGTTTTATAACAAGTCTGTCTTTTTCCCACATAGTCTCCTATCTCCCTGCTGCTCCTGGATTACCTGGACCTGTCTCGCTCATCTGACCCATATTACTGGAAAGCTCTGAAGAAAATATCTTTCATTCAGTTACTTCAGCTGTTCAGTCTCAATCTTTCCTGCCTGGTGCATGAAAGTTGTCTCTACGTTGGTCCTACGACAGATTGACGACCTTTCCAGGTTGTGCTCTGCCTGTCAGCTACTAACTGCTGCTCCAGCTTCCCTGTGACTCTAAATTAGAATAAACAGTATTGAAAATGGCTGGGGGGAAAATGTGTGCTGATAGAGAACACTGTTCATGATTTTATTCCATCACCTATTGCAACAATTTTTTGACTTGTCTCAACCAAAAGCCCATTAATAGGCTGTAAATTGTGCACGACTCAGCTGCCAAATTGTTCATAAGGACCAAGAAATGTGAGCACATTACTGCTTTTTAACTTTAAGCTTTGCTTTCCAGCATGTTTCAGAATTGATTTTAAGATCTTTCTATTGATTTTTAAAGTCCTTTGTGACCTTTCACTTTCTTATTTGTCTGACCTTTTGGAACCACATGAGCCTGGAATAATAAGCCCTTACAGTCCAGGCTCCTAAACTCTGAAACATTCTGCCTGCAGAGATCAGCTGACCTTTTTTCAAACAGGCTTTTATCAGAGAGCCTCTCCTGGTTTCACAAGACTTTTCTAACTGATTTAGCATTTTATTGATTCTAATGGTACAAATATGGGAAGGACTAAAGTATAACAGTAAAAATTTACAACACATCTTTCTCAGTAGATGTGATGGGTTGTGTTCATTATAAATGGTAAAAATGACTTTCCAAAGTGGTGTTTTTTTTGTGACCATACTGAAGGAATCTGCTGGAGAATAAACTCTGCTGTCCCTGTTAGTGTGTCATTGAGGACTTGCCATGAGCAGTGTTGGGGAAGTTACTTTTAAAAAGTAACTTTTGCTTCTTACTCTTCTTAAAGCATGTTCTGTAACCTTACTTCATTACCCTTAAAAAATAACTTTATGTTGCTCATTGCTTTTATGTTTCTCATCTTTGGGCAGAAACACATATGTTTCTACAGGGAGTGCAGAATTATTAGGCAAATGAGTATTTTGACTACATCATCCTCTTTATGCATGTTGTCTTACTCCAAGCTGTATAGGCCGAAAGCCTACTACCAATTAAGCATATTAGGTGATGTGCATCTCTGTAATGAAAAAGGGTGTGGTCTAATCACATCAACACCCTATTTCAGGTATTTTAGCCAAGCATAATTATTAGGCAACTTAACAATAAAGAAATATATACCCATTTCAATTATTTATTTTCACCAGGGAAACCAATATAACAGCTCAACATTCACAAATATACATTTCTGACATTCAAAAACAAAACAAAAACAAATCAGTGACCAATATAGCCACGTTTCTTTGCAAGGACACTCAAAAGCTGCCATCCATGGATCCTGTCAGTGTTTTGATCTGTTCACCATCAACATTGCGTGCAGCAGCAACCACATCCTACGAAACACTGTTCAGAGAGGTGGACTGTTTTCCTTCCTTGTAAATCTCACATTTGATGAGGAACTGCAGGTTCTCTATGGGGATCAGATCAGGTGAACAAGGAGGCAATGTCATTAGTTTTTCTTCTTTTAGACCCTTTCTTGCAGCCATGCTGTGGAGGTTCTTGGATGCGTGTGATGGAGCATTGTCCTGCATGAAAATCAGGTTTTTCTTGAAGGATGTGGACTTCTTCCTGTACCACTGCTTGAAGAAGGTGTCTTCCAGAAACTGGCAGTAGGACTGGGAGTTGAGCTTGGCTCCATCCTCAACCCGAAAAGGCCCCACAAGCTCATCTTTGATGATACCAGCCCATACCAGTACCCCACCTCCACCTTGCAGGCATCTGAGTGGGACTGGAGCTCTCTGCTCTTTACCGATCCAGCCACGGGCCCATCCATCTGGCCCATCAAGACTCACTCTCATTTCATCAGTTCATAAAAACTTAGAAAAATCAGTCTGAGATATTTCTTGGTCCAGTCTTGACGCTTCAGCTTGTGTGTCTTGTTCAGTGGTGGTGGTTTTTCAGCCTTTCTTACCTTGGCCATGTCTCTGAGTATTGCAAACCTTGTGCTTTTGGGCACTCCAGTGATATTGCAGCTCTGAAATATGGCAAAACTGCTGGCAAGTGGCATCTTGGCAGCTGCACGCTTGACTTTTCTCAGTTCATGGGCAGTTATTTTGCGTCTTGGTTTTTCCACAAGTTTTTTGCAACCCTGCTGACTATTTTGAATGAAACACTTGATTGTTGGATGATCACACTTCAGAAGCTTGGCAACTTTGAGAGTGCTGCATCCCTCTGCAAGATATCTCACTATTTTTGACTTTTCAAAACTTGTCAAGTCCCTCTTCTGACCCATTTTGCCAAAGAAAAAGAAGTTGCCTAATAATTCTGTTTGCCTAATACATCCGATATAGGGTGTTGATGTGATTAGACCACACCCCTTCTCATTACAGAGATGCACATCACCTGATATGCTTAATTGGTAGTAGGCTTTCGGCCTGTACAGCTTGGGTTAAGACAACATGCATAAAGAGGATGATGTGGTCAAAATACTATAGATGGGGGGGGTCCAAACCTCCATGGCCCTGTGTGAAAAAGTAATTGCCTGCCCCCCTTTTCAGGTGGTGCTAAAGAGGCAAGCTTAGCAGCCTCTGTAGATCACGTCACTAAGAGAGATAAAACCAAATTGTGGGTACTATGGAGAGCGCGCTCTTGTGGCCAATTCTGGTGAGAAGAGAGAGCCCGCACTCAAAGATGAAGCCACTTTCAATCTCTGGAGTTTCTGGCACGTTTTAACTGAGGTCCTATTCCAATACACATGTTTAACATGAAAAAGTGGGATTTCCAGGTGATGACTCTTTTAAATAGGACCTGACTGACAAAGTTAAGTAGACCAAAAGATCTTCAAAAGCTAGACATCATGGTGCGATCCAAAGAAATTCAGCAGAAATATTAAAAACAAACACACAAAAAAAGTAAACAAGCATGATGGGGCTCCTGAACTAAAATGTTGTTGAGCTACACTTTGATACAGTCACTGTAGTCAGGTGTTTTCTGTAACGTCCAATCAGACATCTGCACCTGTTGACAGGTATGTTTGTCCACTCTTCATGAGCAAGGTGCTTTAATGGTTTTTTATTATTATTTTCAACCACAACTCAAAAGCAATATTTTATGTCACTAAATTATAATTTAGTAAGTTTTTATTTCTTATTAGTTTCTTGTTATTTGAATTACTGTTGTGAATGTAGCCTTTTCTTTTATTGGAGGGTATGAATATTTTAAAGGACGACTGTATACGTGCATAATATATCATACTAGTTGAGCCACATCAGAGAGGTAGAAAGCCGGCGAGCGGGACCACACGACTAAACTCTGTGGTCACAAATGTGTGTACTGCCCACTAGGCAAAGTGTAATTAAAAATGATGGTGGTGACCTTTCCTTCTTTCTCTGTAGCATAAAGCTGGTTTATGGGTCCATTTTAAAACCTCTTCCTCCATCTGACTCTCCCTTTTACACATTTGTATACCCTCTCTTCCAATCAGCTCCTCTCTCTTCTCGTTTTCTCATTTGATATGAGCCCATCAAATAGCCATCCTGCCTGCTGAATGCCATTTCATAAAACCAGTATGTGAGTAGATTAAAGTTAATGAATGAATGTGTAGAGGTACGTAAGGAGGTAAGTAAAGAAGGGGGGCTTGCAGTGGTTTAAAAATAACATCCTCCTGAGTGATATCTTAGTAAACTGAAATCAAATTGTTTTCCTTCCATGTTCTACATCCCAGAATATGACTCAGGAGAGACACACAGAATGTGTAACTCTTCAGTGTCTTGACAGCAAAAAAAAGAACTGATCCCCCCCCCCCCCCCCCCCAACAGGTTCATTTCAGAGCCCTGCCTGCAGTCAAGCAGACCTCACATGACCACAAACAAAAACAGCCCCAGTGTGGAGGTATTTAGTGGAGACCGGAGCTAGTTGTCACACTTTCTACATTCTTATATAGTTCTTGGAATCAATACATCATATAAAACAGACATGTGTACCAGATGAAAGACCATAATCTCTGGTATATATTTTTATTCATGTTATTTTCATACCTTTTGTCACTGCATAGTTGCAGGCAATCAAATGGAGAGTGTGAACATGTGACATGTTGCCCCACCATGGGGTAAGTTGTCTCACTATATGGGGTAAGAATGTCACACTGGATTTTGCAACAAAAAAAAGGCAAGGAGACAATAATTATTATTATCGTTTCCTTTTTTTTTTTTTTTTGAAAGAGAAACATAGTCTGTGCCTGACTTAAATGTTATCATTGACTTTAAAGAAGTCATTTAACTTTGCCCTAAAACGTTAGACACTGAGCATTTTTTGGTCTAAAAGTAATCTAATAGACATCGAATGGTCCTTAAACGTCTAGGCTAAAATTGGTCTACCACTGGTCCAGAGGTGTCAAAAGTAGAGGTAGAAGTAGTTTTCAAGTACAAATCCAGCCATGTTTTTGGATCTGCTAGTACCTTTAGAACAGCTGTTTTCACTAACGAGCTCATCTACCTGGGAGAGGATCTAATTAAACCCAGCTGGTTCAGTGATTGGTTGGAAAAACTGACGGACGGGGTTTCTACTTTCTACTTCTACCCAATTTTGGACACTTCTGCACTGATCTAAAAATGAGTTTTTTAGCCAGCTAGGCTTAGAGTAGCTTCTAAACTACACTGTACATTGATCAGTGACTGTTAAAATGTTTTAATCAAACACTTGGCCATCATTTATACAGCTTAGAGTTGTTTTTTTAATTTAACCCCTTCACTGTCCAGGGCCCGCCCACGGGCCGTTTTTTACTTATTTTCAATATGAAGTCTTATAAAATCTGTTAAATGTATCATATTTCATTACTACAGCGTCTGACGGACCAGGAGAGGCATTACTTTTGATTGACGTCTCATTTGACCAACTGGGTGGATCTATGGTCTCTCCTCCACCAATAATATCCACCAAACTCTACCTCACGTGGTGGGGGGGGCTTTGTAATCTGATGCTCACAGATCTGGCCTATCAGCTCTGACGCTAGCTCTGACATCATGCACGTATAGCCAATTAAATTCCCGTCATGGCCATGTGTATTTTGTTTACCTGGATAGCAAGATGGCTTCTCTGTGCTCCTGCGTAACTCGGCCTGAAAACTCCTCCAAACGTGCACTTCTGTGCGTGAAAGCGGAGGAAGCCCCGTATTGTGCACTTTTTCAGTACAAACGTGGGGAGAAAAAACATGCCAAAGAACGAAAATGCGCTGCTGAAGTGCTGAAGGGAATTACTCGGAGCAGAGCAGCATGTGTGCGTCCGGGCTCAGTAGAGAAGGAGGCGTTTGGCTAAGGAGGCGCTCTGGACTGGACCAGTAAGTGGAAACTTCTACCTGCAGTTACTGTGTTTATAAGCTATTTAGATGAGGATCATTTCTAAAAAGTAAGGACTTGAAAACGCGTCGATGTTTGCCTGGTTGGGGAAAGGGGGGCTTTCTCAGGCGTATATGTGTCGCAGCTTGGCTTTCTACTGCGCTCTTTTACTGCGGGCGTATTCATGGTGGTGTTTTTGGACACTAAAGAAGTGAAACCTGTCTGTTTGAAAGTTGGGGGTCTCTGTTTATAACACAAGACCCCCAGGTGTGTGGATTTGGACTGCGTGTGGATAAAAGCTCATGGTCTCGTGATGGTGGTGTTGCAGCAGCTTCTCTCCTTCTGATCAGACTGCACTGTAACATTTCTGTTGAAAATTAGCAGTAGTGGTTTTCAGTCCTGGTCAGTTCATGAAAAATTGCAAGTATGTAAAAAGTTTTCTGTGTTGTGGTGTTTTTTATTTTTCCTTTTTGTTGACATTGCATAGCATGGCATTATATTGTTTACTTTATAATGTAAACAGACATATTCTGACTCTTATTATAATGCACTTGAGGAAAATGAGCATTTTATTGTGTTTCTAGATCACTTACTGTATTTGATAATGCTCAGAGTGAATCTGAATATGCAGCAGGATGCCTCTTGGTACCACCTTTCATTGGAGGTTTCAATGATGACTGTATGTTGAAGCATTCTGGACTTACAGCTTTGTAAAGCTTATTATCCAAAGGGACCATTTGGAGTCTCCAAATGAAAAATTCTGGATAACGCCTGAACATATTCACAGAAAAACAAGCATATACTTGTCATTTTTGTGACACGCTAGTTAAAGTTACAATGAATTTGAAAGCTCAAAGTGAAAATTCAGAGTGTTATCTTTACAGAGAGGCCAAGCTTTTGCATGTACTCCAAAGGGTTCAAGAGCAGCAGCTAATTTAATTCGGGTATGCATTTTTTAGGCGTTTTGGGCATATGGGGGGGGGGGGGGGGCTGTTAAGGTGTTAATATTTAACATTAATGGTTTTGTTTTAACGTCTAGATTCAGGCTAAAAAATAGACCGTTTATGATCGGGTGAATTTCGGTCTAAACTTAGACGGGATGTCTAATAGATGTCTTTGGCTCGGTGGGAAACACAAAATAATATCCAACATGCACAGGATTAAGTCCAGACTGTCTCAGATGTCTTCTTTATCTCTTTTTTTTAAAACAAATCACAAGTCAGACTCATCTGGATCATAGTTCTGCCATATGTTGACCGATTTCGAGGTGTGCGTTTTTCATAATAAATGTGGAATGATTCTCCATATGTGACAACCTACAAATGATTGAGACAAGTTACCCCAAACTACCATGTTTGTTAGTGCTAGCTCTAGCTTAAAGCTAGCATAAAACAGAACAATGATTGAGATGTGACAGAATGCCCTAATGTCTCCTCTAACAAGTTTGCATTTATCACTGTTAAGATTTTTACCTGACAGAAGCTTATTTGGAAATGTATCAAGTTAATATTTTTTATTTTAGATTGTGCAAAATGGTTTATTGGTGCTCACCCCAGCTCACAATGTGCTATTTTCTTCTCAGAGAGGACACAACACTGGACCATGTAAATGAAGAAAACTAGTATTCCACTTTTTTGTTGGGGCTTCTGGTGGAGGAGATAATTGCAATGCAACAACTTACCCCTGTAACAACTAGCCCCGTCTCCCCTACTTTTGAAACTACCTTCAACCTTTGGCTCTGGCTTCAGAAATGAGCATTTCTGACTGGACAAGTATCCCTTGTGCTTCATTTCTACTTTTCTGTCTCAGTCATCTGAGCCCTCATATCCACTGTAACTCTGGAATCGGTTAACTTTAAGATATACCGCAGGACAAGCTGTTACTGCTTGTAAACTCAATATTCATAGATTTACAGCCCATAAACACTGTGAAACATTACTTTTACAGCGGTTATGTGCTCTAAGTCGCGAATAAAAACAGCCAAAACCCTGGAGAAATGTGAGACATTTAGAAAATTGAAGTGAACAGAGCCCTTCCTTGTGTTTCTGCAGACCGAGGGAGAGACGGCTGAGAAGACAGCATAGACTCGGCTAGGAAGGTGGGGGAAGTCCAGTGAGGTTACCTGATCGTAGCAAGAAGTGAAAGCAGTGAAATCAGAGCAATGAAATGTTCATTTCTGATATTTTACTGCAGCTATTGTCCAAAACACAAATAAAACCACATAAAGCATAGAAAGTGTAACAGGGACAGATATTGTGTTCACACAGCTGAAGCAGTCTTCCTTGTTTATGCTGCAGAGCAGCGCCCGGTTTCTACGGCACAAAACTGAGGCACCAGTTCTTGTGATAACAGAGATGTGTTTTGCTCTGCAGCACAAACAGAAGCACCTAAAACCCCATGAAAGTATGCAACATGGACGGATTAGGGATGCACCGAAATGAAAATACTTGACCGAAACCGAAAACAAAAAATGAACAAACCAAGGCCGAAAACCGAACACCGAAAAAAATGTCAATTATTAGAACCGTAGCACTTTTAGCTACGATGTGTACTAACTTCACTAAAATCAATCATTGCAATAAATCAAGTACAAAAGTATCAAAATATGTATTTACCGCTGACATTAGAGAATGTACACTATAGATTAAAATTCAAAATAAAATATTTAGTTTGACTCCACTTGTGTACATTACATAATGCCTTTTACATTTTTTTTCTGTAGGACTATTACAACAAATAATAACATACAGGCTTATAACTGACTGGCTGCTGAAAGACAGTGAAATTAAATATATTTTCACATAAAAACACAAAGTTCATAAGTTGCGTGCTGGATGCGCTGTTTGTTGCATCATCACAAGTTTCGGCCGTGTTGTTTCGGTGATTTATGTCTTTCGGCCGAAAACCGAAAATGCACTTTTGGGTCATTTTTGGCCGAAAACTTTTGGTGGCCGAATTTTCGGTGCATCCCTAGGACGGATATTGAATTAATGTAGCTGGCAGACTGTCTGTTTTTCCTGAAGACTCGGTGAGCACTCAGACTCCGGCTAAGACAGAGGAACTGTAGTGACACACTTCAGTAGACTCAATCTACCCTGAACCTTAGACCGGACTGGAAATACAACAGAACTGGTTTTAAAGTAATGTTTTAGTTTCCTGGGGAAAAGGTCCCATGTCATTAGGTTCTGGGTGCTGCTGGCCAAAATGCACCAATCATTACAAGTGCTCTCCTTTTTGTTGTGTAGATTTCTAATTTCAGCCACTCAGATTGTCATGGCAGGCTCCGTCTCCCTTTAAACTCTATAATTCCACCCTGAAACCAGCTTTTGTTTTAGCATGCTACTTTTTGCCAGTTGCTGTCTGCTGTGGGAATGCTGCTGCATCGTTCCACGTCTACATCTAGAACTACACGTGTAATTGCATCAGTGCTGTTGTAGTCACATACGGTGGCCATAGATGTGTTTGATGCAGGATTGTTGCAAAGTCTGATGGTTTTCAGCGGCGTGTGTCACAGGTGCAACCCAGCATGTTCACTGCCAACAGGAAGACATAAGCTGCGTTTCTGTAAACCAAAAAGGTCCATAAAAGTCCACAAAAACTTGTCAATATTCCTCCATACTGCTCGTCCAATGTAATCCAAGTGTTCTAAGTGGGTAGCGTCCATAATTTACTCAAAATGACATCATTTAGTATATTTTTATAGCCTAAACACTACTACATCTAGTGAGCTGTAAGCTTATGACACTATGGAAGCCGCACCAGATGAGATTGCATGCTCTTTTTCTTTCCTTCTTTGTTTTAAATCAATAGCCAACCCCTCTTGTGTTTGTCTGTAGCTCGTTTGTGCTTAGCACAATGTAAACAGAAAAATGACTTCTTCTATACTTGCATTATCGGCAGAGTAGACGCTGAACGCCGCGGCTTCTGTAGTGTTGTGAACTCGCAGGGTCACAATTTGTGGCAGCTAGATGTTCTACTGTTTAGGCTATAAAAATGTACTAAATAATGTGGTTTCCAGTGAATTCTTGATGCTACCAGGACTCTTGGATTACATTAGATGAGCAGTATGGAGGAATATTGACAAGTTTTTGTGGACTTTTACAAACATTTTTGGTTCGAGCCCCGGTCACCTTCATTATATGAAATTTGGCAGAAAATGAAAAAAAAACAAAAACCAAAATGGATCTCCGGCTGCATTTGAGATATTAGAAAAGTGCTCCAGAGTCTTGCTCAGCATGAGGGTGAGTAGAAAATGAACGCACATCATTCTGCGGGTGTATTATTCCTTTAAACATCAATAAAGTACAATTGCAATATGTAGGTGTTTCCATTGAATGGTGTTTAGTCCATCAGCTGTAATTCTTGTACAACCCCGTCCCGCAAGAGGAGGATGGAGATGGAATGACAGCGATTTGGGGATTTTTCATAGGTCTATATGTGATGGTAAAACTTCCCCGTATTGCTGAAAGTTTTCATGTTCTCATGAGGAAGTATTTCCAGATGTGTTGATGTAAGTACAGTATGTTGCCAAAAGTGTATTGAAAGCACTTTTTTGGCAGCTACATGCTATTGGTATGGCATCTTAAATATGTTTATGATCATCTACAAGCATTAATTTTGGAATCGGAGTGATCTTAAAGTTTTAACGTCACATATTGGCTTGTGTGAAAAATCTGAAAATGGGCTTATTTCAGAGGGTTGCATGCCACTGTAACCCTATCCCTAACCTCCATGTCGTAGTGTAGGAATGTTGGTCTGGCACCGGCCCCCCTAACTGGGATTTCGACAATTGGGACCCGTGTCGGAGTGGCAGAACGGTGGAATAGTTGTTAGAAAAATTTAATCAGTACGACTGTAAGAACCAAGAAGGACAAACCAACGGATTCCAAGTTGAGATAAAGTTTACTCGCGAGCAGAGCCCGAATGCCCAGGTCAGTCCTGGAAGCTGGTTACATTCAGACTGAAGCAAACAATAGCCTTAAAATAGGCTTAATACTGTGTTATCTTCATAGCAATGTCATAGCATCATCCGAGCTGAGAAAGATCTTAAAGGATAACTTTCCTTTTTTTCAACCTCGACCTTGTTTCTACGACTACATACGTGCATTTACTCACCGGTAACATTTCTGCATCACTTTGACTCCTTTGGAAAATTTGAGTCGCCCTTCGAGTATAATGACAGCAATTGGGCAGCCACTATACAAGACATTATCTGGAGTAAAACTCCTTGATTTTCGCTAACACTTTAAGTTGAATGAATGAACGAACGAGTACTATTGTCCTGTGTGTCCAGATTTAGCTCTCCGTTAGTTATCAGGGTGTTCTACACACTTTTCGGGGCTGTACGTTCACGGTGCCTCTTACAGCTGAGAAGAGCAGCTCACTACGCAGACAACAAAAAAACATAATTTGCGAAACTCTGATCTCACAGGACAATAGAACTCATCTTTTCGTTTATTCTACTTAAAGCATTGATGAAATCAAGGAGTTTTACTGCAGATAATGTCTTAAAGAGAGGCTGCCCCGTCTCCGCCATACTGGAAGTACACCAAAGGGCGACTCAATGTAGCCTAATATCTTTTAAAGGAGTCAAAGTGATGCAGAAATGTTGCCGGTGAGTAAATGCACGTATAAACTCCTAGAAATAAGATCCAGGTTAAAAAAAAGAAAGTTATCCTTTAAATGTATCTCTGTTATAACAGTTAGTTCTCTGTGTGTGCAGCAGTACAACAGTTCTTTGTCTGGTTCAGATAAGAATTTAATTCCGGAAGTATGCGTTAGAGAAATACTATATACTTAATCAGTAAGTGATCAGTTGACAATATATGAGCATAATGCAGAATAAATTATCATAACAATACAGATATAATAGTAGGACTTCATTTTCTGTTAACGATGGCCACCAGTTATTCTTCCTAATGTTATCAGATGTTATTTTGCCAAAAACTGTAATGGAAATGCAGTTTGTGTTCCGTTTTTCCTGATGCGGGATATTACGCATTTTAATGGCTTGTAATTCCAGCAGGAATTCTCAGCACTCAGGACTAAAATGTGACACCAAGACGATTGATGAATACAGTTTCTCTATCTGTAAAAAGCCGTTGCTGTTCCACCTTAAAACCCGTTCCAACTTATTTGATTGATGGTGCTCTTTTGTTTCTTGCTAACAAAACTGGCTGGCTAGCTTGTGTCAGAGTGGAGCTAATGGTGGTTGGCTTGTTGCTCAGAAAAGAACGTGGCACCATGAAGCTTTTGCATGAATAAAAAAGTTAAAGGGCATGAAATAAAATAAAATGAAGGAGATCCGAAGGAGTAGAATCTGAATAAACTCTTAAATAAAAACAGTAAAGAATAAGTGAGTTTTGATTGATCAAATGCTGAACTTATAGAAATGCTTCAGTGGGAATGTCACAAAAGGTTACTCCAGGTTAATACAACACATAACCATGTTATTACAGATGGCTTTGTTCAAGATGAAAATCTAAAACTTTTATTGTAGGCTACCGTATCTGGAATATGACTGACATGACGTATTACCAGTTGAACAGTATTATATGAAACTGGCCTCAAACATCTCCAAACATGTGCATCGAGGGAAATAAGAATTTCTGTTGATCTAAGGAGTCTGATTCTTGTTATTTTTCTCTTCTGTTTAGATTGTCTGCTTTTACTGGAAGGATTTGTGAACTTCAACCATTTCTCTGGCATGGCATCTTGGCATTCTTACAGACACACAAATAAACTTTTAGACCTTAAAGGTGTCATCACCCAAATCCCACTTTTTCACGTTAAAACATGTGTATTGGAACAGGACCTCAGTTATAACGTGCTAGAAACTCCGGAAAGTGAAAGTAACTTCGTCTTTGAGTGCGGGTGCTCTCTTCTCACCTGAATCGGCCACAAGCACGCGCTCTCCACAGTACGCAAATTGGATTTCTTTCTCCCAATGAAGTGAACGAGAGAGGCTGCTAGCTGCTAAGCTAGCCTCTTTAGCGCCACCTAAAAGCAGCTGATTACCTGCCGTGCAGTCGTTATGATCAGCTGTTATGATGTGAACTAGAGAGGCTGCGAGCGAGCTGCTAAGCTAGCGTCTTTAGCACCAGCTGATTACCTGCCACGGAGTAGACCAGCTTTGTCAGAAAGGACGCCGGCGACAAGGAGGAGGAGGAGGAGGGAGATTGCCATGCTGAGTTGCCTCGGCAGAAATTCGGCAGTTTTCGGTGCTCTAATAGGACGGACAGCGCTACCAGGGAGCAGTGGATTATATTTATCAGTGAGGATGTGCAGTCGGTAAGTGTTGCTGCTTGTGTAACTTATTATCTTCTGTGTCAGAGACAGTAAACGTTGGTTGACGAGCAGACAAGCTGCTAATGTAGCTACAGAAGCTAACACTGTTTGGTTAACTTCACGTCAGACGTCCGCTCCTTATATTCATCAAAGTCCAGCCCTTTTACTCCGCGGATTCTCTCTATCAACTGTACCATTATGTTTTTATCACGTTTTTCTCTGTTGGGACATCATTTCCTTCACTCGGTCTGTCCTGATAAAACTTTGCTTTGACTTTGACGTTTGCCTCGTGAACGCGCTTACAGACAGGTCTAACTCTCGTACGTATTCTTGCGACAAACAATAGTTGAGGATAAAAAGAGGTTAAAATAAGCTCATTAAATTTATGTCCCACCCAACTAGAATTAAAAATTCATTTGAAGATAATTTAAGAAGGATTGTGCATGTAAAACAGCAGGTTATGACACCTTTAAAAATCTGCATTTTTGACTCGTTTTGATGTCACAACAACATTCATTATGCACATTTTCGAGCCGTCACTACCCAGAGGCATCCCGGCTCAGAAACAGCAGTATGTAGTTTGGCTGTGACGTTGCAGCCGACTATTGGTTGGACACAATGTCACTTACGAGCACACGGATATAAACCAGGTATGAACACCGCGGGTGTTTTGAATGTGCATCATGTTGGATTCTGTAAAGAAACACAAGGAAACATTACTGGAAGAAGAGAGGGAAAAAAAGAGAGGAAGGGACAGAACAAGAGTCAAAATAAGACTGTCTTTTACTGGCTGAAGTGAATCATAGGTACGATGAAGATGGATGCTAGTTTAGCCGCCGATAGGGGGGTCACTGAGAAAACTGCTAAAAGTTCTGTTGTGTGTCTTTAAAGAATAATGATGAATCAAATAAACGTTTGTTGTCGTCATCTTCACAGCAGATCTGTGCTTCCCAAATTGGTATGAATGAAGTATAAATTAATATTATAATTATTATTGTGGTTGCTCAGCTGCAGGGGCACAGCAGTGGATTTCAGCTGGGGGAAGGCAATCAGCGGCACTTGTCTTGGGAGAAAACACAAGAAAAGAAATGAACTTGTAGGGCTGGAATACGTCAATAATACACTTCAAACTGCATGAATAAATCACATGGTTTAAAAGTTTACAGCGCACGAGTCATGTTCTCATGCTATACGGTGCTTGGAAGCCCGGTGCTCAGATACGACTTGCATCGTTGCAGACTTAGCAACTTTGTCACTATATTTGGCGGCTCATTTTCGAAATAGCGACTAGTGACAAATCTTGTGAATTTTTCTGGTATTCATGGAGACAGATAACATTCATATCACTCTCTGTTCGTTCATTGGGAGCTGCCTGCTGTCACCCCCTCCCTCCCTGTTTCCCAGCACTCACTCACTGTTCATGCAGCAGCCCCTTCCAGCTGCTCTGAGATGTTCACTCCTCTTCATCCAGATAACGAATTGCGCAGGTGTGAGAAGATACTTTCTTCTTTACTGGGCTAAGTGATAAGATGCATTTTGGCTTTCCTATGGCATTATTTTCTTTTTGCCACAACGTCCATCGCACTTGTATGTTTGTAATCATAATTTGTCCATTGTAGCCTAATGTGACAGTTGTTGCTTATTTCCCATGATGCCATGGTGCAAACCTGGGTCTTCTTTGCAACATGAGTCAAATGTTTATGTCACCCCTCCTGTGCCCTTGTAAACTGGCAACATAGCATGTCAAATTATAAATACTTGGATGTCATCATCTGGTACCATACATGTGTGAAATTGATTGTTGTGATGACGTCATTTAGTAACTTAAGTGGCAGCTAAAAGCGACTTTTCTCCTTGAAGAATTGGCAACGGTGACAACTTGACCGCTCACACGATACTTCCATGCACGACCTGTTGGGACGCTTGTTGCCCAAACAATATCATAAGAACCTGCTGCTGGTCCCTCCAGATATTCCACAGACTCAGGTCGTCTGGTGCCTTCCTGAGGTTGAGGGTGTTGCTCTGCAGATTCAAAGCAGTAGTTCTGAGCCTCAGTGTTCTTGGCTTGTTTTGATTGTTTTGTTTTCTTTTGTCTTGTAACATATAAAACCACCGTTTGAATGTGAAGACAAGAAGAAAATGTTCATCTTTTGCAGAGTGTAACTTAAAGGGACTCTTGGCATCACATAGTATGCGATGAAGCCAATTATGAGGTCCTGCTGTATGTTCATGTCTCATAACTCAATCACTGTGTAACATTGATTTCCCCGTGGCTCTTAAATAATTGCCAATAAGAATTTTACGGCGTGAAATAAAGAGCATTGCAGTGTATTTAGGCTCGCCACATGTATGGCTGAGGGGGCTGGCCGTTAAACAGCAGGTCCCTGTTATTGTCACAGTAAATTGAACAGATTTCTTACAGCATCCATTCATTTGTTGTTATCCAGCAGGAAACTGTAATAAATGACAAGAAGTGTAGGGAAAATGCTTCACCAATGTAATTTTTCTTTCAAAGTAGCTGAGGGCCAGCGCATACAGTATCCGCTCGTTTTCTGTCCATCCCTTCTCATTTCATCGCGTCTTAACCTCCCAGCCAGCGAGCCTTCAGGTGTGCTTAGTATCTTCACTCTGGTCCAGCCTCGTCTGTTTAATCTACCTGAATGGATTACTTTTACATTTGCTTTGAATATTTTGCCTTATTACTGGACTCACCATTATGAAGGACCCATCTGGTTCCAACTGGTCAAAACTTTCACTCACCTCCAGACTCCAAAGAAAGTTGACTGGACTGATGGAATATTTACCACTACTGTATACAGCAGCTGTATCCTGCCTGTTTATGCCCAGCCAGCTCAATTACAATCACGGTGTATATTACCATGGTTACACAGACACTGCTCCCAGCTTAAAGGCATATGCCACCCCTGGGTGAAATTTAGCCTCCTCCCACAGTCCCCTGAGTTAAACAAGTGGGCAGAAGCATTTTCTAGCTAACTCAGTTCTCTGATTCTGGAAGCTCTGATTTTAGCGTAGCTTAGTGTCGTTGCTGTAATCTGGTGTTTCCAACTAGCACCACTTGGCAAAAGTGAAGTAATTAACTCAAGATTTTTTTCCAATTACATTTCGTGACCCGCACATTGATCAAATACAAATGACAAGCCGGTTTCACATCAAAGGACTGACTAGGCAGCATGCATGCTGCCTTTGCTACTATCTGCAGAGCTTCACTTGTACTTCTGCGGCATATAGTCCTTGGTGTGAAATAAGCTTGTTATTTATATTTGATCAGAAAGTTCGTTGTTTGTGTGTACTTGTCAAAATAAAGTGATTCTGATTCTGACAGAGAGACAATCAAACAAATTACATTTACGTTACTTCCTTTGTAGAAGTAAAAAGGAGTAAACATGAAAGTTGGTTTGGTGTACAGGTAGAGCTGAATGTCGTCCACATAGCAGTGAAAGGTAATATTATTACCTCTGCCAAGGAGGTAATGTTTTCGGTAGCTTTGGTTTGTCTGTCCGTCCATCTGTCTGTCTGTCAGCAACTTTATGGAAAAAAATTGACAAATTGACCTGAAATCTTCACCAGCCGTGTGTCTCAGCCCAAGGACAAACTCATTAAATGTTGGTGGTGATCCGGATTAGCTTCTGGATCCAGGAATGTTTTGAAGGATTCTTTATCATTGTGAGATTAGTCATGTAGGAAAGGCTGTTGATGAGGCGTGAGCGCACGCTTGTGGCAGAAGTGTGCAGCTGCGCTACTGAGCACATGATGTCAGGATGCAGAAATGAAACTTATGAGCAGCAGTGAGCATGAGGAGAGAAGACTGTTGGACAGATTTCTAGCCAGGTGAATATGTTTAACTGTGTACGTCTATGAAGAACTGGAAGTAACTAGTTGTATTTCTGCCTGAACAGGATGTTTATTTATCCTTTACTGTTATTTAGCTGATTTGCTTATTCAGAAGTTTCCTCCATTCACCATGTGCCTTTTATGCTATTATGCTAGCTGAGCTGTTACATGCCAGTTATTGTAACTGTTAGCCTTGAACACGTATGCATGTTTCGTCTTAACTTGAAGGGATTTATTAGTAATAATTAATACCTTGAATGTGTTTATTTGCCAAAGGAATGTTCCTCATGGCTTTGTATTTCTGTGTTTATAGACCACACTCACTTCCATCCAGCATTCACCTTAACTAGCCTGGAATTCCTCACCTGTAAGCCTGTTGTTTGTTGCAATACTGTGCTGTTGTGATTAAGGTCCCGTCCATACGAAGTCAAACTCTGGCCTAAATTCACAAATTTTTCACCAAACCAGCCTCTCATCTATATGAAGAATGCATTTCAGGGGTCTGCAAACAATCTTGTTTTATCAAGTCTTCAGAGTGGGAAGATTTTGAAACGCCATTTTTGCAGTTCCATCTTTAAGATCTGACCACAATTTTTTTTTTACACGCATGCGTAATAGCTTCGCCTCTAAACATGCATGCGCTACACTTAGCATCACAACAACAATGGCACCATACAGGGTTGAATGGTTGCTGCTCGCACCTGTTCACCCACTCGTACTTGCCGCCATCTTTTCGGTTTGGTTGTGTTGTTCTTCTTCTAGAGGTTT
This sequence comes from Atherinomorus stipes, assembly GCA_023101725.1. NCBI lineage: Eukaryota > Metazoa > Chordata > Actinopteri > Atheriniformes > Atherinidae > Atherinomorus > Atherinomorus stipes. The sequence goes on from JALJCO010002690.1 coordinate 298,715, forward strand.
CCAGCGGATCGCAACTGTAGATCGGAGCATTCGGTTTGGTTGTTTTACGTTGTATACATATTTCTGCACATGCCCAATATTTTGGCGGCTGTTTTGCCTATTTATGCTTTAGCACCACAGCGCCACTTACAGGCCTGGCATATATTTTGCAGCGCTTCCATGCATTCATGTGGTTGATCATATTTACGTCTCTGTCTTTAAGACAAATGTTCTGGAAAATATGAGCGTTTTGTGTTCGTTTTGACTTTGTGTGGACATGGTCTAAGAGTGACCAGTAAAGACAGTTAACTGTACAAGTGAGTCCTGTGTGTTCTGACCAACACCCCATGGTGAACATCAAACCTCCGTACCAACGCCTAAACAGTCTTAGATGAACATCACCCTAATAGGCCAAATTTGGGGAATTTTTTCATATAACTCCACAACTCCCAAGTGTTTGGGAAAAAAATTACAAGAGAAGATCTCAATGAGTTCTAGAATGTTTCTAAAGTTGATCCGGATCCAAAGAAAATTCTGGATACTATGATCCAGAACACAAAAATAAGGGAGTCGAGCTGCTTGGTGGTCTGCGCCCTCTGAGTGCTTTTCTAGTTTCACATAAAAATGGAACCGGGGAAGTAAACTGGTAGGGGCCCCCAGGACTGATTCCTAGGGGAACACCACTGGTGACTGGAAAACATTCTGACTGAACATTTCTGGCCTGTACAAACTCACTACAGGAGATAAACCAAGTGGTGTACACCAAAAGATCCTAAACGCTTCCCTAAACTGGAAAGGATATAATGTCATCCATAGTCATCCTCAGTTAAATAGAGGATGACTGTGGGAAGTAAACCGGAATCAGTTGCCACCCACAGATCACTGGTGACAGCTACAGAGAGGGCAACAACCAGATTGAAATAGTTGAAATTTTCTATGAGAGATATGTCTATGAAGATGTCTACAACTCTTTATGTGTGAAATTGAGGACAATTTAAACGGCCACAATGTCCAGAGATGTTGTCGTTATTTTGACTTTTCAGTCCCTTCCCTGCAGGCTGAGAGACGTAAGTAAACAGAGGGGATAGAAAAGGAAGGGACAGGGTGGAGCCCTCATCTCCATTTAGTCTGTGCCAGTGTGGGGACAAATAGGACAGGATTCCCGCCACAACTCCCTCGGTATGCAACTCAGGGGAAAAGGGTCCGTCACAACCCAGGCGGGCGTATGGAGGAGCTGGTTGACAGGTCCCTCTGGTTCGCACAGCAGTCATTCTGCATACAGCTGACAGTGTTCAAAGCTGGTAATGATATCTCTCTGTGTATGTCTGTATCAGCTGTGGCATTAATGTTGTGATAAATAATGAAATAAATCTAATTGAGCAGTTTTTAATACTTACATCAAACTAGAATTCATTCATATCTGACTAAATAAGCAGGCTGCAAACATCCTTTCAATCGTCTCTCGTTTTCTGTCTTTTTCAGTCCCATAAAATTTCAGTGACCACTTTCTCACATCTTAAAAATCTTATTGTAGCGTCATTATCTCAGGATCTTCTCCCTATGTTGGTTTATTCCGTCCTCCATCGCCTCTCTCTCCCAGTATCTTTATGTAACTGACTGCAGAGCTTCATGTCTGATCTGAGTTCCATTTAACAGAACTTTTTCAGCATTATCACTCTTTTCTCTGCCCTCAGTCTTCTCACCCTAAACAGTTTCAGCAGCGTCTCACATCTCGTCTAAATGTGTCTAAAAGTTGAGCTTGAGTTATACAACTCAGTTGATGAATACATGAAATATTTAAAGTATGTGACCCTTCAGAGTTTTTTTCCATCTTATTCCACAATCACTCAGTGAAACTAAACTTTGTGTTAGTGTTCTGGGGTAACACAGGTCATGTATGTACAGTGGATACAGAAAGTATTCAGACCCCTTCAAACTTTTTACTCTTTGTTTCATTGCAACCATTTGCTAAAATCCAAAAAGTATATGAAAAAAATATGAGTGTCACTGCAAAGGGTCAAAATACTTTAGAGACCATGTAATATTTCAGTTTTTCTTTGCAAATAAATTTGCAAAAATTTTCACATTTCTGTTTTTTTCTGTCAAGATGGGGTGCTGAGTGTACATTAATTAGAAATAAAATTAACTCTGTTTCATATCACCCATTTGTCAAAATCAAAAAAAGTGTGAAAAATTTAAAGGGGTCTGAATACTTTCTGTACCCGCTGGACTGTAGGTAAAGTTTTATTTGGTTTAACTGAACTGTAGCATAAAAACAGTGGGTCTTATTCATGAAATGTTTGTGAAGTTATGAACAGATTTACTCGTGAAGGCGTATTCAGTAAATACTTACTCCAGATTCAGGAACATGAATTGTGTTCGGGGGAAACCCATATTTGATTATAAACGTGTGTAGATCATGAACGCCAAACTATCGTAAATTGACAGCGCGCTCCCAGTAAGCAGCTGTTTGCATAAATCCCCACCCATGAATCAGCAATGAGCTCCATAAAAGGAGGTGCAGATTGACACCTCCAGTTTACCTGTCGGTCTCCGAGGTAAAAAGAAACGCATGCGTTTTTCAACTGAATCTGTCCATAATATGCGGAATATGCGCTGAAATTGTAATTTACAACAGGGACAAGCATTATTTAAGTGTTTATTAATTTACACAAGCGCTACACACAGTTCAGCAAGTGTAGATGTTGTTCGTAGCTATGAACGGATCGGAGGTACTAAAATGTTGATGAATGCGAGATTCACGTAAACTTACGTCTACGAACAGTTTACACACAAATTGACTCTGCTCACGTTCATGAATGAGACCCAGTGTTTTTATGTTACATTAAATGATATTTCTCCTTTTTGAAAAGAGAACGTTTATGTATTTTACAGTTACACGTTTATCATGTTGTGTTTTACATTAGTGATGTAAATTTGCTGTCTGTTTCTATAATCTTATTGGTATTACCCTATAAGAAAAAAATACAAGAAAGCAATACATTAGTAAAGACAAAAACCGTAATCTTTAAAGTTTTTCAACTCCATTGCTAAGTATGTTTTTATTTTCTTAGCAATCACGAGCTGCACCGTCCAAAATTTCAGAAAAAACAAAGACTTAATCTGCGTCTCCAAATTCTTCCCAGCATTGTTTGTTGTGTTGTTTGTAGCTTCCCATCTTGCATGTAATGTTAGCTCATTGCTAATTAGAATGATATAGCATGGCAAAAAGGCCACATCAACACTGTGAAAGACTTCAAAGGCATCAGTGTCAACAAAACAAGGAGAAGACAGAGGAAATGCATAATTCAGACTAATAATTTCATCTGTGCACACACACGCATTCAAACACGTTTAGCCATTTATCCAGTACACACCTAAAAAGAGTGTAAGTCAGATTATATACAAATCTCAGAGGATTTGAAAACACGTAACGAGTCCAGTGAGATGGAAAGAAAGTTAAAACGATGCATCTTTTATGAGTTTGGACCACCAGCCTCGGGTCCCTCGATGGACCAGCTGGCCAACAAAGCCAGTTAGCCTCCTCCCAGTGGATTCTGGATTTCCCTCACTTGTCCTGACACACAACCAGCCAGTGCTGAATGACAAAGGAAGGTGCATGTGCGTCTCTGAACAGGGTGCATTAAACAGAGGAGTCGGTGCCACCCTAACTGACTTCTATCAGTGTTACAGCTCATTTATGCATTCATTTCATCCATATTTTAGTCCATATTTATGCATACCCAAACACAGAAAAAGGAGCAGTACCACTAAAAACTTTGCCATGCATTTTCAGAATTAACCTGAGAGAAAATGCATCAGTTATGATGTAATCTGTTGCAGTAATCTGAGTGTGAGCAGAGACATCTCCAACAAAAGTTCCCGGCAAAGGTCGCGTTATGGTCCGACATGATTAAGCCAGCAGTCTTCCATCTGCGTGATCTCCTGATGCAGGCAGGGATTGGTTCCCACTGCCACGCCTTTGCCTATGCTGCCTCCCATTGGCCACATTGCACACACCTGTGATGATGACCAGTAGCTGCTGCTGCAAAAAGGGAATTCATCTCCCCAGCAACGGCCAGGCTGATGCTGAGCTTTTGGCCGTTTGCTTGTTGTACAGAACTCGCCTTAGGAGACAGCACTTGGCTTCTGGAGATAATTTAGGTTATTTAGTAATAGGATTTTTGGTTTTGAGTTTGTTTTAGTATCGCCTTCAGTTTCCAAGCATCAAAGCTTATTTTGGATATATTAACAGCGTTTTGGTTTGAGTTTACTTTCAGTTTTGGCTCCAGTCTTAAAACTGTGTAGCTTCATTTTGTGTGTTTATACATTTATTTATTTTAGTCATGTTAACTAGTAATTCAGCTCTTTTGGCTTAGTTTTGAAGAGAATTAGTTAAAGTTAGTCTGTGTTGGGCTGGTTGAGGGAGTCAATCAGAAAGAGGATGCGATCTTGTGAGATCCTGTTATGGAATCTCAGGAGATCTTATTCCATCAGTGTTGGTTCAGCATAAAAGCTCCTGTTATCCTGGAAGAACTTCATATCCCCAGCATTCCTTTCAAAGTCATGTGACCACGGTGCAGCTGCTGCTGCTACAGACTGACTTGCTCTGAAGCTGCTTATAACATGTCTGCTTTTAAGTTGTTGGTTAAAGTTGTACTTCCATGGTCATTTCATTAATATTTCTGTGTTCCCCATTATTATTGAATGCATTCTGCATCGTTTCTGTTTAAAAAAACCTTCTGGTATCTTTGTATCCAGCTGTATTTGTATACTAGAAGAGAGGCTTGTGATCCAACGGCAGGCTTTTCCGGGTCCTTCTCATGAATTTCCGTCTGATTGGCTGCCTCCCATCATTGTATTAAGGAAGCTCCGCCCTCCGCTCTTATTTTGTTACAGACAGGAAATGGAGCCGACAAACAAGTTTGTTCCGCCATACTAACAAACAGTTAGCTAATTAGCTTCTCAACTCCGAAGCTACAGTCATGCTGTCTTCAGTTCTAGTGTGTAGTGGAGGGTTACCTGCCTTCCAATGGACAGATAGAAACCCCACGTGGGATACGCTATTTGAAATGTGACGTAGAAGTGCGAGGCTGTTCCCGATTCGCTCTTTTCTTCATATTGTTTCTCTGATGAGAAAGCACTGCCGACTGGGGGGAACGCAACGCTAGCAAGTCAGCATGTGTAAGTAAACAAGGGGAAACCCTCCGTATTTCAGAAGGAGCAAGTTAAACGTATCATGTACTCACAGGGGCACTCTTTGCGGCAGCTAGATGTTCTACTGTCTCGGATATGAAAATATACTACATGATGTTGTTTCGAGTAGATTATGGACGCTACCCACTCAGGAAACTTACATTGTTACATTGGAGTTTTTGTGGACTCTCATGGACCTTTTTGTCTCAGCCGCCGCTGAACTCCATTATATGAAAGTCGGTGGATAATGACAGTCCCCCCAGATCTCCGGCTGCATTTGAGATAATAAAAAAGTGCTCCAGAGTCTTGCTCAGCATGAGGGTGAGTAGAAAATGAAGGAACATCATTCTGTGGGTGTACTATTCCTGTAAAAATGTGGTTCAGTTAAAAGGAAAATAAACAGGCTTTCCCATACTATGATAATTATTTCCAAGAAGCGTTGTTATTACAAAGAGCTAATCCATCAATCATTTACTAACTTTTTGTGCCAGGTTTAGTTAAAAAAAAATACTGAGTTGTAGGTAGTAATTTTCCATGACCATGTTAGGATAAGGCAAAGAATATTTTTTTAATCGTTCTGGATATTTATCTACTAATATACCATGTGTTTTTCTGTACTTAAAAAATTGGTGTATTTTGACTATTTTACAATGGTGAGCATCATTATAGCCTATGAGTTTACCATACCTTAAATACCAAGCAACTAAAGGGCAAACAATTTCACGCTGGATGGTCTTAATACAACATCTTAATAAGCCAGATAGCTGTTGAGAACTATGAAAGACATCAAAACCATTAGAAACCAAGAAATCACAGAAGTGACGGCTTAGTTTCTTAAGGAGTGCCAAGATGAACACTTAGATTGACAAGTTATGTTCTACAGCCCATGTGCCATATGCATCTGCATCTGTACTGCTTCTTTTCAGGGAAATCAGCTAAAGGAACAGCCGGCAGCTGCTGGTTTCTGATTGGAGAGGCTGGTTGGACAGTCCGGTCCTGAGGGAGTTCTGTCAGATAAAAGAAGACGGAGCGCCCAGTGCTTCAGGATTTCACTACTTGAAATCCATCCCTGTTTCATACTATTTGAACCAGAGATTTCTATTTACAAGAGATCAGCAGAGTGAAAAACACTCACCAGTTCCAGGAGATTAAAGTCAAGATGTCAGAGGGAATCTGGAACATCTAAAACACTGAGAGACTTGTCTGGTCACAAACTGATTCACAAACTGATGGAGAACACCACTCACTCACTCTACCAGAAAAGAGGAGAAGCAGAGCATTTAAACCAGAGAGGAAGGTCAGTAATTAGACTCTATCATGCATACACCTGGATCTGTAATTAATGGAGTTTGGGTACTTCAGACTTTTCATATGACAACCTTTTTCACAGCAACACCTGATTTTAACTCTTTAAAAAAAAACCTGCCTTTGACTGGCAGGTCAAAGGCAGGGGTTGTTCAGAGTTTTACAGACCTGGAGCTCTCAGAGAGGTCCGATTTTTTTTCCTTCCTTTTGCTGAATACATGATGTATTGACTACTGTCAGGATGGAAGGATCATTTCACCCAGTAGAACAAAAAGTGTTTCTAAGCAGGATTACCAACTCTGGTTTTAAGTGTAAAGTTTTCTTTTTTTTCTGTTGTGCTCTTTGTATTGTTAAGTTGTGCCTCTCTGCCAGGTCTCCCTCAGAAAAACAATTTGATCTCAAAAGACTTCACAGTCAGTTAAAGGTTGAACAGGAATACGGACAGGACATCACACGTGTCTAGGTTGTAGTTGCAACAGCAGAAAAACCGCAGGGTTGCTAGGCTGAATGCTGACAAGTAACCAGCAGCCTGCACCATGTCCAACAAGTACTGCAGAGGAGTTTATAACTGACAGCTAACATTAGCCACATTAGCAAAAAAAAAAAAAAAACTCGGACGTGGGAGGAGTTCCGTGAGGCTATGGAGAACAACTTACGGATGGCTTCAAGGCGTTTCTGGTCCACCATCCGGCGGCTCAGGAGGGGGAAGCAGTGCACCATTAACACTGTGTACAGTGGGGATGGTGGGCTGCTTGGGACGTCGTGGGTTGGTGGAAGGAATACTTCGAAGACCTCCTCAATCCCACCAACACGTCTTCCGAGGAGGGAGCAGAGTTTGGGGACTCCGGGGTGGACTCTTCTATCACTGGGGCTGAGGTCGCCAAGGTAGTCAAAAAGCTCCTCGGTGGCCGGGCCCCTGGGGTGGATGAGATCCGCCCCGAGTTTCTTAAGGCTCTGGATGCTGTGGGGCTGTCTTGGTTGACACGCCTCTGCATGGGGGATCGGAGAATGTGTTCCAACTTCAGGGGGATCACACTCCTCAGCCTCCCTGGTAAAGTCTATTCAGGGGTACTGGAGAGGAGGGTCCGTCGGATAGTTGAACCTCGGATTGAGGAGGAGCAGTGTGGTTTTCGTCCTGGTCGTGGTACAGTGGACCAGCTGTACACCCTCTTCGGGATCCTGGAGGGGGCATGGGAGTTCGCCCAACCAGTCTACATGTGCTTTGTGGACTTGGAGAAGCCGTTCGATCTTGTCCCCCGGGGATTCCTGTGGGGGGTGCTGGACCCCCTTGTTCGATCTCTCCAGTCCCTGCACGACCGGTGCCAGAGTTTGGTCCGCATTACCGGCTGTAGGTCGAATCCATTCCCGGTGAGAGTTGGGACGCCGCCAAGGCTGCCCTTTGTCGCCGATCCTGTTCATAACCTTTATGGACAGGATTTCTAGGCGCAGTCAAGGTGTTGAGGGAATCCGGTTTGGTGGCCTCAGGATCAGGTCTCTGCTGTTTGCAGATGACGTGGTTCTGCTGGCGTCATCAGGCCGTGATCTCCAGCTCTCGTTGGGACGATTTGTAGCCGAGTGTGAAGTGGCTGGGATGAGAAATAGCACCTCCAAATCCGAGACCATGGTCCTCGCCCGGAAAAGGGTGGAGTGTCCTCTCCAGGTCTGGAGGAGGGTCCTGCCCCAGGTGGAGGAGTTTAAGTATCTCGGGGTCTTGTTCATGAGTGAGGGAAAAATCGAGCGGGAGATGGACAGACGGATCGGTGCAGCGTCTGCAGTGATGCGGACTCTGCGTCGGTTTGTTGTGGTGAAGAAGGAGCTGAGCCAGAAGGAGAAGCTCTCGATTTACCGTCCATCTACGTTCCTACCCTCACCTATGGCCATGAGCTGTGGTTCATGACAGAAAAGAACGAGATCGCGGGGACAAGCGGCCGAAATGAGTTTCCTCCGCAGGGTGGCCGGGCTCTCCCTTAGAGATAGGGTGAGGAGCTCGGTCATTTGGGAGGGGCTCAAAGTAGAGCCGCTGCTCCTCCGTATAAGGAGGAGCCAGATGAGGTGGTGCCTCCTGGACGCCTCCCTGGTGAAGTGTTCCAGGCACGTCCCACCGGGACAAGACCCCGGGGGAGGCCCAGGACACGCTGGAGGGACTACGTCTCCCGGCTGGCCTGGGAGCGCCTCGGAATCCCCCCGAAGAAGCTGGCGGCTGTGGCCAGGGTGAGGGAAGTCTGGGCTTCCTTGCTTAGGCAGCTGCCCCCGTGACCCAATCCCGGATAAGCGGAAGAAGACGGTACGGTGTATATATAATATATATATATATACATACAACTGTCCCAGACAAATCAGAGCATCTTGCTCATGAACAGTGGACCAACATACCTGTGAACAGGTGCAGATGTATGACTGGACGTTACAGAAAACGCCTGATTACAGTGATAGATTTGTTGAATGAAATTTTAGCTCAGGAGCCCCATTATGCTTGTTTACTTGTTTTTTGTTTGTTTGTTTGTTTTTAATATTTCTGTTGAACCACAATTCTAAATCAAAATAATGATTTTCATAGAATTTTTATTTATCATTACTTTTGTCAATTTCAGCTGATTTCACTGGCAGCTGATTTTTTTCTGTCTTTTATAGGAGGGGATGGAAACTTTCCAGCACAACTCTTTCTGTATGAGCTCTTTGGCTCTGTGGCTATTTTGTTCTTGGACGCGCTGTAAGAATTCTCATTTAGATAAAGGTCTTCAGTAAAACAGTAAAACATTTGAATAAAAAATGTGATGGCATTTTAAATTAATTGTAGGGTGAACTGGGCTTGAGCTGAGGCACTTGGGGTAAAATGGGTTATGTTTGTCTTGGGACCTGTAAAGGTCAGCTAGAAGGCAGTTTTCTATGCTCAGGTCAAGCTAACCTTTTAAGGCTAATCTAAGAAAGGAAGCATCAAGCCGTCTGAAACAGAAACTTGTTGCACAGCCTATCTTTAAGATAGTGCTTGCTATTCGCTGCACCTGTCTGGTGTACTGCAACTCCAGACTCAGCTGAGACTCCCCTTTACAATGACCAGACCACTTCGTAATCTGAGAAAACAAGTTTCTCTCTTTAAGAGACAAATATCCGTACCACAACCAGAGAGAAAATGCTAAAACAGATTCAATAAAAGCACGATGGAACAAAGACGCCTCCCTGGCGAGGTGTTCCAGGCACATCCCACCGGGATATGCCCCCGGGGAAGACCAAGGACACGCTGGAAGGACTACGTCTCCCAGCTGGCCTGGGAATGCCTCGGGATCCTCCTGAATGAGCTGGTGGTTGCAACCGTAAAGAGGGAAGTCTGTGCTTCCCTGCTTAGTCAGCTGCCCCTGCGACCCGTCCCCGGATAAGCGGCAGAATATGGTACGGTACAGTAACTTCAAGTGGCATATAAGGTCAACAACAGAAGAATCCAAATGCACTGCTGAACCCTATTCAGAGCACTGGTTGTTAATGTTGTTGTCAAGACCACACAACCAAGACATTACCAAAACCAGGAACCGAGACAGGGCCAAGACGTTTCTGAGACCAGGGACAGAGACCTAGACACTGTACAAGACTGGGTAATGTCTTGGTCTCAGTGTTTGGTCTTAGTATTGTCCTGGTCTCGGTGTTTGGTCTCAGTAATGTCTTGGTCTCATTGTTTGGTCTCCGTAATGTCTTGGTCTCAGTAATGTCTTGGTCTCATTGTTTGGTCTCCGTAATGTCTTGGTCTCAGTAATGTCTTGGTCTCATTGTTTGGTCTCAGTAATGTCTTGGTCTCGATAATGTCTTGGTGTTGGTGGTGAGGTCTTGACTACAATAGGTTGTATTCCTGACAGTTATAACAGCCCTCTGCTCATCAAGCTCTCCTGTATGTTCCACAGACAGACGGCAGGTACGCACATCGACGCTCAAATGCCCAAAACACACGGCACCAAATGGGCAAACACGAGTCTAGAAGGCTTGACGCCTCCATGACGCATGTGCAGATAGACTTTACATGTAAACCAAACGCCCCTGATGGCCAAATCACCTTTGGACTGAACGCACCGTTAGATAATGTGGCTAAGCTGTTTGTAGCCTAACAACACAGCCTATAGGCAGTGGTGACAAATAAGGAGACGTTGTCGTTTTGAAAGACATTATTTGCAACTTCAAGCCAAACAAGTTAATTCACCAGTGAGTTCTTCATAACTTCAGTTCTAAATGACATCAAAAAAGGTGCATCCATCCAGATTGTCCATTTCAAAAAGAAAAAAGTACATTATACAATTTCAAACAAAGAAATTCAAATATACATTGTTCATTTTAAACAAAGGAAAAATTCCAACATTCAACAGACTTGAAATGGCTTAGGCCCGTGTGACCAAAAACGGTCTCCTGTCTGTACTACGTCAGTGTGTTAAGTTCTTTTAGTGAACTTGACAACTTCTCACACACACACACACCCCTGCAGCCCCTTTCATTCCCCCCCCCCCCCCCCCCCCACACACACACACACACACACACACATTTATCATATAAACATATGAACATATAAACACATATGTATGCCCTAACAGCAGGATGGTCAAATGATGATTTAATCCCGTATCCATGGAGACCAATCTGTCCATTGCCCTAGGGACAAGAAAAGATCAGCTAGCATCTGTTAAGCTGTGCTCCTGTCCATCTGTTTTTTCATGTTCATAAGCCTGTCTGTCTGTCAGCCTGTTAGTGCATGTTGCAGCACGTCAGGAGCATTTCCATCAACGGCCAACTGTCTTACAGAAACGACCACTCTACACATTTCTGGAATCTGTTGATATTTATCGATAAAATCCATTCATAGTTCCTCTGTGAACAGATTAACAAGAGACCATGTGTTTCATCGTGGGAAAATAAGAAGAATTAATAAAATGGGAACTTGGTGTGAGCAATGATAACGAGGGATTAAATCACAAAATGAAAAGCTTGTAAACGACCTACCGTGGACATATCTGCTACTGCCATCAGATTCCTTACAGGCTGATATTTTCTGTGAAGTGGTGAAATCCAGACTCTCTTCATCTACACATACAGTATATATACACACACACATACATACATATTTTTATATATATATATATATATATATATATATATATATATATATATACATATATATATTTACATGAAAAAACGCAACCAGGGGGGCAAAGAGCCTGTGTTTTGTATGGCAGTCTATGGCCAAACACGCACTCATATCATTAATAAAAATGTAAACTAACCTGACGAAACAGAGATCGTTGTGTTTTAAATTATATTGTACAAATCTGTATTTGATGCCGAATAAAAAAATACCGACGCAGCGTTGCTGTTTTGTGTTTCTATTACCATTGCACTAACTTGGCAAGGGAATCATCGCAAGGAAACGGCATTTTTCTTGTTCTAACATGGATATTATTCGTGTTGGACCTCATTTGAAATTGGTCTGAAAAACTTGAGTTAGAAAGCGGCTTAAACTTTCGTTTAGACTCTTTGTTAAAACCAAAATAGGCCCCAACAGTCTGCTGTCTACAGCAGGTTCAGCTCCCGTGTCGTCCTCACCTCCTCCATACAGGAGCAACTTTCACTAGTTTGGGATGAAACCAGGCAAAGACGACATCATCACTACGTTTGGAAAGGAGGTGATTCCAGCTGTTAGGGACTAACACGCATTGCTGTCGGAGAGTCTCGTTGCTTGTGGAACGTTCTGCTTTATTGTGGATGAAATCCTGGTAGACAGTAGACAGACTAGCTAACTGCTAACAAGCTAACGGTATAAACTCAAACGCCATCTGATTTACGACCCCTATACTTCGTATTCAATCTCCGGGATGCGTTGTTATGCAGCGTGAATGTTTGTAAACGGCTCCACAATCAGTTTTTTCTTCTTTTTATTTTTCTGAGCAGAGGACGGCTGTCACACGCAGGTACAATGTTGTGATGCAGCCGTGAACTGATCAATGACTGATCGTGGCGGCGATGCTGGTATTAGTACCAGTCTCCCGACTAGAACACGGGAATAATTTCTGCCACCGTGGTGGTTTAATCTGACATGGTGACCATGGTGACAGACTAAATAAATCATCTGAACCTGCAGAAGTTATCCGAGAGGGTTTTCTGAAGATCAGTCACTCCTACTGTCCTGTTATCACCATTTTAACTGTTCACATGCATTAATGTTTTGACTTTTGCAACCGAACAAATACCAGGACTCAAACATTATATTTCCCTGACACTTTCACGTCGTATCATGACCTCATTTGCATTAAAAGTCGACTCTTGCATGTAAAACACACGTCTTCTCATAGTTCAATAATGCTTTTCCTGTGTTCTTGCCCCCTGGTTGTGCATGCATCCTCTCTGTGACGTTGCTCAGAAACCCATCTCTACATATAATATATTAAAAAAAAACTTGTTTAACTATTTTAATGAGAGCTGGTGGAGCTACTGTATACAGAGCCACAATTTTTTTCTTATTTTATTTTATTTTCATTGCATTATTTTGTATAATACTTTGTATGTGCAGCACTTTGGACGTGTTTTCTGACTTAAATGTGATTTATAAATAAAGTGGATTGAATTTGGAATCTGTCTGTCTGCACAATGCTTTTCACATTTTTGTCTGCCATCTGGGATGTAAAGATTAGCTCTTAAATATCGGAGAGTGGAAGGTTTCCTTTTTTCTTTGCCAGAGTATACCACCACATTTTTCATCATATTGCTGTAAACCTTGAAATCCATCATTCTCCCCTCTCACAAATCAGTGGAAGACTGAAGGAAACAAAGAATGATGGAACAGTTAATGTGCGTAACCTTGCTGGAGGCCCCTGCAGTCCTAATGCATGTTTATGGTCCATCTGAGTGAGCGTGCTTCAATTTGGGACCATTTAATAATGACTTATGTCTAATTAGAGACCAGACAGGAAAGTGGAACATGAGGAGAGAAAAAAAAAAAAAAACAGGACAACTGGAAACCAAAAAGACAAAAGAGACTACTGGAAAGAATCTCTGTCTTTTTTAGTCTGTCCGTCTTTGTCTTCATCACTCTGATCTGGTCCAGATTTCTCTCTGACCATCTGTTTCCATCACATCACTCCTTCAGTCTGCCCTGTCCTCACGGTGAAACACAAACATGCAAACACGCCAGAATGTCTTCCCCTTTCCCTGCACTCACTCATTGCAGTTTTAATACATTCACAGCTGACAGACCTCATAAACCCACAGACAAATTTACTAACTCTTTTGTTTAATCAGTATAAATCTGTGATCTGTGAATCATAATTCTTTTATTGGACTCGTCTTTGGTGATGCCCATGTACACTGATGGCAGCAGTCAAGGTGAGAATAGACAAAAGCATGCGTGGCCTTCTGTAAGTCAGCGGATGAAAAACATGAGCTGGTTTTAGCTGGAAAAAACAAGGCTGAACATCTGACCTGAGCATCAAAACTAAGATTAGAATTAAGTATTCCTCCTGGATTTCACTCGTTTGGGGGTTTTATTTGAACAATCATCAAGTCTAGAAGCAACAGTAACAGGATCAGGGCACCAAACAGAATGACCTTTGATTTCTCCTAATTTCAGTTCACTGAGTTAGAGGCTGCAGAAGTGACAGTTTTAGGGTCTTTGCGTAGCTAACGCCCCAGAACATCACATAAAACACGTCACATCGATCAGCTGACACTTCTGAGGAAGACTGCAGATGACAGTTGAAACATGTCAAGGTAAAGTAAACATCTTCATACACCTGATTGTCTGAACAAAAGAAAACTAAACTAAATATTTGGTTGGAGCCTTTAGCTTTGATTACGGCAGAATTCGCTGTGACATTGTTCCGATAAGCTCCTGCAATGTTAGCAGATTTATTTCCATCCAGTGCTGCATTCATTTCTCACAAAGATCTTGATGATGACAGTAGAGTCTTACCACAGCCTTCTCCAGCACATCCAAAAGATTCTCAATGGGGTTCAGGTCTGGGCTCTGGCCGATCCATGCGTGGCTCAGGGAGCATGAGACGTCATTCCCAGTCTTTCCCAATCTGAGCAGATGAATTCTGGCATTGTCATTTTGGAATATGGCCGAGTCATCTGGGAGGAAACATCCATTGATGGAATAACCTGGTCATTCAGTATATTCAGGTGTCAGCTGACCTCGTTCTTTGAGCACATACTGTTGCTGAGCCTGGACCTGAACCTAAACCTGAACCTAGACCCGAGCAACTGCAGCAGAGAGAATTTTAGCAGTTTCTGCATCTCCTTAGATGTTTTCTCTGCTTGAGGCTGCCAATGATCTGACCCTTGTCACACAGACTAACATCTTTTCCACAACCACAGGATGTGTCTGAGAACCAACTCATTGCACCAGTTGGGGTTAAATAACTTGTTGCATCTGAAAGATAATCGCCCATGCAGTAATTATCCAATGGGAGGCGCTGAACTATTTGCTTAGTCAAGATTAAGAAATGAGACTCGCAACTGTTGCGACTGGTGCTTCAGGTAACTGCAACCACGAGCCAAACTGTCACGGGAGCACAAACTGAAGATATAACGTTTGCTACACTGATCAAGTCTTTTTCTTCGTAGTTCCACTTTTTAGTGTCTTTCATCGTTTGATGACGGCAGAAGAATCCATAACTATCCTTTAAAGTGTTTGAATCCACTGTGTCCTTCTCCTTCCTGTATCAAAACTGTGGGGGACGCAGATGCAGCATCATCTGACGTCACATCCGCAGGATAGCGCGGGAAATTCGGCCACCAAATCGCAGCGCATTATGCAGCACACATCCTGTTCAAGGCAACGGAGAGAGACGTGGCTGGGCTCGTTCTTTTAGTTTTATAATGTTTCATCTCCCATTAATATTAAAAAACTGGAAATGCATGTTTATTCTTTCACAATTCCTGCCTCTAGTCCCTTTAAACCCAGGTGGTGATGTTTTGGGGGGGCCAGGCGGTGTTGTACACAGTAAAATCCTCAGTGTTAAATTTGAGTTGTTAAATCCTATTAACTCTTTCAGAGTAATTCTAACACCACTGAGAGTAAAATGACCACCAGTGCTGGTGAAAATTTTCAGAGTTAAAACAAGTTTCCTCTTTCAGTGTATAATTGACTCTATCAAGTGTAACTAAGTGCATCCAGGAAGACTCCGCCCTCTTTAGTTGAATATTTCCCATCATGCTTTGTGACTTCCCTGTAAAGTCCTGCACCGCGAGTTAAGTAGGTACGTGATCCCTTTGGGTCTCCTTGGTGCTTAGTGTGTGTTTAACAGCATGTTGTTGAAGATGACAGTTTGTTCTGTGCACCAGCACACACCTGACAACTGTCATAGCAATAAGCTAATCTTCACAACTGTCACAAATTTTGTGATGCTGTTGTGAGCACGAGTGGTGGCTCAGTCCATAGCTCAGTTCATGATAGGATGGATGTTATTATCAAAACTTTGTTGTGTGTTTAGCGTGCACCTCCACGAAGTGGAAAAAGTATTTACATTTGAGTTGATTTATCACCACAATCGAGTAACTCTGTAACACTGCTGAGATTCAGATTAACTCTATCCAGTGTTATTAGCCTACAGTGTTAAGTTCTATTAACACTGTACAGTGTAAGCCAGTGTTAAATTTTAACTCAATTTTGAGTTAATTTTACTCTGAAATTTCAACACTATGGAAGGAGTTAATTCAACACTATTTTGATAAGGACCAAATACACTCAGATACAGTGTTAAATTTAACTCTATAAGTGTTGATTTAACACTGCAAAATTTGCTGTGTATCTTCTCACTGAATTTAGAAAACACACGGAACTACAAACTAATAGTTCTTTAATGCAAAAACTGTTCTTTTAGTGTGTGACATACCGTTTTGTTTTATCATTCTTTTATTGAACTCTTATGAACTTTTTCCCTTTATGTTTTCCTTTTCGCTTTTTTTTTATTATAAAGACAGCTGGTTTAGCTTTCTTGGCTGCTAAACAGATTATTTTGTTAAACTGGAAAATACAGAGGCCAAAATGTTTTTCTATTGAAACATGGTTATCTGAGTTTTTCAATCTTTTAAATATGGAACAGGTAACAGACATGATATTTGACATGAAGGTTAAATCTAAAAAAACATTTGGGAGCTGGTGTGGGAATACATGTTCTCACAAATAAACTCTGGATCTGGTGTGATTTTGACTGACTGTTAAACCTGGACAAAGGGAGAATTGGCTGTGTAGTGTCTTTTTTCTTCTCCTTCTTGCTTTTTTTGAGGTGGGAAGAGGTAAAGAGAGAGGAAGAAAGAAAAAACTTCAGGTTTGTTAGTTTTTTTCCTTTTTTTGCCTGTTTTTCTAACCTTTTCACATGTATGTGAATGAACATGCTCTAATCCCCTTTCATTGTATGGTGTTTATTGTGTATATGTTTTGTTCAATAGTTTATTATTTTGAATTTGTCAAGTCTGGACCTGTGTGTGTGTTGTCTTGTATTGTTTTGTATAAAGATTTTAAAAATTGAATAAAAAAAAAAACCTATTTTTTCTTTATTTACTTTAACCTTTATTCTTCTTTTGTGTCCATAAATCTTCATGACTGGTCCGGAAGCCTGATTGCTGTTATTGGCATCCTGCCAATAATTAAACATGACCAATTCACATACTAACCAGATTATTAGAAATCTGAATTGTTTATCTGTAGAATGGATTAACCACTGAGGTCTTTAAGGCGATGGGAGAGAAATCCATCCAAAGATAATCATTCATGTCAGTCAGAATTTCCTTTAAAAATATTCTATAAAATTATCTCAAAGGTGTATTATCAGTTATAATTACTTTTACAAACAATCACATAGCATAATAACTTTATTTCACTCAGCACAGAGGTTTTCAGCCTTTTCTCACATAGAAACAAAGATGTGAGATAAATTGCATCCCTGTGCAGAAACTTGGATAAATTCAGCGTCTACAGGACAACAAACAATGTCGTGCATGAACGCATTTTAAAAATGGGCACATTGATGAATGCTGGTCATATTTTTGGTGAGTTCCTAACTGAATGAGGCCTTTGAACAACATGCTTGATGAGATTTAACAGTTTTATGCTAAGTTGTGCCTGCATGTGTCCCATGGGAGCATACTCCAGAAGAAGCCTCCAGACTTTGTGATGATTTCTATGCAGGATGTGTATGTAAGTAATGCAACCACATTAAGGTCGACATGACAAGATCATCAATAATCTTGCTAAAATGTCAGTAGGGCTCATCCTAGTAAGCAAAGAAGCAGATAAGATTTTATCTTTGCTGCCTGCACATGTTAAAAGATGATAGATTATGTAAGGTCTTCTCTCAACCAAGCCTTATGTGCCATGGATAATTGATGACGTTTACTTATTTAAGAAATTAAAAATATACAAAACACTTCTTCATACACAAGCGTATAATTAATTTAATAGCATATGCTGCAGTATGAATTAAGTTTTAAAGGGGATTAGAGCACAATCAGACATTAAAAAGACCACCAGAAGGAGCACCGGTATGATGTGTGTTGTTCACTGCAGTGACAAGATTTCGTCTGTGGTGCATCCACACCAGATTTTGTCACACAGAACTGTTGGTCTGCTTATTTATTGTGTTTTCTTTGCTCTTTTCTAGTCTGCTTAGTCTGCTGATGTGTGGTAGTCCTTGCTGGTTGTCTCCAGGTTAAATGATTTCATCCTCTGCTAGTTACCTGATGCAAGTCATACTATCTATGAGAGTGAAGTGTCACGGATGTGGCTCATATGGTTTAATCAGTGTGTTAAAAGGTTGAGTAATGGTTGGTCAGACAAAAGGTCTGTCCCCTAAACTCCGATTCATGCAAGCTCTCAGCCAGCCGTGGTTAATGGCTGAAGGAGGAAACCCACAAACTTTTCTTAGCAATAAAACTGACAATCCATGACTTCCAAAGGAGTCCGATAACAAAACACCACAGAGCTTCAGATCAGGGGCCATTCTTCCCAGTCACGCCCCTTCAGGATGCTGCAGTCTTGCCCACATGTGCACTCAGGGCAGCTGGGTGTACAGTCATTTTGCAGCGCCCCTCCATAACACCACCCCTAGTCCTTTCACACTCACAGGGCTCTGGGTCGATCCTGGTTCTCAAGCCCAAACCTCTTGAACCAGTTGGTGCATACAGAGCAAGAACAACAGTGGTCCATTATCCGCAAACTGTGACATCATCAAAGGTGGACTCACTTGAACACCAGGGGGCAACCTGCTGTTAATGACCCCCAAACCAACCCACTCCTCACCCATGCTGCATAAATGATCTTCTAAACCAAGGGTTCTCAACCTTTTTCATGATGGGGCCCTTTTTTCAGTCCAAACTGGTCCAAGGCCCATTCACATTTTAACACTGTATTAGTGTAATGATCTCTTTTTTGGTTTATTTATTCAATAACTAAACAAAATCCACCTGCCTTTAACAGACTGAACCTAGTAAAATGTGGCGTGATAAACATAAATAACATAATATAAAAATATATTATGAGATCGTCACAAACACATTTATATCATACGTGTAATTAATGGAATAAAATCAGACTCCTACAAGAACAAATCAGATTTAGGCTATAAACACAAAATCTACAACATTTTACTACAAAAAGAAGGACAACAGAAAAAAACTGATGGAAATTGATTAAAAAGATAGATAAAATGGTGCCGTAATAGATCATATTGAAATTAAAAGTCTCAATTGAAATAATGAAATGAAAAACATTTTATTTATCCCAGAAGGGAAATTCAGTAATGTAACAGACTCGTACTCTTTTTTTATTTTTTATTTTTAATCTGTAAAAACCTGTATTTTGTTTGTTTATGCGGGCCATTAAAGCACAAAATTTCATTGAACAGTTTATTTATTTAAACTTTTCTTAGAATTTTTCAAAGAATGTCCAAACATAACAGACATTTTCTGCATCAACAGCTGATTTTCTCTCTTTTTTTCCTGAAAAATCCTTTCTTTCCAACAACTGTTAGATGTTTGTTTCTAGATGAAGGTTGCAGATGCAGGCTTCAGGGCTACCATTAGCATTAACGTTAGTGTTAGCATCAGCATTAGCATTAGCTGGTGCTCCATCCAGACTTCTCAGCTCTTCTTTGTTATCTCCACTTAATAATCCGTATTTAATAAATTGGAGTGGATTTTTTTCCTTTTAGGGGCAATTTAGGACCATTTTTGTCTTCATTATTTCGTTTTACTTATTCTTTACAATGTTTGCTACAGGTTAGCAGCTAGCCGAATATCTTCTTCGGCTTGTTTGTTGAACTCTGACAAATTGCCACCACCAGGTGGGGGAAGCTACATTGCAACTCATCCAGTCATAAATAACAGTGAAAATATACGGTCCAGGAAGTTTTTCGCAGATTCTTATGCTTAAGAATCACTATTCTAGATAATTTTTTAGGTGTCCCCACAAATTCAGTATTGACTTAATACATTGGCAAATAAATAAATTTTTTTTCCTCTGAAGCAGCTGACCAGCCAGTTGTGCTCATTGGCCAGTAAATCCTCTCGGCTGTTTGCTATCACACCATTTCTAATGTCTTCTTCCAGCTAATGCAGCTGTGCTTGAGCTTCTTTAACATAGTTTTTGCAAAACTTAGCATTTTTATATCCACTCATGTAACTGCAGACACAGGTGTTCGTGAGGGTTGTTTGTGTTTGATGACATCACTTAGTCTGGGGAATGATTATTTTTACATTTACTTCTTATAACAGTTTCCCAGCGTCAGCTCTAAGTGTCGCCAAAGGCTCAGGAGCTACAGAAACGTTCGTACGCCAGCCATGAAGTTGAAGTGAGGCACCGCATATTTCCATGCTCATTTCAGACTACAGACATCTCAACTTTACCGTGACAATGATCGTACGGCACGTTTTTGTGCGTACGAACCCTTGTACACGAGACTCCAGACCACCACATTACTGACCTACAGTGAAAAAGACTTGGACAAAAGTGGAGCGGGACATGGTGTTACAGTACATGTCCATCTGTGTAGCTGCTGGACAGACACAGCAGCAGCTTTTTGTTTTGGAAAATGCCAATATCATGTAGTATGCGGCTGTGCTCAGGCTAGCGTAGCACTGGAGTTGGTCCCTGGATGACACTCCGATGCCTGGAGTTCAGCATCAGCTGACGGGTAAACAAACACACATGAGCTGTGCCTCATGTTGCAGTCTGCACACTGTGAAGTGCGCGGACTACGTAGGCTACTGAGTGTTCTACGTAGTTCACACACTGAATTCTCCGAATTCTCTATCTCCCACACACACACACCCATACACACACCCTCCCTTGCTATTTGTTGTAACTGTATGAATATAACCTGGCTTGACTTTGGCAGAGGTTGTGGCACCCAGATGGATAAGAGACACTCTAGGATGCTGACTTCTCTGAATATTGTAGTGTACTACTGTCATGGCTGAGACACTGGAGGGTGGTTCTAGAGAAGGCATGTCTGGGTTTTTCTGGATCTTTCTTCTTGATATGTTGCCTCCACAACCTGACCTTGGATCTGAGGAACAAAACAACGCATTGGTGGAGGGAAAACATCCATGAGCAAACTGTCTTAGCTGCAGCAGCATGGCAGCCTGGTTTGGCAACAGACTCACAAACCTATAGCCTAAATAATTACTGTACTCCTCTGTCTCATACGTACAATGCTGAAAAATACAAAGGCGCTCTCATTCTTCTTTTAGGCAGAACTGCCAGTATCTGCTATATGAATTTGTCTGACATGATGTACCATGAGAAAAGCTCATTGCATCATAAAAGTTCTGAATTTAAAAGATTCTTTATACCTCATTATTTCAAAGCTGCAACACATATTTCAGCCAGTGATGGATTTTCCTGCTTCTCTTCCACTAGAATGGGCACCAGGTGTAGATAAATAACACAGCGAGATACTTCTTTCTAATGAAAGGCTCGCAGAACAAGGTTCTCGACTACATTATTTCCACAATGGAAAGGCAGAGGGTCTTTATACAGCAGCAGAACAATGGAGCCATTCATGTGATGTTCACCAAAGGCTTTTCTTTTCATGTCTGTGCAGGTAACAGGACTGTATTTACCTTGCAAATATTTTACAATGGCTTTCTTATGCTTTAGGTCTTCTAATCATTATTCTTTAGACTTTCCCTTTTGTGTCCATGCATGTGTGTGCATGTGCGTATGTGTGGCCTCAACCTGAAAGTAAGGCATCATAGTGAGTTGGTCTTAAGGAGGCAGTAACAGAGAGACATGGGCCTAGTTTATCATATGTTAATATTTTGACTATAAACCCCTTCACATGAGGCCTGGATGGTCATTTTTGTTGCATCATGTTGAAACCCACTTTCTCACAAGGACATAGATGCCTGCAGTGTGACTTCCTGCAAATAAATGGGGAAGCAGGTGGAGGAAGAAACCACTTAGTGGTCTTTGTGTTACTGTCATCAGGAAAACCTGTTTGTTCTGTAAAGCTCGGTGTGGATGCAAGCGTGGGCCCCGTGAGAGGCAGCACCAGTGTGTGCAAAACAAACTCCCCACTCCAAACTCCTTTTTCCTGTTGTTGTTTTGCTGAGTTAATCACTTGTTTTCTTTGACATTTAAGTCTTTCTAATCCAGACTCACAACTGTGTGTGAAGGCCTTTCTGAAACTAGTTACAAGTTTTTACTCTAAAGCCTAAAAAAGGCCAGATTTTTTATGTACATATTTATATAAAAGTTTATGATTGTAAATGATCACAAACATTGTAAATAAGAAGGATAAACATGTTAGTTGTAGATTTGTTCCACTGCAAATACAGTGCAGCCAGATGTCCGAAAAACACCCCCTTTCGCTCCAAAAGTGTAGTTTAGAGATCTCGCCCTGTTGTGGCTGTAGACGGTGATATTTACTCCTTAGAACTGTTCTCTTGTCAGAGCGACGTGTAGAATAGAGTTAAAATATGTGATTAACATGGTTTAACTCCAGATACTCATACAGCAGAAATAAACATGTTTACTGTAGAAATGTAGGGTTAGGTAGGGTTGTCCCGCTGGAGAGGCCGGGGTTGGGGACCCCCCCTTCAGGCAAACCTTTGCCCACAGACTTATCGGCCATGATGACGGTGGGGTTACCAGAGGTCAAACATGACCATGACTTCACCCAGTCTGAGCCCTCCACCTGGCCTACTACACAGGGACACCGGCACTCAGTTCTTCCCCATCTGTTCACCACCTTTTCACCCCTTGCAGATCCACCTATTCAGACCAATATGAGTGGGAACAGGAGGTCCTTCTCAAATGTCCATTACTACCCACAGTATACCATGTTACTTGGACAACATTTTTGGTATCTGGTCTCACTCTCATTCAGAGTTCCTACATTTCTTTTTTTTGTTGTTGTTGTTATACTGGTAAGATCCCCGAGGGGAATTAGGGCTCTGCATATTACCCATCTCTGTACAGTAGTACCAGAGAGCAGTGGGCTGCTACTTAAAGCACCTGGGGAGCAGTTGGTGGGTCCCCTCTCCACATAAGTGTTAAGGACCTTGCTCAGGGGGTCCACACTGGTTCACCTAGTAGTCGTGGGGGACTCGAACCCGGGTCCTCCACGCCAAAGCCCAAGATGCTACCACTAGGCTACCCACTCCCCTTACTTCATTTCCATCCTCAACAGTCACCACCCCCTGATAAAACTCAAATGTCATACAGATCCGTTCCAGATAGACTTCCTTGATACCACAGTTTTTTTTTACCACCTCGGACAACCAACCTGACAAACACATACAAACCAAAGTCTTGTTTAAGCCCACAGACACACATGCGCTTCCACATAAAACAAGCTACCACCCCAAACACACATTTAAATCCATAATCAAATCACAAATCATCTTCTTCCATTCCAAACATTTCAGATTTCCATCTAGCCACTTTGACCCTCTTCCAGAGCCTGCACAACCGAGGCTACAGCAAACGGTTTTTACGTACCATCAAATATGACAATTACCAGTCCAGGTCCTATCACCCTAACAACACCCAGTTCTCTCACATGTAAAAGTCATTTCAGCCTCCAGGAAACATAAGAATTTCAAAGACATTCTGACCAAGTCACAATTCGCTGACAATAGACCCATTTCCCAACTCACTTGGAACCCACTTCCAACGTCATTTATGTCATTTCTTGCACTTTCTGTCATACATAGGGGAAACAAAACATACCATACACACCCAACTGTCCCAGCACATTTACAACATTGGGTTGGGTTGTCTTACAAACCACTTGGTTCAACATTTCAGAAGTCACCCCATTCATCATCTCTCCATGTCTGGATTAGAGAACAATGACCACTGGACTTGCGGACAGAGGAAGAGAGCGGAAAAAATTTGGATTCATAGACTGGGGATGGCGGCACGGAGAGGGCTCAATGATGCATAACCATCAGGACTTCTCGTGCTGCCGTCCTTACCTACACTATTAACCTAGTACAAACCTCCCCGATTTGCACCCCCCCCCCCCCCCAAAAAAAAAAACAAACAATATCACTCCTTCACCTCCAGCATTCCCCCCACCATCACAATCATGTGTGGGGGTCTGTATATGTACCTGTGCATACACATATGTATGTAAGGTTTTTTTCATATTTTTATTCACTCCGTTTTTGTTTTGTTTTTTTTTTGTTTGTTTGTTTGTTTTTTACCAATTTTCGGGATTTTCGGGACCCTTACCACAGGACCGCTGATTCAATAGCGCAAAAGTTACCATACTAGTCTTCCACACAGTCAACCCAGGTTTGATTCCATCTCATTACTACATTCAATACAACTTTGTCCCTACTTTGACTATATAACTCCTCTGTTTTTTTGTTTGTTTTTTCCCTTCTTCTTTTTTCTCCTTACTCTCAGGGACCACCTCTGGAACATCTAGTCGATTGTGTACCATGCTACTAACCCCTTCTCTTCTAGCACTTTTATTATTATTATTATTTGGATTTTATATAACTTTTCTATATTTCATATATTTTTTATATATATATTTTAATGCAGCACTTATTTATGTAGCACTTAATTTTTACTGACCCCCAATTCCTGGACCTTCCAGAGTAACTTCAATATTGTGACCCCCTTCAATTACCAAAACCTAATTGTGACCTAAACTCTAAAATCTAATCTTGACCCTCAAAAATGAGTTTTTCTTAGGCTTTTTTGCCTCACTTTGCAAAAATGTCCTCACTTTGTTGGTTGAACACCCAAAACGGTCCTCATGTTGATGGCTGAACAAGTACACACACACGCCATCTTGCTTGCTTTGCATTAAGTGATGGTTCCAATGTCCTGATGTTTAAGGGCTGGTTGTTCTGTGGGTGTGGGAGGTAAAACAGGGGCACACAGGCGTGGGGTAAAAGACAAGCGTAATGTTTTCAAGGAGCGTGAGTTATGGCTGAGATGGCAGGTCTGTAGAATAGGAGAAAAAAAACAC
Organism: Atherinomorus stipes; assembly: GCA_023101725.1. Classification (NCBI taxonomy): domain Eukaryota; kingdom Metazoa; phylum Chordata; class Actinopteri; order Atheriniformes; family Atherinidae; genus Atherinomorus; species Atherinomorus stipes. The sequence goes on from JALJCO010002690.1 coordinate 323,656, forward strand.
AAGGAGCACTGGGCCGCTATGTTTGCACGCGCTGCGCTCAAATAAAGACCTTAAAAGAGACTGAAGGTCTCCAATAGTGTTCCCCGGTAGTGGGTAGTCAGTAGCAAGTTGAGGTGAAAATGAGAGGGCGCCCCAGCACGACTCAACTAATGGAAATGAGCAGTGGTAGTCTGGAAACTGACAATTTTTTTTCTTTTCTGAGGGTGCTCGTGAGTGCGCCCTCATCACAGATTGCCCATAGCAAAAAGTGGCCCTGCCAAGTGGTGCTAGTTGGAAATGTCAGATTACAGCATCTACGCTAAGCTAAATTAAAGTCAGTGCTGCGAGTTTCAGAGAATGACTGGGTCGGCTAGAAAATGCTTCTGCCCACTTGTCCAACTCAGGGGACTGTGGGAGGAGGCTAAATTTCACCTGGGGTGGCATATGCCTTTAATGGAGAGTAAAAATGTGTAGGACAGTTTTGATGCAACAAAATAAAAATCTGCTCAAAAGTCCCGATCTACTTAAAAAAAAAAAAAAAGTTTCTTTGCAACCACCAGACAACACAGAAAGCTTAAAATGTACATCTGATTATTACAGTACATAAACAACTTCATCCTCCCAACAGTGTTATCTCCTCACCACAGCAGTGATAGTGTCTAAACTGTCTTTATTCCAGTCATATCTAAATAACAACTCTGTTTCTATGCATAGAGACCCTGATAAGAATTTGACCAAATTAAATCTTTCTAAACATGTTCTTTCCTCTTAGGAAAGGACATTATCTTGCAATAGCACTAATAGCTCTAACTGTAAAGAAATTGCAGCACTGATGCATTTACTGGTGGCCTCAGCAAACAAATGAGAAAAAAAAAGCTGATGTAAGGAAGAGACAGAACACTGTGTCACAAAGCCAGGAGCCTTAATACAGCTCAGCAGGAATAATTCACCGGCACTGACAGGAATTTTAACGGTAACATCATTCATAATGCAACCCGACTCCAGAACGGCCGCGACTTTGTGAAAAATGTGAATAAAAACAAAGTGCAATGATTTGCAAAACTTATAAACCTGCATTCTATTCAGAGCTACATAGAAATCATATCAAAGTTTGAGACTGAGGCATTTCTCTGGTTCATGAAAAGTAGTGACTCATCTTTAAGTCGGTGGCAGCAACACTGTTAAAAAATCCTTAATCAGAGAGAAAAGCCTGAAAAAGTAACTGCAGCTTGGAGAAACAGCCTATCAGACGCTGAGAGAAAAGCTGTAAAACTGTGGAGCGATACCAGGAGCACAACAGAGGCATCTCTGGGTGAATAATGCCATCATGTCACAAATTCAGAGAATCTGGACTCTTGTCTGCATACATGGACCCAGATATGAGTCAGTATTGATCCATGTGTGAACCCGTGATGTTCTGCACTGCATTAAAAACATACAGGGTTCTGTACTGGAGTTCCCTGCATGGGCTCTGAAACACTTCCAGAAATCCCTGCAAAGAAGATGGCTGCATGGCAGTCAGCAGAAGATCGAGTGCGTGCATCTCTGCTGGGATAAGGTTGCATAAGTGACCGTTGATGTGCAAATCCGGACAGAAACCATCAATGCTGGATGGTATATAAAGGTTTTAGAGCCACATATTCTGATTCAGAGACCAGATATTTTCCTTTCACATTTCAGCAAGACAATGCTGAACCACATCTGCCACAGCAGCATGGCTATCTAGCAGAGAAATCTGGTCTGCCTGCAGTCCAGGGTTCTCATTTATAAACGTTGCGTATGCACAAAACGGGGCCTGAAACTGGCGTATGCCAGTTTTGACGCAAAAGTTGTGATTTATAAAAAGCAAACTTGACGTGAAAATGTGCGGTCCCTCATGTACTCTGACCCATGCGTACGCTGGTTTTGGAGACTGGGGAAACTGGTGACACAGATGGTGAAGTGGGGGACTGAAACCACACGGCATCGTGATTCCCCTGCTGGCAGCATGGGGTCCTGTCACTTGTGTCTAACAGATATTGTGCCTTGGCTAATCACCTGCCAACTTTTCCTTTGGCAGAGTGGTTAGTGCACATGACTTTTACACAGGAGACTTGAGATCGATCCCCATCTAGGTTCTCCTTCTGTTTTGTCACACTCGAACGTTTATTTCCCCCTCCATTTCAAATTTCAATCGTATTGGCTTTATAGGATTCAAACCAGCAGCGTTATTTCTGCTGCAGGTGAGCTGAAACTATAAGAACCTTTCACCGTACCGCTAGCGTCTTCTTCCACTTATCTGAGATCAGAGAGTCAGATGCACAGAGTCCGCATCACTGCAGACGCCGCACCGATCCGTCTGTCCATCTCCCGCTCCATTTTTCCCTCACTCGTGAACAAGACCCCGAGATACTTGAACTCCTCCACCTGGGGCAGGACCTCACTCCCGACCTGGAGAGAACACTCCACCCTTTTCTGGGCGAGGACCATGGTCTCGGATTTGGAGGTGCTGATTCTCAAACCGGCCGCTTCACACTCTGCTGCAAATCGCTCCAGCAAGAGCTGGAGATAACAGCCCGATGACGCCAACAGAACCACGTCATCTGCGAACAGCAGAGACCCGATCCTGAGACCACCAAACCGGATCCCCTCAACACCTCGGCTGCGCCTAGAAATCCTGTCCATAAAGGTTATGAACAGGATCAGCAACAAAGGGCAGCCTTGGCGGAGTCCAACTCTCACCGGGAATGGATTCGACCTACAGCCGGTAATGCGGACCAAGCTCTGGCACCGATCATACAGGGACCGGACAGCTCGAACAAGGGGGTCCAGCACTCCGTACTCCCGGAGCATCCCCCACAGGAATCCCCGGGGGACATGATCGAACGCCTTCTCCAAGTCCACAAAGCACATGTAGATTGGTTGGGCGAACTCCCATGCCCCCTACAGGATCCTGAAGAGGGTGTAGAGCTGGTACACTGTTCCACGACCAGGACGAAAACCACACTGCTCCTCCTCAATCTGAGGTTCGACTATCCGACGGACCCTCCTCTCCACAACCCCTGAATAGACTTTACCAGGGTGACTGGAAGTGTGACCCCCTGAAGTTGGAACACACCCTCCGATCCCCCTTTTTGAAAAGGGGGACCACCACCCCAGTCTGCCATTCCAGTGGTACTGCCCCCAATGTCCACGTAATGCTGCAGAGGCGCGTCAGCCAAGACACCCCCACAGCATCCAGAGTCTTAAGAAACTCAGGGCGGATCTAATCCACCCCAGGGGCCCGGCCACCGAGGAGCTTTTTGACTACCTCGGCGACCTCAGCCCCCGTGACAGAAGAGTCCACCCCTGAGTCCCCAAACTCTGCTCCCTCCTCGGAAGACGTGTTGGTGGGATTGAAATGAAATGAAATGAAATGAAAAATACTTTATTCATCCCCGAAGGGAAATTCAGTATTGTAAAAGCTCTTTTTTTTTTTTTTTTTGAGGAGGTCTTCAAAGTATTCCTTCCACCAACCCACGATGTCCCGAGTCGAGGTCAGCAGCACACCATCCCCACTGTACACAGTGTTGACGGTGCACTGCTTCCCCCTCCTGAGCTGCCGGATGGTGGACTAGGTGGACCTCCCCTAGTAACCTGTTTGCCATGGGTGACCCTGCCAGGGGCATAATTTAGCCCCAGACAGCATAGCCCCTAGGATCCTCAGAACACGCAAACCCCTCCACCACGGTAAGGTGGCAGCCCAGGGAGGGGAAGCCCTCCTGGGCTTATTTGAAAGGGGAGAACCTTTCAAATAAATGAAAAAGGTCCGTAAGCAAACTGATATGTTAAATCAACTTTTCATCAAAGTTTCGTCAAGTTTCATCATCTTCATCTACCAATGATCATCATGGTAATGTTTTTACCACATTGATACTTAGAGTCTGACAAGATGCAGCAGTCAGACTGATTGATGTTTAAACATATTAATACAGTGGGGACACTGATGCTGCGCATCGCTGCTGCTGGAGGACCTACAGATGGGAAAATTAGAAGGGATCGCGTTTTCAGGATTTCCTGGCCTGATAATGATGATGATGATGACTGGCTAATAAACGGATTCACTTTTGCAGTGCTTTTGCCTATGAACTGGACCCAGATAGACCGACCACCGAAACCGTGCCCACCCCGACGCATCAGTGGCTGCTGACCACAGCACGCTCCGTGGTTGAGCCATCAACCTCACCAAAGACCGGCGGAGGTGTTTGCAGCCGAGGGGGGGGGGGGGGCACAGGAGGGGGAATCGTGCTGCACCACACCAAACAGGTGTTCTGTGTTCTGCACACGGTCTGACATGGCGTTTCCTCCACAGTTCCACAGCGCGACTTCTGGAACAAACCTCTGCTACATCAATCACAGCCACAGCAACCTGCTGCCATCAGCAGACTTTCCTTCATCTGTGTTTCCTGTGACGCCCAAATAAAATGATTTTGTGAGGCTCCACTTCACCAACAAGCACCTTCACTTCCGTCTCCGCAAAATTGCGTTTTATTGTCTTTTCGGTTGCCACGATTCAGTTTTAAATGTCTCAGATTAGCTGGCTCATGTACATGCAGAAACATCCATGAGGTGCTTTGCATTGACCATTTATGGAAGAATGTGGGCGTGTAGGAGGAGGAATATGAGCCAAATTCACTTGCGCAAACTTCCAGGAAGAGTGTGATTTATAAAGGGGAAATTGCTTGAATCTGTGCGTACACACGGTTTTATAAATATTAATATTTTTTGGCGTACGCAAACCTCTGGTTTTGGGCATATGTACACTTTAAGTAAAGATCCTACGCACAGTTTTATAAATGAGACCCCAGAACTGTCAACCACTGAAAACATAATGAAACACTTGAAGACCCAGGACCGTTGAGCAGCTCAAACTGTGGAAGATGCCACAGCATCTCAATGGGATTCAGGTGGGGACTTTGACTAGGCCACTCCAAAGTCTTTATTTTGTTGTTAAGCCATTCAGAGGTGGACTTGCTGGTGTGTTCTGGATCATTGTCCTGCTGCAGAACCCAAGTGCGCTTCAGCTTGAGGTCACCAACAGATGGCCGGACATTCTCCTTCAGGATTTTTTGGTAGACAGCAGAATTCATGGTTCCATTTACCACAGCAAGTCTTCCAGGTCCTGAAGCAGCAAAACAGCCCCAGACCATCACACTACCACCACCATATTTTACTGTTGCTATGATGTTCCTTTTCTGACATTCCATGTTACTTTTACGCCAGATGTAATGGGACCTACACCTTCCAAAAAGTTCAACTTTTGTCTCGTCAGTCCACAGAGTATTTTCCCAAAAGTCTTGGGGATCATAAAGATGCTTTCTGGCAAAACTGAGACGAGCCTTTATGTTGTTTTTGCTCAGCAGTGGTTTTGGTCTTGGAACTCTGCCATGCAGGCCATTTTTGCCCAGTCTCTTTCTGATAGTGGAGTCATAAACACTGACCTTAATTGAGGGGCATCACTTTTTTCACACATGGCCATGTAGGTTTAGATTTTTCCGCCCTAAGGGCTGGAATATACTTGCTGCTGGCAATGTGTCTGTGTACGCATCATGGCGCCCACGTGTTCCCAGCGTACCTATGGCACATAGGTCGCTCGCGTTGACACGAGTTAATGTGTCCCATGCGCGTGGTGCGATATCGACTTGAACGCTAGAGGTGCTCATGTGACTTTCTCCGCAACTTTGGTTAAGTGGCTGCACATACCACCTCTGCTGGCGACGAGACCTCTTTTTTGCAGCAGCAGCAAAAGTAACTTCTTCCTTGAAGAAGTTGTCCACATTGTCCACTTTCCACATACACTTGGGTCGTTTATGTATGCCCGGAAATACAATCTGACCGGCAGATTAATCTTTTCACATTCTCAGTGTCCAAGTGCTGTGTACTGCTCCTAGCGTTGGCCTCCGGTATTGAGCATTTTGGCTGCGACGTGCTGCAGCAAGTATATGCACAGATGACACAGACCGCTTGCATGAACGTTTGCACCCACTGCAAGTATATCCCATTAGTTTGATGATCTGAAACATATAAGTGTGACAAACATTCAAAAAAAAAAAAGAAAAAGAAATTGGGAAGGGGGCAAACTCTTTTTCACACAACTTTATGTTCACAGTTGTTAAAGGAGGGGAGACAGTGTCCCAGGTGTACAATAATGATCGTATTTGTGAATTTAGCCCTCTGTGCAATCAATAATCATAAAAAACGGGCAAATGTATGATAATTTGACCATTTCATATTATTGCCAGAGTTTTTTGGGGGACCCTGAAGGCATCTGTTCCCATGTGAGATGTTACCAGATAATCGTGATTTGCTGAACGTGAGATACCAGTGACGTCCATGCGCTGATTGGCTGAATAAGCTGCACCCGCCCCAGGAGACGCTCTCAGACAGGAAGTTGAGCAAGATTCAAAACTAAAACAACACAAAGGGCTGTGTCCAGATCAAATACTGTAGAAAATATGGATATAGTATCCGGTCTCGTCTGAAAAGGGGAAAGTGAAGCCAGTTGGACATTCCCACCAGAAAATACTAAAACGGGCAAAGCAGGGCAAATGATTGACAGCCAACGTACTCTGGGCTAAATGCTAACCAAGCTAACTCAAAACTAACAGAAGCTAACGAAGATTAGCCTCCTAATCAGGGGCCAAAGGTAAGACACGCTTAGACTTGTTATTATCTGACTAAAAACTGCCGTTGTACTACTCTGCTACAGCCTGAGATCCTACCGAGAGGAAACAAGGAGCTAACTAGGAGCCACCGGTTAGAAGGCCGGCATCCAGACTGCCGCCTGTCAATCAAAACGACATGCCCCTAATTATGTGTAATTTCAAGATTAAATAATATCTAAGGATGAGTTATAAAAAAAATTGCCCCCCTCACAGTTGACATGAAGATAAACTTGACCTATCAAACCTAAAATGATTTTTTGAACCAGCCTGTAAACATGTTTATTTCTGATGTAAACATATTTATTTCTATTGTAACCATATTTATTTCTGCTCTAAACATGTTTATTTCCGCTGTTAAGTTGGTCTTTTTAACATGGGAGTCTATAGGGATTTGTTCTGTTTTGCAGCCCCTAGCGGATGAAGAAAGAACTACAAATATTTAATTCTTCTGGGTGGCTTCATAGTTGGCCACTGGAGGTTGCCGCTTGATCCAGATTCAGAGGCTACGTCCTTCTAAGGACGTGCCGTACCCAGTCTACATAGTCCAGGTCCTCCTGGGGTGGAAGCGACAGGCTGTTAAATATGGACGGTCTAACCTCCTCGGCATAACTTTTGTTGCCAAGCAACTGTGACGGAGCTACACTGAAGTGGAGCAGCAAAATATCATCCTTACCATTGTTCTGCTCAGCCACATCATCCAGATAAACGAGCTCCATCAGAACTGTTTAAAATCTGATTTCAGAAGATAACTTTATTGAACACACAATTAAAGAAATCACCAGCGCACTCGCTCTCTACATAATTTAAAAAGCAACAGGAGACGATTGAAGCCCACAGTCCTGTTAATAAGGCCTATATCTAAATCTTGTAGCTTTTTTTATTTATTTATTTAACTTTTTATACATTTTAGATCAGTAATCTAACTATTTGCCGTCATTGTATCCGTCTGGTGTCATCTTGTCTGTTCGTAGACAGACAAGAGGACACAGCAGTTTCATATTTGGAGGGAGAACTGTATTTCATTTCTTGGCATTCTACAAAATTGTGTTGTGGCAAGCAAATATTTATTCATTTGCAGAGGCAAAACACCTAATCAGGGTCTCCTTACTGTTTGCTGTTCAGCACCGGACAGCACTGAGTCAGTAACTCTTATGAACACAGTTTCCTAAAGGCTGAAGGGGGGAAATTTTTGAAAAAGGGATAAAAAGGGGTAAAAGAGTGTGGGGAGGGGAAAAGAGAAAAAAGGTATGTCTCTTAAAGGTGCTATAGAAGATGTTTTGGAATTGCAGAAAGCAGACTATTAGCGAGTTTTTGAATAATATACATGTGCAAGACCAAACTGCTAGATTCACAGCTCCCTCCTCCGGCCACAGAACAAGGTGCACGAGCCACTCTGATGTTTAGCAGACAGCAGCTACAGATTCTCCATCATGTCACAAATACAAGTAAACAGAAAGTTGTTGTCGCTAACTGCTAGCAGAATGTTAGCTACCTGCCGTAAACATCAGACAAGTGTGTGCAGCTTCTTGGTCGCAGTATTACTCCCGCCAATCAATCTGTCTCATTGATCAGTCTCACCTATTACCCGTAGAACTGACCGTCAATCACTCTTACTACGGTAGTAAAAGTGATTGACGAGCCAGTAGACAAATAAAAAATGTAAGGAATGCAGAGATGATTGGTGGATGTTTTTTCAGTCCCATGACTTTTACAGCTGATGTATGATAATATTTATATATTTAATGCTTTCAATTAATCGTAGCGTATGAGGTAGTAAACCCAGTTATACAGAATACCGTATTGCAAATATGTTGAAAGAAACATCTTCTATAATGCCTTTAAATATAGACACCTCTGCTGAAGAATGTCCCGTTCAGCCCGCAATGCATTTTGGGTTAGGCTTAGCCACCAAGGATACTGTACATCAGACCATCTTTAAAATCAGGGGAAAATAAGGCCACATTTGTAGGCTGAAGGAGCCTTGAATCTGGACAGCCTTGGTCACATCGCTCTGACATAAGCGGTCTTCAGATCCGGCCTTGGAAGGACGGAGCCCTCAGTCTGGACACAGCCAACGAGAAGGGCACATTAGTCCAACACGAACTGCCTTGCACAGCTTGTCCCATTTACAGTTTGCATCACTAACAAAATTAGACAAATACATATTACACAACATAGATTCTATAAATTTAACATCTCAAAATTTATGCACGTTGATGAGAAGTGGTTGAAAGCGTACTTCATCTTCATTATGATTGTTCATTTGTCTTGGAGAACCACGTGCAGGATAGAACTGCATAAATGTTATGCATTATGACCTTTTTTAACTCAGAGATAAAAACCTGTGAACCCTAATCAGCCTCTTTCTCTTGTTAGGGAAGTTCTACATCCACAGAGCCAAACGCTCCCAATCAAAACCTCTGCAAAGTATTTCCAGTCGAGTTGGAGTTGTACTTTAAATCTCCTCATTCTATAAAAGAAAAATATTCTGGAAATAAAAAAACCATAATTCCCCCCTTTAAAAAAATTTTTAAATATTATCCACACCCTCCCGCAGATGAAGTATGGTGGATATCTTCTTTTTATGTGTATATTTTTGATATATCGTTTGGTTTTTTATTTAATAAAATTATTTTTTTTTAACCCCGGGGGCCCCCCCTCTATTAAATACTAGACTGTACTTGACTAAAGCGCATCAGGAGGCTTGTTATTAGTGATGACAGGTGTACAATAATTTCCCTCAAAACAAGTTAATTTTGAGTCTCTGTTTAATAGTAAAATGTCTTCTTGGTGAAAACTTTGTGAGATTTGTAAATCAGTGGGTTGTTTTCACATTTTACCTGAAGGATCAACTTTTTGGGATTGTGGCTGTTTGCGGCCGGTGTCCTGCTGCTTGTCCTTTCCGGGCTAGGCTGCAGTCTATAAATTAGTAGCTTCTCTTCCTGCATTGGGAGATTCCAGAAAGTTGATGGAGGCTTGGCCGTTCGTCACGCTCTCTCTCCTTTAACTCTGACATGATTGATACCAGGATCTGCCTCCGCTCTGATGTGCCACCCTACCAGCTCTGGATTAAAAATCCATCCTTGCTGACGTTTAGATATTAAAATTGGTAGTTAGGGCAATTCCCCATGTGGAAACAAAAGGGGTCTGGTCTGCAGCAGCTGTAATCGATCATTCTGACAATACGTTTGTATGGAATCTAAATGGGGACAAGAGGAGAATTTCTTGCATATGCTTTTGATACCGGACACTTGGCCTTGATTCCTCTCGCTTTACATTTGAAATATGAAATCTGATGTTCTCTCTGGGCTTTGACTGAATTTTGTTTGCAGTGGCCTGTAATACTACACACCCAACATTTAATCAGGGCCAGATTAAGTGTTGGTTTTTATAATTTTGTACCATGGTCAGTGAAAAATTCTTATGTCAACTGGTGTGCATTATTTCTGTATATAAGCACACCTGGGTAGATCACTGTTATATCATTCTGCCACGGAATGTTATCACCATAGCAACGCTCAAACCAGGTGCCCAGCATAAAATAGTTTCTATACTCAAACATGTTTAGCGAGTTTAAAAAAGTGAATAAACATTTGTCATTAAATGTTTACTTTGTGGGACCGTGGTATAAGCGGATTAAACAACTCAGATCTGTGCATTATACAGTTTTAATGCTCTCCGCTGCGTGTCGTGGTGTTCTAAACTCCACGTCGTACATTAAAACTGTATAATCCACGACTCCTCGTTGTTTAATCCTTACATGTAGTCCTCTATGAACTGTACACAGGCAAATCATTTCGTTCAAATTGATTATGTATAGTTAGTGATAGGAACAACAGCTTAAAATTAACATTATTAATGTATATTATTATTGTTATTATTATTATTATCATTGTTATTAACATTATAAATATATACTTCTTTCAAAATCAAAAACAAAACAACAAAAAATACAGCTAATAAAATGTGAATTGAAATACTCTTAAAAGTAAAAATAAGATGTAATTAAATGTGTAAATTAATGCTTAGTTCAAAGATGACTTTTTAGTTTGGTTTTAAAATCATTATGTTCTTCCGTCCTCAGGTGTTATGTTGTTATACAAACATGGACCACTAGAGAAATTTCTGTGTCCATTGATTTTAGCTCTACCTGATCCTGTTCTTAAAGGATAAGTTTCTTTTTTTCAACCTTATTTCTACACTTTCTATACTCCTTATTTCTAGGAGTATATACGTCCATTTACTCACCGGCAAAGTTTCTGCATCACTTTGAGTCCTTCGGAAGAGATTACGTTGAGTCGCCCTATCGTGTTCCTGTAAGACATTAACTGCAGCAAAACTTCCTCATTTCATCAATGCCTTAAAGGGACTTGAGGCAAGATTAAGAAACAAAACTCGCGACTGCCGCAACTGGCGCTTCAGGTAACTGCAGCCACGAGCCAAGCCTACACGGGAGCACAAACTGAAGCTATAATGTTGGTAACTAAGCTTTTTCTTCGTAGTTACACTTTTTAGTTTCTTTCAGTTGAATCGTTTGCTGACGGCAGAAGAATCCATAACTATCAATTACAGTGTTTGAATTTACCGCGACCGTCTTCTTCCTGTGTCAAAACTGCGGATGTAGGTCATTTGACATCATGTCCGCAGGGCAGCGCTGCAGTTAATGTCTTATAGGAACACGAAAGGGTGACTCAACGTAATATCTTCCGAAGGACTCAAAGTGATGCAGAAACTTTACCGGAGAGTAAATGTACGTATATACGCCTAGAAATAAGGTCCAGGTTAAAAAAAAAAAGAAACTTATCCTTTATAGTCAGACCCGTGGGCTTTAACATGCTCATCATGTAAAGACAGTTCAGAGCAAGATCAGTAAGAGCCTTAAAAACCTGAAAGAATCTTTACTGTAAATCTATTGTGAAACTGACGGGAAGCCGATGCAAAGACTTTAAAACTGGTGTTATATTGTATCTGGTTTCAATCAGAACCAGAACCTGCATTCTGAAGTTGTTTTGTATTTTTTAAATTATAAATAAAATGGTCTGTTTCTTCTAGCGCAGTTTGTGGCACCCCTGTCGAATACAGAGCCCTTAGCATTCACCTATACCAGGGGTTCCCAGACTTTTAACCTACAAGGGCCAGAGTGAAAATGTGCCAGTGAACTGTGGGCCAATCATAGAGATTTTAAAGTTGAAACTCAAATAAATGTAATGAAAAGTTCTGTTAATTCATGTAATTTCATTTATATAATTCTTTTCCAGACATAACTCACAAATGATCAACATGTCTGATCAATATTTAAAGTGTTGATGACATGACCTTGACTTCATATAATTTTGCAATGCAGCAACACAACAAAATAAGTAGTGCTGTGCAGTAAGAAGTCAATCAGACTTGTATTCATGTAAATACTAGAACTGTAGTCAGCTGCCTGCAGCTCCAAGTCCACTGGGTTCAGCTGAAAGCCTGCAAGACTCACACCAAGCAGACTCAGAACTGTAAGGAGCAACTTAGACCTGCACCAGCTTGACGCAGAGTCAGGAGTGATGATGTAGAGGGACTCGTTAGCTCGCTGCAAATAATTAGCCTTTAAACATGAGTAGATAACAACTTACATGGTTTCAGTCGAGTTTTAAATAGTTCCCATTTATAAAGATGAGGATGGAGGAAAGGATGCATCTTTGGAAGCAGCTGGAGGAGATCTGATGACCGGAGACGTCCTGTTATAACAGAGCAGCTGCCTGTCCATAAAGTAGCTGTATGACCGATCTGATTAAGCAATAATGGTGGAGGAGAAATATTCCAGAGCACATGACTGCAGTTTCATGGGTTAGAAGTCTCAACAGTTGGTGGCTGAAGCTCCAGTAAACAGAAGCTGCAGACTGAAGGCAGCAGCAAGCAGGAGGCTCCCACTGGTAAAGGCAGGCACACTACAGGAAAATCAGCCCAATTTATGTCCCGATCTTCCCCTTACGATCAAAGCCAGCAAAGGTCCGATTTTCAGATGTTTGCAAAAAACATCGCATCTGATCTTCTCATGGTGTGATGTGAGTTACGAGTGATTTTGTTCGATCCGATCCGATCGGGAGAAGAGATTGTAGGTAATGAACATGTTTAATATTTGGGACTAGAAATCCTGGTGTGTGTGGTGTTCCGGGAGGACCTGAACATGCACAGTGTTCACAGCTGTGCAAAATCAAAAACGCTGCTCTCATTGGGAAATCACGTGGAGGCTCCCGGAACAACAGCCAATCAAAACGCAGGAGCTAACAGCTGACTAACAGCTGACTGACAGAAAAGGAAGAAAACACAAACAAAGAGCACATAGCATCTAATGTTTGTGGCCATTTTTATTCACCTCCAACTTGCGGTCATACAGCCCACATTCTTATTACTCTCCAGCTTTTTCCACAATGTTTTTTTCTATTTATGCGTGTTTTTTTACACAATGTAAGAGGCTGAAAAGTTGGCTATGTTTGTTTATGCTAAAGTCTCGTCACCGAAGTCTCGTCACGAAATCTTGTCGCAAAGTCTCGCCGCAAAGTCTCGTTTAATATCACGAGATTTGGGATGTTGACAGTGAAGGAGCCGATTCTCTGCTGACGAATCAGTTAGTGTGGGGTGTTCTCTGTCGTGTACACCCCACACTATATGATCAGAAGAGGCAAATCTTGTGTGATTTGTCTTTGTAATCATCAAGTGTGTGGTCTCTACATCTATGAAGGTCTCAGGAATCCTGTAGTGTGTACCTAGCTTAAGTCTGACCTGCTGCTTCATCCTGTACCAATGTGATTGTAGATCTGTAAGAAACTTAAATAAACTAACGCTGTCCTTACAAGCTTTCAAACATTAACTGGCAATGCAACAGAAGCAATACAACTGTCTGTAAAACTGGAAAAGAAATTTAAAAACCACAATGAAGCCATTGACTTCAAATGAGCCGTGAACGTTCTCTCGCAGACGTCAGGTCCAGTTTCGGGCTAACAGCACCACAGTCTGGTCAGATGCTGAAATGCAGCGATGTTTCCTAATAACTCATTTATGCAGGCACGCTTGTTTCTGTTACATAGATCATCAAGATGAACATTTTGGTCTATAAAGCATGGCAGAAAATGTCAAAAAACATGTCATCAGCACTTTAAACAAATGCATTCTTTTCCATCAGTGAGAATAACATGCTGTATAAAAAAAAATCACAACATGGCAATTTAACAATAAAACCACAGTTAGGACAATAATCAGTAATTGCAGCCACTAAACAGCAACCGAATATAGTGCACGTGTCAACAACAACACACAATCCACGTTTAACAAGATAAACTGCTGTTCATGGGACAAGCTGATCTTTGGACATTATTAGCCTCTTAGTATTGGGTTGCACCTGTTCACTGAGAAGGTGGGTCTGTCAGGGAGCCTGAGTCTGGATGTATGTTAATGATTATCTATATTATTATCATAATATCATTACTGAAAACATTTCTATTTTATAAAGCCTTTGGTACTTAGCTCCCTAAGAGTCTTTTACTTTAATTTATTATTATTTTCATATTGTTTTTAGATTTTTTTTATTCTGTGTATTTTGGTGATTTTTATTTTGTTTTATTGTTATAAAGCACCTTGATCTGCCTTTGTCAGTTTAAGGGTGCTTTAGAAATAAAGTGAACTTGAACTTAAACTTACAGTATGTATGTATACAATATGTATGTGTATATATATATATATATATATATACATACATACATACATATATGTAGAGAGAGAGAGAGAGAGAGAGAGAGAGAGAGAGAGAGATTATAAGATTTGATTGAATTAACGTGAGATGTTTTAATGCTGAATGTGAGCATTTTTTCGGCCCTTTCATGCTTAGCCAGCAAGAAAAAGAAAACATGCTTGTACAACAGGTAAGCAAGCACCAAGATGTTTCTCAGAATTTGGGGGTCTGGATTGGGCATAAATAAAGCAGCATTTCAATTGTTTATTCCAAACCTAATTTTCCAAGAACCAGCATTATCTTTGTACAGGATGGGACAGATCCTGCCCCACAAACATAAGCCAGACCCTTTGTGACTATTATTCACCTTCTCAGTGTTATTGTTTAATATCTGCTGCAGTTTCCAGCCCACTTCTAAACGTTAGCCCGTTCTTGCCTTTTTTTTCATTCATTTGGATATTTGTGTCATAAAGAGCTTAAGTAGTCTGGAATTAGTGATGGTGGGCTGTTTGTTAAATGATCTCCGCACCCCCTGGGGCATAGACCTAAATCTATTTGGACATGGGCTTAGAGCTTGTAAGCCTATTATTCCCATCTGATTCAAAAACACCACATTGTGTATGAAGTGGTTAAAGTGATTGTTTTCCATTTAACTCTGCCTCGTCTCCATGCATCCATGGAGCCCCAGGAACATAAATGAAAACACCTCGATAGATGACTGTGTGGTTAAAGCTACTTCCTCAAGCTAGTTTGTAGCTTTCCTTAAGGCAGGATCTGGGGGGTCTGCTACCCACAGCTCTTCCACCCTTCTGCCATGGAGGAAAATAAAAAGCCATTCATCCACCTTAATTGTCAACAATGCTGGATTACACCTGATTTGTTTTAAGAAATTACCAAACGACAACAAAAATGAACATTGAAAGACATTCCCAGAACAGACACACAGCTTCTCCTGAGAAGCGCCGTTAAGATAATTAGGAAAAGTGTAAAGCATGGACCAAGTCTCCAAACTCAAAACTGTACAGCTGCAGGTTTTGCAGCACCTCCTGAAACTCCGCATTCAAGGTTCAAACCTGTGAGGCGACGTTGCAAACCACCACACCTCCGTGCAACCCTTGCTGCTTCATTACAATTACAATTGTACACATTCACCGAGGGTCTTGCATATTCGGGGGTGGGCAATACCCTCCCCCATCCCAGACCACTCAACAGAGGCTTGATCTTGATGCATCAGTCCCAGCTGCAGTCAGACCAGCAGATGTGCACCTCTGTTCCATGAACCAAACTGAATATGAAACTCAAAGGTGCCACTGGCTGATCCCGCCCTGGCTTACCCTCAGATATTATTACCTGTTAATGACGAGTGTGGACAAAAATATTTAAGTTTAAAGTACTGGAACATGTTGTAGACTCATAATTAAAAAAAAAACCAAAACAATTAAAATAAGTACTTACAGTATATACTATATGTACAGTATATATATATATATATATATATATACATATATATATGTACATACATACACACATATACAGTATATGTATATAAAAAAACAATAGACCCCTTTAAACTTTTCACACTTTGTTTCACTGCAGCCATTTGCCAAAATCAAAAAAGTTAATTTTATTTCTCATTAATGTACACTCAGCACCCCATCTTGACAAAAAAAAAAAAACAAAAAACAGAAATGTAGAATTTTTTGCAAATTTATTAAAAATGAAAAACTGAAATATCACATGGTCAAAAGTATTCAGACCCTTTGCTCAGTACTGAGTAGAAGCAGCTTCTGAGCTGGTACAGCCATGAGTCTTCATGGGAATGATGCAACAAGTGTTCCACACCTGGATTTGGGATCTTCTGCGTTCTTCTTGCTGATCCTCTCCAGTTCTGTCAGGTTGGATGGTGAACGGTGGTGTTCAGCCATTTTCAGGTCTCTCCAGAGATGCTCAGTTGGGTTTAAGTCAGGGTTCTGGCTGGGCCAGTCCAGAATGGTCCAGAGTTGTTCTGATCCACTCCTTTGTTATTTCAGCTGTGTGCTGAGGGTCATTGTCTTGTTGGAAGCTGAACCTTCGGCCCAGTCTGAGGTCCTGAACTCTGGAAGAGCTTTTCTTCCAGGATCTCTGTACTTGGTCGCATTCATCTTTCCTTCAACTGCAACCAGCCGTCCTTCCCCTGCAGCTGAAAAACATCCCCATAGCATGATGCTGCCACCACCATGTTTCACTGTTGGGATGGTATTGGGCAGGTGATGAGCAGTGTCTGGTTTTCTCCACACATACCTCTTAGAATTAACGCCAAAAAGTTCAATCTTGGTCTCATCAAACCAGAGAATCTTATTTCTCTCAGTCTGGGAGTCCTTCATGTGTTTTTGGCAAACTCTATGCGGGCTTTCATATGTCTGCACTGAGGAGAGGCTTCCATCGGGCCACTCTGCCATAAAGCCCCGACTGGTGGAGGCTGCAGTGATAGTTGACTTTGTGGAACTTTCTCCATCTCCCTACTGCATCTCTGGAGCTCAGCCACAGTGATCTTTGGCTTCTTTTTTACCTCTCTCACCAAGGCTCTTCTCCCACCATTGCTCAGTTTGGCTGGACGGCTGGGTCTAGGAAGAGTTCTGGTCGTTCCAAACTTCTTCCATTTAAGGACTATGGAGGCCACCGTGCTCTTAGGAACCTTTAGTGCTGCAGAAACTCTTTTGTAACCTTGTCCAGATCTGTGCCTCACCACAATTCTGTCTCTGAGCTCCTTGGACAGTTCCTTGAGCTGGAAGGTCTTATATAGACAAGTGTGTGCCTTTCCTAGCATGATGGGGCTTCTGAACTAAAATGCTGTTGAGCAACACTTTAAGACAATCACTACAATCAGGTGCTTTCTGTAATGTCCATACATACATCTGCACCTGTTGACAGGTACCAACTGTTTATGTGCAATGTGCTCTAATATGGATAGTTTGGTTTGTTTATTTTAATTATTCCTTTCATCTATAATTCAAAAGCAATATTTCATTTCACTAAATTATAATTTACAAAATGTTAATCTATTATTATGCTTTCAAAAATTTTAACGATTTTTTTTTTAATCAATTCACAAAATACAAAATGAGCAAACAAAAGAAAATCTTAATCACATCAATATTTGGTGTTACTAAACTTTGCTAACATCAAATCTCTTAGGAACAAAGCATGTAGAGTCGTCCTCTAACTCATATCCTCAAATTAAAGAAAATGTTAAATCCACAATTGTAAATCAAATAACAAAAAACCGCACTGAAACTAATAATAAATAATAATTAGCAAAATTATAAATTAGTTACGTGAGATATTGCCTTTAAATTGTGGTTTGAAATAATAATTAAAAAACAAACAGAAAAACAAACAAACTGTCCCAGATAAATCAGAGCACTTTTCCCGTGAACAGTGGACCGACATACTGTACCTGTCAACAGATGCAGACATCTGATCGGATGTTACAGAAAACACCTGATTGCAGTGATTGGAGACAGGGAGCTACTGAGCTACTGAAGACCACGCAAGAACAACTGAAAACACAAACTAAGAAGTGCAAGGAGGACTACAGGAAGAAGTTGGAGAGCCAGCTCCAGCAGAACAACGTGAGGGATGTGTGGTCAAGAATGAAGAAGATCACCAGCTTTAAGTTAAAGGGGGATCAGACTGATGGAGGTCTGGACAGAGCTAACGAACTGAACATGTTCTTCAATAGGTTCAGTTCCCCCCCTGCTGCCAACCCAACACACCACACACCCTCCATGAGCCCACAGCTTTCCTGTCCCACCTCCACTCTGTCACCCTGCACCTCAGTCATGGACCTGAACACAGCCTCCTCTCCCTCCACATCAGGACATCCTGAGACCTCTTTTGCCTCCACCTCCAGCCTGACTGTCTCCTGTGACCAGGTCAAGAAACAACCAGAGGGGGCGGTGATTAGCTCAGTTGGTTGAGCAGCCGCCCCATGAACAGAGGCTACAGTTCCTCAGCGCAGTCGGCCCCGGTTCGATTCCCGGTCCAGGTCCCTTTGCTGCATGTCACTCCCCACTCTCTCTGCCTCTTTCCTGTCACTATACACTGTCATATAAAGGCCACTAGTGCCCAAAAATCCTTAAAAAAAAAAAAAAGAAACAACTAGAGAAACTGAACCAGAAACAAGGCTGCAGGTCCAGATGGTGTCAGTCCCAGAGTTCTCAAGACCTGCTCAGGACAACTATGTCCGGTTCTCCAGCACCTTTTTAACACCAGCCTGAGACAGAACAGAGTTCCTGTGCTGAGGAAAGCATCCTGTCTTGTTCCTGTCCCTAAAAAAACACAACCAGCTGAACCAAATGACTACAGACCAGTTGCTCTGACATCTCACATCA
The DNA here is from genome assembly GCA_023101725.1 of Atherinomorus stipes. Lineage (NCBI taxonomy): Eukaryota > Metazoa > Chordata > Actinopteri > Atheriniformes > Atherinidae > Atherinomorus > Atherinomorus stipes. Next base: position 342,399 of record JALJCO010002690.1, read on the forward strand.
TGAAAGTCCTGGAGAGACTCTTACTGGCTCACCTCAACAGGCAAGTGAACACCTTTCAGGACCCATTACAGTTTGCATATCGTAATGGGCTTTGGGTTGAAGACGCCATCATCTTTCTGCTTCAGAGAGCCCACTCTCATCTGGACCAGTCAGGCAGCACTTTGAGGGTCATGTTCTTTGATTTCTTAAGTGCCTTTAATACTATTCAGCCTGCTTTGCTATGTCAGAAGCTCTATAACTTCCAGGTGGATCCCTCCACAACCACCTGGATTTATGACTACCTAACAAACAGACCACAGTTTGTGAGACTGAAAGGTTGTGTGTCTGAGATGGTGATCAGCAGCACTGGAGCACCACAAGGAACTGTACTCTCACCATTCCTCTTTCACACTGTACACCTCAGACTTCCAGTACAATTCTGAGTCCTGTCATCTGCAGAAATACTCTGATGACTCTGCAGTTGTGGGGTGTGTCAGTGATGGACAAGAAGCCGAGTACAGGGAACTGGTCAATCAGTTTGTGAAATGGTAACAATCAGCTCATCTTAAATACCAGCAAGACTAAAGAGATGATTGTTCAGTGGGAGGCTGCGTCAGGTTCACTGTAGGATGGAGAGATACAGAAATTCATTCCTGCCAGCAGCATCACCCTGAAGAACAAGACTGACTGACTGATTATTGTTTTATTATTATTTCATATAAATGTTATATTGTTAAAAAAAAAAAAAAAAAAAGAGTGAGCTTTTTACAATATTGAATTTCCCTTATGGTACAAATAAGTATTTTTCCATTTCATTTCATTTAATTTCATTTCATTGTCTCAAAGTTTTGCTCAACAAAATTTTAGCTTTGGAGCCCCATCGTGCTTCTTTACTTGAGTTATTTTATGTTTTGTGAGTTTGTTTTTAATATTTCCTTTTAACCACAATTCAGAATCAATGTCATGATTTTCATAATTTATTTATTTATTAGTATTTCTGTCAATTCTAACTTATTTCAATGACATCGGATTTTTTTCATCTTTAATGGGAGAGTCTAAATTATTTTGAGGATGACTATATATCGCTATATTGCCACAAATTTACTCTCTCCATAGATCATATGGATGAAATCTCACCACTAACAGTTAAATCTGTTATAACAAGCTGGAATATATCATTTGTTCTTAACAAGCACTGCAAACCCACTTCCTTTTCATCGCATTACTCTACATGACTCCTGTCCGTGTATTTTAAAAACGGTGTTGAGGGTTGACATTTCTTCCTACAGCGAGACATAGTACTGATATGATCCTATTTTCCTGGTTGGTTCTCCGAGCTTGTCTATGTTTTTGTGTCAGTGATATATTGCTTGAGATTATCTGGGGAAAGAAATTACTTAGACCTTTCCTTCCTTACCTTCATTTCCCTCCTGTTCAACACCAGCAACATCTCTTCAACTCACTGGGGATTTGGGGTCTTTTGGGGGGGCATTACCTGGGCTCTTGGAAGCTAAATTGGCCTGCTTCTTCTACATTTGGATTCTCCTCCAGTCACTCAGACGTAACAACAGCATATTTTAAAATCTGCCAAAAGTAATAAGATAAATCACACAAGCAGGATAGCATCCAATTTACACTAGTGTGAAGAAACCTCTAACAACAAATAATTCTTTAACAGAAACAAACATGGTAAAATGTCAGGAAAATAGAACCAATATGACCAGAGATATACTGCTTCAAGCTTGTACTGTAAATAATAAGTGATCATTTTGTTTAAAGACAACGGCGCCCATGTATTTTTACTCATGTTGTATGAAATCGCATTATGAATTGTGTTTTCTAGACGTAAAGGACAACTTGCTTTTTTTTAACCTGGACCTTATTTCTAGGGGTTTGTACATGCATTTACTCATGGTAAAATTTCTGTATCACTTTGACTCCTTCAGAATATGTTTCATTGATATTTCAATTTTCATCTAAGTCCTCAGACTGAGGTCAGAGAGATATGCAGCGAAAAAAGTCTCTACGCAGGTCCTGTCCTCCCCCTATGATGGCCGTGTCATCAGCGAACTTCTGGGCATGACATGTTCCAGTGTTGTAACTGAAGTCTGCAGTGTACAGGGTGAAGAGACGGGGGGACAGCACAGTCCCCCGTCTCTGAGGAGCTCCGATGTTGCTGACCAGTGTCTGACCTGACATACTGCGGTCTGTCGGTCAGGTAGTTGGAAAGCCAGGTGACCAGGCAGGGGTCCACTCGCATTTTGATGAGTTTTTCCTTGAGTGCAAGCTAGGTTTGTCAAAAATATTGATACTCTGAAAAGTATCGATACTGAAACGCTGTATCGACAATGATACTAAGTTGCCATGGTATCGATACTGCAGTGCACGCACACTCAACAAGCAGCAGCTTGCCAGGTAAACAGCGGCTGAACGACAGGCAGGCAGAGAGCCTGACAGCACGTTTCTGTTGCTAGAAGTCCAGGCCAGCCAGTCTTATTAGAAAATACAAAAAGAAAAAGCCTTGTTCTGAAGTATTTCGCATGCAGCAGACGAAGAAGGAAAACTGAAAAACGCTGACAGGCCTGTGTGCAAACAGTGCGTCAAAGCGGTCGCAACAAAGTCCAGCAGCACAGCAAACCTGGAGAAACACGTTAAAGACGACATCCTGGCCTTCATGATGAATTCCGACAGGTTAGTTACATAAAACTCCCGTTTATTATGTAACTTAAAAACCATTATAGTGATGGTTAGTGCCACTGCTAGCCCGCATTTCCCAACCTGGACCTTATTTCTAGGAATACGTGTATTAACTCACCGGTAACATTTATGTGTCACTCTAATTTCTTGGGATTGAAACTTACATTTCTTGCCGTCTGTGTATGATCGCTACATAATGCGGGTGATACCTCAAAATATTGTTCTAATTATTTTTGTGCATTTACTTTAAACCAAAACTGGTGTCATTGTTGCTATTATTATTATTATTATTGTTGTTGTTGTTGTTGTTGTTATTATTTTTGTTATAGTTTGCACATAGTCAAAAACCACTTTTTTGTTTTTTTTTTTTTAATACTTCAGAAAACTGTTGTTTCTATATTTTTACTATTGTTACTTTTAGATTTTTGGATGTTTGACATATTAAAAAAATAATACATCAGACAACCTTGAAATATTGTCAAATTGCATTATATTTGGGTATATTTTTTGCATTTATTTGCACATTTATTTAACTAGCATAAGATATTTTTAAGTTCATACAAATATTTCTTATGCTTTTTTTATTTTTATCCCTTTTTATTTTATTTTTTTTATCCTCTGTAGTATCAAAAATGGTATCGCGTATCGAATATTTTTTTAGATATTGAAATTGAGTTTGAAATTTTTGTATCATGACAACCCTGGTGCAAGGGATGGATGGTGTTAAAGGTACTCGAAAAGTCCTGGAAGAGTATCCTGACTGTACCGCTTTCCTTGTCCAGATGCGAGTCAGCTCGGTGGAGAAGATAGAGAATGGCATCCTCTACACGACCTCTGCACGGTAAGCAAACTGTAGTGGGTCCTGAGCCTTCAAGACCTGAAGCCTGAAGAGGTTCAGGAAGAGCCACTCCAGGGTTTTCATCAGGTGTGATGTGAGTGCCACCGGTCGGAAGTCGTTCATCTCGCAGGGCTGGTTCTTCTTGGGAACTGGAACTATGCATGATGTCTTCCACAGGGTGGGCACTCTCCCGAGTTGCAGGCTCAGGTCTCCTGAGTTGCAGGCTCAGGTTTTACACCTGTTGGAGTTGCTCTTCGAGTTCAACGGTGCAGGTCCTCAGGCCCATCTGAGGAGCCAGAGGGGGGGCCATGTCTGGTCCTGCAGCCTTACGGGGCCAGATCGTCCCCAGTCCTCTCACCTGATCAGATGTAATGCAAGGAAGAGGTTGGGGGGGGGGGGGGGGGGGCTGCTCATCTGCCATGAAAGTGGAGTGGGGGGAAGTTGGGTGGTTTGAGAGAGAGGTGAGGGAGGAGGAACAGAGACAGAGACGGGACTGGCTATGGTTGTCGGGGGAGTCGCACGTGGGTGTGTGCTGTTATATTGTTTGTATATAGGTGCGCCGGTAGGGGGGCTGTGCAGTGTATTTATACAAGAAAATAAATGTAATTGGCACTTGAAACTGAGAAAATGTCATATCAGTGTTCTTTTTAGATGCTCCTCGCATCCAAGGCTTGGGATGCGTTCACACTCTGGCAGTTTGGTCTGCTTCAAATGGACCGTGGTCTGCTTCAACGGAACCAGTCTCAACACCAACTGTACTCTGGTGCCCATCAAAGAAGCAGACTCTGGTCCGCCTGAAAGCCGCGGGTCTAGAGTGATAAAGTACAAAAGATATGAGAAAAAGAAAAAGATTAGGAAAAAAACTAAAAAAAAGGAAAGCGGAGAATAAAGAAAAAAAAAAAAAGAAGAGAATAGTAAAGAAAAAAAAAAAAAAGAAAAAAGAGAAAGAGAAATATTAAAAAAAAAAGAAAGGGAAACCCAAAAACAAAAAAAAAAAAAAAACACAAACGGAAAAAAAAAAAAAAGCGGGAGGGAAAAAAAAAGACGAAAAGGGGGACCCAAAAAAAAAAGCAAAGAGGGTCTAAAGGAAGGGAAAGGGATGAGAAAGAAGGTAGGAAAAAAAAACAAAAAAAAAACTTAAAAAAAAAGAAAAATAAAAAGAAAAAAAAAAAAAAAAAAAAAAAAAAAAAAAATCCCACTGTAGGTTCACTTGCAAACAGACTATCGGACTATCCAGCGCACCTAATGGAAGTGACGTTTGTCAACCGCAATAAAGCAGAAGAAGAACTAGAAGGAAGTGTGGTAGGTTATTGTTTGGGTCGAAGGGAAAACAAAGCAAACAGTGCATGTTTGAAGAAGCTGAGGTCAAAACAACAACGAAAAACTGGAAAATGTGTAAACAGAGATGGGGTGCCCTAACAATAAGAGGCAGAAAGATTTCCACTTTAATCACTGAGTCCGGGTTTCTTTTTCTTCCTGCTTTTTCATCACTGATCAGTGGTTGAATGGGGAGCGTTGCCCCCCGGCGGGCAGTTGTTTAACTATGGTGGTTTAACCAGGCAGTTTGGTACGCTTCAGTTAATGCTGTTAGAAAGCAAACCGAAGCAAAGAAAGGGGCAAATTTGTTTAGAAATACCCTCCCAATCAAACCAAGGTCCCGAACTATCCTTGTATGAATGCACCCTGAGTGACAGTTTGATGCCGAAGGTGCTTGGAAGCCACTCTGAAGTATTGAAAGTTGTCTGGTTGCTGGAGAGGCATCTTTCTTATAAATGATAAAGATCTCTCAGCAGGTGCATCAGCTTCAAGCTTCCCTCCATCTTTATTAAATTAACACTTACCCCAAAGTTGTATTAATTAGTGTAATTAACTCTTTTTGACAACTGACGGTGAAGTTAGATCTGCAGTGTTTTGTCTCATTTTTCAGTTACTCAGAGTTCTTTCCACACATCATTAATATAGTTAATTAAGCACTCTGACAGTTAATTTAGCATAATTAATACAAATAGTAATTTTAGATGGGATACAACGTAAGCTTGTGATGGTGAAACAAAATATTATTTCACAATGTCTGAAAGAAGCACAAGGGGAATTTAAAGCAAGATTGTCAGTACTGAAATTACTTCTAAAATTGGTTGTTTCTCTGTAAAGCTGATCCATTTGACAGGACAGATCCATGCTGAGCTATCCAGAGCTTTGAGGACTTATATCTTCTTAGATGTCAAACTTTCATTTAAAATGAGTCTGTTTGTAACCACATAACTTTCCATTCAAGCATTCGTTAATTTTCTGTATCCTTTGTCCAATCCAGGGTTGTGGGGGTCACTGGAGCCTATCCCAGCTATTATCAGGTGAGAGGCAGGGTACCCCCTGGACAGGTTGCTAGTCAGTCACAGAGCCTGACTGGTGACCTGTTTCCCATGTCCCAAAATCCGGAGGTATGAATTACCTTTTGCTGCATCTTGAAATTAATCCATCCAATCAGGGAAAAGAAGACCAGACCGTCCTCTTCCTGGCCACTCATTGCTCATCCGGGGATGTTCCAAGGCAATCTCAGGCCAGCCAAGATACGTAGTCCTTTCAATGGATCCTGGGTCTTTCTTTTTGTGGGGTAGTGGGGTTTTTCCTGGAGCCTTCTCCCAGTGGGGGCTGGAAAACCTCACCAAGGAGGCATCCAGGAAGCTTCCTATCCAAATGCCCAGCCACCTTCTCTTGATGTGGAGGATCAATGTTGTATTCTGACTGACTGTCTCATCCTATCTATAAAGCTCATTTTCCACCTACAGGTTCAGATTAGTTTGCTTTTTTTTTCGTTTCCACAGGCAAAAACAGGGAGAGGTGCTCAGAAATAAGAACAATGCATGTTTAAATATGTGGTGGATATGTTTAAAGCCACATGTCAGTAAGGGAGAACACAAACTTCTGGATGTCCACCATTTTCTTCCTTTGTTTCTGTATAACTCTAGTAAGTCTTTTTACCACTATGACATTTTTCCGTAGCTGACACACCTATTGCTATTTGACTTATACTCAATCTACTGTATAAAGCAAGAGTACAGTTGGAAAGACAGATCACAGTTATTCAACCAAGCAGTACTCAAACATCCCACCCCAGGAAGCCCCCTTGGTGGAAACAGGGCTTAACGCCGGGAACATATTGAATGCAGAAGTGCGCAGATTTTCTCGACAACACCGCCCCCCTTTTTTTCCACACCAGACACGCATCCCAGTCAGCAAGCAGTCCTGACTCTCCGCTATTCTATGGTCATTGAACTGATAATTCCACAATGGCTAAGAACATGAACTCATGAGATAGCTGTGAATACAACTATTAAGGCAGTGGCTGTAAACACACACCAGTGTAATGTTTTTGTAATAGTCTTTTTTTTATGATATACTGTTATGATCCCTGAGGGGAAATTAAGGCACTGCTTTTCACCCATCTCTGTATGTATCAGAGAGCAGTGGGCTACTACTGACCCCCAGATTCCACATACTCCAGTCCACTTCATTCCGTTCCGCTCCGCACGGCGCAGCAAACACGTTGCAATGTTATTCAATGAGCTGCAGTCCACATGCTTCGTGCAGCTCCATTGACATACGGCCTCTGCGTTGCGCTGCGCCCAAATTGCAGAGCCAGTCCAATTTTCTGCTCCGTCGGCGCAGGCCTGATCAATCCCCACAGCTCAGATCACACCAGACAGGAACATGAACATGGACTACATCTGGATTGTCAAAGTAAACACATTGCGAATCCGAACGTAAAATGCATGAAAAAGATTAGAAATCACCTTCAAAATTGGAGTTTATCGTACCGTACGCATTTTACATCAGCCCTTCATACATTATAGGCTACAGATCAGGACATTGATATGAACAATAATGGAAAACATGAAATTCCCCAATGTAAAACATTTGTTTCTATTGATCGAGACAAAAAAAAAAGGCTGAACCCTGTATTGTCTGCATCCTCGTGCAGTTCATGTGTGCTGGGTTTGCTATTCACCAAAATGTACACATGTTGATCATTGTGAAAGGCCATTTGATTCATGCCGTCAGAACGTCAGATCATGCCTCACGCATGCTCTCCCCGGGCTCCAGGACCTGGAGGAGTGCCGCTGGATGGAGCTGGGTGCATGTAGTGGGCAATGCACTTCCCAACGTGTTTGCGGCACCATGCGCAGCGGAACGGAGTAGAGTATGTGGAATCTGGGGGTCAAGGTGCCCGGGGAGCAGTTGTTGGGGGTTGAGGACTTCACTCAGGGGTCCAACTGAGTGTCGTGACAGGGACCCGAACCCGGATTCTCAGCACCAAAGCCTGCAACATTACCACTAGGCTACCCACTCCCCCAGTTTTCCAGAACTGTTTGAAAGCAGAAAGCCTACATTTCTGAGCAAAACCTTCGAATTGCATCTTTCCATAAAGATGAAGACGTAAATTCAACCACAATATTATTAGATCTATATGTATGTTTTATTTTGAAAATTGTTTTATTTTGACAGATTTATCTCATGTTCCTGTTTAACTTCGTACCTGGCTTGACCACTTTAGGTGTGTCTCATGTTGAAGTGCGCAGACTACGTAGGCTACAGAGTGTGCTACGTAGTCCACACACTCCAAAGCAGCCTCCTGAAGTGGTAGGCTGCTGAAATGGGACATCCTAGCAGACGAGAATTACCCATAGTGCTCCACTCTCGTTGCGTAGTAACTGCAGACTCCACAGCTGTCTAGTTACGGCTTTCTTTCCGCTTTTTTTCCCTCAGCTACGTTGTTAGAAAAAAAAGAGAAAGAACTAATATGGAATACATTTTATTACTTTTCATTTATCTGTCATTACCGGAACGTGGACACCCCACTAACCCTTTGTCAACCCATGAATAATATCAAACAAAGTGGATTTTCTGAGGCAAAAGCTTTTTTTTTTTTTCTTTCTTTCTTTCTTTCTTTCTTTCTTTCTTTCTTTCTTTCTTTCTTTCTTTCTTTCTTTCTTTCTTTCTTTCTTTCTTTCTTTTTTTATGCTTGCCTGCATATTTCTAAATTTTCCACAGAGATTATCTGTTGTTTCTTACCAGTAAACACTTCATTTAACACTGAAAAATCCATGAAAATAACCTAATTACACTCTTAGCTCTGCAGCTTCTCTCCCATCTTCTGCAGGATGAAACAAAATACCTAACTTTGCCTGTTTTATTGATTTTTACAATATTTCTCATCACTTAAAAAATGCAAAGTAGAATTGTCAAAAAGATCTGTTGAAAAAAGAAAGTCTCCTATCCTTCTGTTTTAATATTTCCCTTTCTTTGAGCCCAGTCATGATGATTAACTTTGTTTTTACATCGCTTTGTAACTATAATTTATTTTATATTGTGCGCTAAATATCTTATTTTCCTTTATTGTATTTAAACCCTTTGGTAGGTTTATTGTTCAAACCTTTCAGTGCATTTGTTCTTGATGTAACCGTACAGTATTGTATAAAACTCCCTGTTACTTCCCTCACGAGAGTTTGTGCATTCTGCTTATGTAAATAAAGTTTTTTTTTTTTTTTTAATCTTGTGTGCAATGAATTCTGGGATGGGCGAGGCCACGAAGGATACATGCGATGTATCCTTCGTTTCAGGCCAAACGGAGTGCGGGTTTGGAGGCTGGATTCGAGGACTTGGCGCGCTGCCGTGACATATGCAGCCAACGAATCTGCACTTTGCAGTCTGCACACTTGAACATGAGACACACCCTTTGACTGAGGCTGCAACTCCGCACGGCACTTGCTGATGCGGGCGCTGCAAACCACGCTGCTCCCGGTGGGGTCGACACCATCTGTTCGCATGGCCAGCAAAATGAAATTGCTGCCCCTGGATGTACTTCCATGTCCAACGTGTTCCAAGGGTAAGGAAAAGACCAGACTCAGCTCAGGTGGTGGGTGGGGGTGATATCCTGGACCGAGATCGCTTTCACACTGTACTTTAGTCAGGTACTGGTCTACTGTGTTGCACTGGTCTACTGTTGCGTACTGGTCTACTGTGTTGCACTGGTCTACTCTGTGGTACTGATCTACTGTGTACTGATTTACTGTGTGATACTGGTCTACTGTGTACTGGTTTACAGTGTGATACTGGTCTACTGTGTACTGGTTTACTGATGTGATATTGGTCTACTGTGTTGCACTGGTCTACTGTTGGGTACTGGTCTACTGTGTTGCACTGGTCTACTGTGTGGTACTGGTATACTGTGCAGTACCGGTCTACTGTGTGGCACTGGTCCACTGTGTGGTACTGGTCTACTGTGTGGTACTGGCCTACTGTGCAGTACTGGTCTTCTGTGTTGTACTGGTCTACTTTGCATTGATGGTCTACTGTGTGGTACTGGTCTACTGTGTTGTACTGGTCTACTGTCTTGCACAGGTTTACTGTGTGGTACTGGTCCACTGTGTGGTACTGGTCCAATGTGTGGTACTGTGTGGTGTGATGGGAACCGGGACTTGCTCTCCGATTGTCCCGGAATCATTCACATTTTTACATTTTGATTCCTATTTTCGATGCCCAGTCTGCCAAACACAATAGAATCCACCGGAAGTGGAACGTTTCTTCGTACCGAGTTTCTGGTACACCGGAGTACGCTGAGGCACACGGTGCAACTCGGCATCTTTTATGCTAATATTTTGCAAGTTTTTGGACCCTCTGATAACTTTCTTTTAATAAAACTGCTAGCACCAAGTGTAGTGACACTTTCTGGTCTTACTGGAAACTTTTGAGACCGACGTGAAAGAACGTTTAGTTTACGACCGTTGGTATTTTTCTTTCATCCTTTTCTCTCCCTCCACATTACACTGTCATCTCTCCACAAGTCTTCGTCTTTCCCGCACCAGAGCTAGCTAACAGACAGGCAAGTGGGGACTGTTGGTTTTCAAAATAAGGGTATTTGAAGGCAGCGTAGCGTCACATTTCATGAAAAACACCATGGTTTGTGCCAAAATCACAGTTCATACAATAATTGACATTAATATAAACATAAAACAACATAAAACAAGGTTAAAAAAAAAATTAACAACATTCTTCTGAAGGTGTGGCAGCTTTTATTTTGCCGTGGCAATGCACCACGATCAATAGGGGATTATCACGCTAACCGGAAGTTCCCGGATTTTGACACTTCCTCTTCCGGGCCATGTTAACGACGGCCGTTCCTGCTCTGTTATACTGTTTAAATCGTATAAACTCCAAACATACTTAAGTTTTCATTCTAGAGTGAAGTGATACTGGATCAAAAGCTGGATCAAAGCGATCGATTTGCTGCGGTGAAGGGCCGAACTTTATCATAAAACACACGTTTGTTTGTCGCCGATGGGGCACAACACCGGCACTTCACAGCATGCTAGCATTAGCCAGCTAGCGTTTACTGACGTGCTTAACATTGTGCGTCTTAAAACACACAAACATCTGAAAATCGGGTCTGTACCTCCCCGTTTCCAGTGGAACAACTGGGGACTGCCAAGAAAGGAGACGTTTTCAGATGCTTGTGTGTTTTCAGCTGCACAAAGTTAGGCACGTCATCAAGCTGGCTAATGCTAACCTGCTAACAATAGTCCGTCAGCTACTACTCTGTTATTTGTAAATCGGATAAACGCCAATGCCAAGTTTTCATTCCAGACTGAAGTGATGCTGAGGAAGAAGTGGATTAAAACGACCGATTCGCCGCGGTGAAGGACCGAACTTTATAATAAAACGACACACGTTTGTTTGTGGCCGGCAGGCTATACAGTCGTGTTAGCAGGTTAGCATTAGCCAGCTCGACAACGTGCCTAACTTTGTGCGGCTGAAAACACACAAGCATCTGAAAGCGTCTCCTTTCTAGGCAGTCCCCAGTTGTTCCACTGGAAACGGGGGGGTACAGACCCGATTTTCAGATGTTTGTGTGTTTTAAGACGCACAATGTTAAGCACGTCAGTAAACGCTAGCTGGCTAATGCTAGCATGCTGTGAAGTGCCGGTGTTGTGCCCCATCGGCGACAAACAAACGTGTGTTTTATTATAAAGTTCGGCCCTTCACCGCGGCGAATCGATCGCTTTGATCCAGCTTTTGATCCAGTATCACTTCAGTCTGGAATGAAAACTTAAGTATGTTTGGAGTTTATCCGATTTAAACAGTATAACAGAGCAGGAACGGCTGTCGTTAACATGGCCCGGAAGAGGAAGTGCCAAATGTTTCAACTTCCGGAAACCGGAACAAGGAAGCGTGATAATCCCCTATTGCATGTAGAAGAAACCCTGAGGACCACTGAAGTATGCCATTCAGAAGACTGGCCTCATTTCTAAAACCTACACTGTAAATTTCATTTTGTCGTTTTTGTTGTCATAATGTATTATTCATTGTCAAATTAATAACCTTCTGATATGTTGTTATAGATTAAAATACTTAATAAAACACACCTTAAACACATAAAACGTTCCATTTAACTCAAATTTTAAGGCAGCCAATCAACTCATATTTTTAAGTAAAAGCTTTTACAGCTTAAAAGACCATTTGGTTTTATCCCATCTGATTTAAAAAATCCTAAATTTCAGCATAGTGACCTACAGTTCATAAAGCTTAGCTTATCTCAAGAGTGTTGCTTACTGGGAAGCCAGTGGGTGACTGGAGGGATTGAGCTACTTGTTCACAGCAGCCAAAACATAGCTGTAATAGATGGTTAAAAAACAGCTTCAAATTCAAGAAGAGGAGAAAGAAGAGAAGACATTGAAAGTTATTAGATGCTGAGGGCTCATTTAAGAGCATAACGGTGCATAACAAATTTAAACACCACAGCTTTAACCAAGCAGGCAAGCCTGTGTGATTTGAGCACCAGTGGGTTTGTAAAACTTGATGCCTCAGTGCACACAGCTTCCACTGGTGGGTACACAACTATGGATCGGAAATTGTCTTATTTATCTCATCCTTAACTCCTCCTCAGACACTTGGCATAACCTTGAAAGGATGCCTTAATGAAATCGAGGCAGGAGAGGAGTTCATGCATGTGTGTGTATGCTGTCCAGCTTTATGTGTGGCAGTAGGGAGGAAAGAGTTGATTACGAGACTCAGGTGCCGTCCCGCTGTGGTTAGTGTTTCTTTAATGAGGCTGGAGACCAGAGCAGGCCGAAGCTTGTTAGCTAGGCCCCAGGGTTAATGTGTGATGGAGTAGCTGGCCAGCCCAGTGGTAAACAACAGGAACCTTAAGCAGGAGAGGTCATGCATGACCACGCATTTTATTTCCTGGTGTCACAAAGACACTGTTCATGTGCAGCTGCAGCGGTGGAGTTCCTCTGGATGAGTGCTGGAAAACATTAAAAATAATCAGGCAAAACAAACTGCATTAAATGATTTAACTATTGAGCTAAAATAAGGTTTGGTACATGAAGTCAAATGCATACGTCACCAAGATCTCAAATTGTTGCACCTACTTTTCTGCTCTTTTCCTCCAAGACGGAGACAAAAGACTTTGATCAATGGAAATGTCTGGCAAAGAAAAGCTGACTCATCATACACAGATATAATCACACTCCAACAAGACTCCATACAATGACACCAATTAAAAAGAGTTTATCTCACAAGAGTCAGGGCCAGAGGTGAGAGTGTTCCTGCATTGTGCAGAGGAATTCATACAGTAAACGGACCCATTCAGGGTCAATTTCTTGAGATCCAGAATTGCTGCTGTACTTCAATAACTCCTCCTGAATTATTTCCAGGTTTGTGAATGACAGATCTCAAATAGCAAGTGTAAAGAGGTATAATTTCCAGATTTAAAAGACCTGTGAAATACAAAGGATTCATCTCAAAAGGTTCTGCTTTGAAATATTAATGATGCTGAAAGCGATAATCCAGATTCAGAAATACAGACCTTGATCTGGCTAGAAATTAAACAATATAAGGCACAAAGTATCCAACTAACATCCAACTATTATTGTGTATAAATAAGGGATAGACCGATACAGATTTTTTAAGGCCGATACCGATACCAATATTTTCTCATCAGCCTCAGCCAATGGCCGATACAACCTGCCGATATTGGGGCTGATACTGCATTTGACTCCCAGGTTAATATGAAAGATAACAATGAAAAGTAATTTTATAACTTTAATATGAAAAAAAAATCAAAGCACTTCAAATAAATATAACAAAGAAATAGTGCACTTGTAAATAAATATTAAATAGAAATATTAAACTTGTTATAAATCTATACAAAAAAGTCCATAAATTATGCCAAGTGGGGGTATCGGACAATGGCGAAAGCAGCAAAAAAAAAATGCCAGGCCGGCATTGTAAATAAGAATCTTGTTCTTAATGTCTTTGCCTGGTTAAATAAAGGTTATATATAAAAAACAAATAAATAACAAAAAAACCACAAATATTGGTCTGCCGATGTATCGATCTATCCTTAAATACACTATACCAAATCTGAGGTAATAATTAAGATGTAATGAAAAAACCATGAAACACCAGTACAGTCTGAGTGAGAGAAACTATTAAAGATGGGGCGTTCAATGACCGAGGACCAGGTACGTACGGCTGTAACTGCACTTGTTATTGCGGTGGAACAGTGTTTGTGATCCATGCTTTGTGCTGGTTGCAGAGTCTGATATCTGCAGGGAGGAAGACTTGTGATAACGCTCCCGTGCACACTCGGGGAGCTGCAGTCTGTCGCTAAGGACCTTTCCAGTGTTGTCACGGAGTCACTGGTGTGATGAGAGACATTTTCCTGGTGCGATGGCAGAGCTGGCCTTCCATCAGTTAATCAAGTCTCTCACTCTCTACAGCTGAAATCCCAGCAAACTGTTCCAAGCCGGTCTTAAAGCAACGCTGAGCTTTGGCTGGTCCTCAGTACCCCAACAACGGCTAATTCAGCATCCGCCTTCATCCCATCTTTGCTCTGACGGGTCTTTTCTCATGATGCATGAGAGGAAACACTAGGGTCATGTCATGAAGGAACCAAGTATGAGGGGGGGGGGGGGGGGGGGGGGGGGTGTACATGCCAGAGTTACAGAGAGAGATGAAGAGCTGGATTTACAGGTTATAGCTACAACTAACTTCACCTACAATTCAAAGTCAGTACTTTATTCACTAAATTACATTTACAATTTACTAGTTTTTTTATTTATTATTACTTTTTTAAGTTTCTTGTTATTTGAGTTACAATTGTGAATGTAGCATTGTCTTTAATTGAAGGGCATTAATACTCTCCTTCATCGGTGTACATATACGTATAATGGCAGAGATGGGGCCTCTGAAGTTGAAAAGAACCAGGAAGTATTATTTAAAAAGGGAAGGGGAGGGGATAAAACTCTCCTTCACAACCACCGCACAGTTTTGGAATCATGTGACCTCTGACGTCAGAGTAGGTGAAGTCCTGTGAATTCCACTTACTGACCAATGCAAAACAAAAACATAAAATGCTGTGAAGGCACGTTACATTTCTGAACTTCATCACAGAATAATTATCAGTAAATGACTGAAACGTGGTGGTTAAAAAACCCCACTGATGACAAAAAAGGGTTATTTTTGGTTTAAAGTCCTAATGAATCCATTTCATGAAGTGGAGTCGCGTTAAATATCCTTAAAGTTCATTTCTCAAATAACATGCTGGAATAAACCTACAGCAGATCCATTTTAAGCTGCTACCGCGTTGTGCATTCTCCATCTGCAGGAGGAAAAACTCCGGCTGCTCCTCGCTGGAGCGACTGCTTCCTCCTTCATCTCACTAATTAAACTAAAATAAACTTATAGACCTCCATAAACTGCATTTGACTCCCATATTTCCAACATAGTTAGCTATATCTCCTTTACCCTTCCTTCTCCACTTTCCCCCCATGGGTCTGTTAGTCCTGTAGTCTTGTAGCCCTCCTACTCTAAGTCCTTAAGAGTATATAAAAGCAGTGTGTACATCAAGATCCTTCCACTTTGAAACTGCATTAAACTTTTCTGTCCTGGGCGACTGATAAACCCGTCATACTCCCCCAGCCTTCTCCATAAACATCTTAAACATTCATTAATGTGATTCATAATCATTGCATGACTGCTTGTCTGCTAGATATGAGGTGGTACTAATTTCTAATAAGGATTTGAGCCACTTTCAGCAACTGATCTGATTCCCTCGTACATGAGTCTGATCCTACGTTTTCTTTTTTTTCTGGAGGAAATGGAATGTATACTGTGGCATATGAAGTCAGAGCCAGAGTTGCTGCATGAGGCAGAACTGCAGGCGATGTTGTGAAGAAGGCAATGAGTAAGTTGATGAAGGCTTCTCTGGAACAGACATCACAGCACAGCTTGTGTGATGCGTCGTGTTCTGGCCAGACTGTTCCCACACCTTACATCCGTGCGTGGCCTCCACAGATACACACCACCTTTTCTACAGCATTTTTCCTGAAACAAAACTTAACTAACAACCTCCTCCACAAAAAACTTTAATGAAATTCCAATATATCTAAAGTAGGGACGTTCTAGACGAAGTTCATTTTCAGTTGGCTTGACAGAAGTTTGTTTCTGCCCAACTTTATGAAACGCGGGTATGTGGAGGAGGTGGACACACTTCTAGCCAGGTCTTTGCTGCTCGCCTACAGCTGCTACAAAATACCTCTACTACACTGCAACTCACTTCTCTTTGGTGTCCCCCACAAACTCCTCCATAAAATCCAACTGGTCCACAACCCAGCAGCCCACATCATCACCAGAACCCCCTCCTTGCACCACATCACCCCTGTTCTCCAGCAGCTCCACTGGCTCCCAGTAAAATTCAGATCCACCTTCAAGATCCTCCCCCATACCTTCAAGGCCATCCACAACCTCGCTCCCCCCACCCTCCCGTCTCTCAGGTGACAGGTCCTCCTCCTCCCTCCACCTCGCCGTTCCTGCCTCAGCATAATGAGGAGCAGAGCTTTCAGTCACTCTGCTCCACGACCCCCGAACCTTGAAGATTTGAAGGCAGTCTGTGTGGAAGAAAGGGAAAAATGTTTACATGTTCAATACTTTTTTCCCCCGCTGCATACTTACATATAAATATAAATTTGTGTTTATATGTGTTTGCAGGTGTGTGTTTGAGTATTCCATCAATTTTCCTGCGGGAATATATTTAAACTGATTACTAAAGAAAATAAAAAAAATTTAAAAATCACAATATTATATTTTTATTTGGGAATTCTAAAACTGTTCTCATTTAATTTTTTTAAATTTCCTACATACTTCATTTCCGGAACTGGAGACTAGACCAGGTGACATAAAACAAGTTGCATCCAGGACACCCACGCAGTGAAACTCCAGCATCTTCCTGCAGTGAAGCATCAGTGATAATGACTTTGCTGTCCAGTGACACACGGTCTCTTTTTTCTGTAGTATGGAAACAAGTAAGTATTTTTGGAAAACTCCTCTCAAAAGAGGTGAGATGAAGCTGTCAGGTTATTGTTTCAGTTTGACAACCAGCAAATTTAACTTCTTACTGAGCATCTTTCAAACAACAGATGGTTGAAAAAAGTGAAAAGTGGCATCAGAAATAGCCAGTGGGAGGTAACTGAGTCTGAGCTCAGGAAACTACAGTGGTAGGTATGACCAGCTACTTCCTCGCTCACAAATGATCCATACTGGACAATAACATGACACATGAAAGTGATCCTCATGTCCACGTGCACCACATCCTCCTCTCCAGCTGCACTTCTGCTTCTGGTGGGGGTAAAGGGTTTCAGTGAGTTGGGATGAGTGGCTCTCGTCATCGTCTCAAAGCCTGATGTGGATTTTAACAGCTTGGGAAATAAAACTGACAGGAGCCGTGGACGATCACAGGTGCTAAATCACCCTGGATCTCCTCGTGTAGGCGACTGAGAAATGTCTTGGGGAGCTTGACTGTCCCAGCCTCAGTCAGCTGAACTCATTCACAGGTTTCACTGTGGTGAAGGTGAAACACAGAGGAGCACCACAGTAAACCCCCACATCTTCCCCGATCTCCAGGATAAGGCTTAGGGTCAGGTACACAGCTTCTCTCAGAGTGAGTGGGGGCTGCTGAGGTTACAGAGCCACCTCCATGACCCGGGGAGGTAGGTGAGGGGTTAATGCAGCAACTCAGGGAGTCAGTTGGGAAAACTGGGTTTGACCTGGTGACACTGGCCTAACAAGGTACTTTGACCTGCAAGAGTGTTGTCAGGTGATCCAGAATTGACCTCTGTCTCTGCTGGCTGAATAATGTGGTCAGGACACGACTAATGTCTTGGGATGTTGGAGGGATACGACCAGAAGCAGAGTGAGGTGAGAGGTAGGTTTAAGTTGCAGGATAATTGGGTGTTGACAGAAGACTGAAGGATGGCTGGATGGCAGTCGACCTGACAGACGGAGAACAACAAACTGGACTGCTGAAATAGTGGGATAGTGAACTGTTTTATAATGAGGAGATGGAAGATGGCTACACAAAGAGGCAGCAGAGAGCATTGCGCCAATCATGCATTCATAAACCAGGAAGACAACACACATGAAGGAAAAGAGCAGCAGCAACAAAAGAAAGACGGTCTTTCAGCAGGCTGAAGTCATGACTATAACAGGTCACATTCATTGCAGCTTTTTTGATTTGAATCAGGGTCCATTTGCTAAGAAAGTCCGCTTCAATTGGGGAATTGACCTATGACTAAACCACGCCCCCAAACGCAATGAGCCAATCACAGTGCGCACAGCTAACCCAATACACTTGGACATTCACTGCTTGAACGTCCATTGAAGTGCATTGAAGTTAGTCCGTTTCTGTTCGTTTTAATGTGTCTAAGTGTTTTTTTAGTTCAAAATGGTCAAACGGTGTGCATGGGGGACATGCAACTCTGACACTAGGTATCCTGAGAGGCTGGGCAACTGGGTGTATTTTTTGCCCTTTTCCAGGCCACATCTCAAACGAGATGTGGCGGCTTTGGATAAAGTTATGCAGCAGACCACAACATCAACTGAACATGGATATATTTAACAAGGATGTCTGCATCTGTTCTAAGGTAAGGCAACATTGTATATGAGGCAACATGTTGTCACTTTGCTGGAAAGAAATCTGAAATTATCTTTAACATCCCTAACGTTAGTTTAAGTTAGATAACGCTACCCAAACGTGCTAGTTTTTGTGCTTTGGTAATGGTACATAAGAGGTCAGCTATAGCTGTCGTGTAGTATAGGTGTGGTGTCGTATAGGTGTTGTATAGTAACATGGGTAACGACACGCCTCTAGCTTCCAAGCTGCAGCCAGACTCTGCTCCCGTGGCTGTTAAATTAGTTTTTGGCACAACTGTAGCCGTGCAGTAGGTCAACTGTGAATCTGCAAACAGACTGATTCCAACCAAAAAAGCGGAATGACAAACAACACAACTTAAAACAAATTTTGCTTTTAATTAATCACAAACAAGACAAATGTAACCCCCGTTATTGGGATGAATGATAAATAAATGAACATCCTCTTGTTCCAGCTGTGTTTTATGTCACAATTTGTACTCTCACCAGTAGCCATGTTGTCGCTTCCTGTTGCTGTTTCGTGTGTGCTGCAATCCTGCAATGTGAAATTAACACTTTCAGAAGCTCCAGGGAGCCAAAAATGCACCGTCATACAAAAACTCAATTTACTTATTTTTTAAATCTCCCGCAACAATAAATGCAAATTAATTCATTCAATCGATTTTTTGCCCAGGCCTATCCCAAAGATCCTTATATGACCTATGGTTCAACCACGGCTTCTTCTGACAGAGTAAACTTCTGCTCAATGACCTCAGATTAACTAGACAGCTCACTAAACGAATCTCTGCCATGGTAAGAAGGCCTGCCTACGCAAGCAAAATACCATTAGTTCTCACAAAAAAAAAAAGATTTTGCGGGACACTCTGAAGGCACGATCAAGCAGCCTAGTACACAACCCTGACAATCGCCATGTATGAGATACACGGCAAGTCAGTCTGGGTTCTTCGTTGGAGACTGATTTCCAACTCGAGATAAAAGGCGGACTAACAGGAACAAATTGAATTGGAGAGAACCAATCAGAGAAACATTTAAGTTACACAAACGTCTTTTTGTATGAGGAAAGTCTTCAGAGCAGCAAGTTGTTGCAGTTTTAAGGACGTGCAGCTCATTTAAGACAGGGCATCATTATATAGTCACTCCTCTGCAGCTGCTATTCTGACTGTTTATGATTAGAGAACCGAGTTGCCGAAAAAGATGCGTTGTAAAGTCCCGCCTCCTGCGCTATGACTGTTCCGGTCAATTTTTTACCGGAGTGGAAATCACTTTCCAATGGAGGGAACCCAGACTGACTTGCCGTGTATCTTATACATGGCATTGGTCAGGCTGGTGTACCAGGCTTTGTGCTTGCTGCTTGGGGCCCTCTCTGAAGCTGCTGATCCCTGGAGGGGCTATGGTTGCATTTCCATAAAAATTTGACAGACAAAAGAAAAAAAAAAAAAAAACATTCGCCCTGTACCATTTCACTGATGAACCATGCAAAAGTAAGGCTATACACAGATAATTCCTTAAAATTGATTTTTTCAAAGGACACGATTTGGCCAGAATGCAACATTTATGGGGAGAAGGTAGCTAATGAAAGCATAAAGCCAAGCTTGCTTTTAGCACAGGGCTGGTAGTTGCATGAAGGGGATGTTCAAGGAAAATGTGCTGGGAACCACTGATCTAGACCAAAGAGGAAAGGGACCCTCACATCGTTAACAGCACTTAAGTAAAAGTCTGCATCTCTGATGGTGTCAGAGATGCTTCTTTAGAGGCAATTTTTAGACTTAAAAGGAGAGAGGGAGGGGCGGGGGTTAAGGTTGTACTTTTTGGACTTGAGTGTAAATATGATATTTTGTATTAATGGAAACTGAGAACAAACAAATTTTTCTAGTCTTGCTGAACATTTAAAGCATTTTACACGAAAAACTACACTCATATATTCACACACACAGTCTTAAATTATACATATTTATTCAGAATTAGAGGAGGTTTTAAAGGGTTGAAAGACTTTCAAAAACCCCTGCGTGTCACCTCTACGCAAGTACAAGTAAGAGCACAAAGAGGTAGGGGAGCGTTTTAGATCAAACAGTGATTCAGCTTGTTAGCCTGCAGAACTCAGAGAGCGGCTGGGGCTGACTTTGATCTTCATTTGGTTGATGATTTCTGAGCTCTTCTTAACTTATACAAATCAAAGGCTTAATCTTTATTACAGATACATATCTTGATGCAACTCACATTCTTTCTCCCCTCCATTTCTATAAAAGCACATCAGCGTGCCATTACCACGGAGTCTGATGTCTTTGCAATCAAAGCCTGCGTGGATGGATTTAGACTGTGTGGTGTGTGTATATGGTTTTATAGTGTGTGAATGTCGATGTTTGTTTGAGTGAGAGGGTGGGGGGTGGGGGATGGGTTGTCTTTCTCAGCACAAAGCAGCCCATGCCTTTATTTATGAGAACATATTCATATTTGGAGGATTTCTATTTCCCTCATTCTTAAATATTTTGGCTAAAAATCAAAGCTTATAGTGTAAGCTTCATGCAGGCTTGTTGCTGGATTCTGCCGGGGGATTTAGCAAAGGACTGAGTGGAGGCGTCCGTGTTGAGAAGCAGCTGCTTAGCAGGGGAGGCCCGTGATGCTGTAGCCAGTGTTGCCAACTGACAGACTTTGTGGCTACGTTTAGCAAATTTTCAGATAACAACCCCTTTGAAAGCAGAAACTGGTGACAGATCGAGTGACTTTTTCTGGTGAAGCATGTATCGTTCTTATATTTCTCAGTGAGCACCAGCTGCTTCTGTAGACTCCCCCTCCAACCCTCAACCCAGCCACCAGCACCACCCTGGAACACTCACAAGAGGCAGCAGGAGTCCCACCTGCAGTCGGAGCAGGAGATAATCACCTCTGCTGAGACTGAAATCTAATCACATGAAGTGGTGTTATTATCCAGTGGTTCAGGTCATATCTCTCCAACTGAACTTTTTCAGTAATGATTAATGATCTCTCCTCTGCTTCTTTTCCAGTATCCTCTGGTGTGCCACAGGGTTCCACTCTGGGTCCAGCACTATTCTCTTTATACATGCACCCCTTAGGATCCGTAATAGCCTGTCATAGCGTCACTTTCCATCTGTATGCAGATTACCTGCAAATCTTTTAAATAAAATTGAACTGAACTGAATTGAATTGAATTGAATTGAATTGAATTGAATTGAATTGAATTTAACTTAATTTAATTTTAATTAACCAGGACAGTGGTGTTATTAACCAGGACAATAGTGTTATTAACCAGGACAGTGATGTTATTTACCATGACAGTAGTAGCATTAACCAGGACAAGCGTTTTATTAGCTTGTTGGACCGTGGTGTTATTAACCAGGGAGGCAGTGGTGTTATTAGCTAGTTGGTCAGTGGTGTTATTAGTTAGTTGGTCAGTGGTGTTATTAACTAGGAAGTCAGTGGTGTTATTAACTAGAAGGTTTGTGGTGTTAGACCAACTCTTAGTAAGAACGCATTTGCTTGGTTGGTTTCTCAAAAAGATAATGGGAGGAACTCTTTTGACTTTTGTACTGGAAAGGAACAGCCTGCACTACAACAGTAGTTGTTTAAAATAAGCAGTTTGCAGTTGGGGCTCAATGGTAGGCTATTTTCACCACAAATTCAGTCTGGCATCATAATGATATCACACAAAACTACTGCTCCTCCTCATGCAAATTTTATCTGTGTACACTGTAACCCACGGGCTCCTTTGCAAAGCTTAGATTGATTTACTTAAGAAGAGACTATTAGGGAAAGAACAATTGACATGTCACTTCCCGAGGAGTGCTTCATCAATCACTGTCCAATGGTCTTATTAGTTCTTCACTACAAAGGAAATCCTATTACACCCCTGAGGTTAAGAGGCTGCTGTTAACTCCCTTGTTTTTATGGAAAGTTCTATTGAAAGACTCCTTATGCATTCCTCTCATTCATGCAGGGTATAAACACAAGAGGTGAATGCACACCCAAACAGATGCCCACACAGACCAGGCGAGAGAAGAAACAATTGCATGACATCTGCAGGAGCTTTGCAATCTGGTGGAAAAAAGTTAATCAGCAGCTTGTGCAACTGTTCATTACTTCTTCATTATGGAGCAGAACAAACACAGAAGACCTGAACTCTTCACATTGATGCTCTAGTGGTAGAATGAGGTACACGTTTGAGGTACACGTACAGACATGTTGCTGATGGCAGGAACATATCTGTAAGGCAAAGAAAGGTCTTGCACTCCTGCCAGGAGTACTCCGCCAGGGCAGCAAAATCAATGAAAAAGAAAGGAGACCTGCACACGGAAAAATATAGAGTCTGTTGGATCCAAAATATAGATGATTTATTCACATAGTTCTGAGTCCACAAACAAAAAGTAAAATAAAAGATACAAGTGAACGTTCATGGATGAGTTATAAAAAATTTCACACCCCCTTACAATTGAGATGAAAAGAAGAAGAGAGGCCCGCATGTGGAGGCAGCTGGATGCAGAAATGGACTGGTTTATTTCCATGGTGCCAAGGTGCACAAAGAAAAAGTACCAAAAACAGTGAACATTTCGGTTCTAGACCATGATCAACACTGATAACAAGACTGCACAACTTCAAGGTTTAATAGGCTGGTTAGCAATGACGGCAGCCAATCAGGACAGCTCTTGCAGGAGGAAGACATCAGCTAATTAGACATCAAGGATACACAAAGGAAAATGCACAAGACAAATACAAATTATAGAAAACATGATAGGGATAATTTCTCATTCAGACCCCCAGGATGAAGGGTTTTTAAATAGAAAATCCATCTGCACTCAGGCTGACGAAATTCACGTTCAGTATTACTCCCTCTGCAATTCTCTGCAGGAGGAAACAGAAAGAAAGTGTTAGACGAGATGACCGGCCTCATGGAAATGGATGCAATGGATGATTTCTCCAAAAAGAACTCGTGTTCAATCATCCCAGTTTTAACTGGTCTGGTGGTTTTACCCACATATTGTACTGTAAACCACATAGACATGAAGATACACAACTCCAGCTGATATACATGTAAGACGATGTCTGATGTTGTATCTTTTAGAAGTAGCATGGCTGGTGGGGGGCTTTGGCTTGGGTCACCCTGTACCGCCCTCTGAGGGGATGCATGTTCGTCCCTTTAGAGTGGTGGCTGAAGTCCAAGCCTCTGGGCAGCTGTGGTGGCAGGGACTCAGGTCTCTGGGCGGCTGCTGGTGGCCTTCTCGTTGCATAACACCTCAACCCACCTCAAAGCCAACACTGTTTGGACGTTCGTTCTGTGAACTGCTCCAAATTCTCTTCAACGGAAAGTAGCCAGACTGATCTGCGAGTGAAAACCTGAAGCTCGCGAGATCAGGATGGTCTCACGAGGCTAAGTGAATGAGGGGTAAACTGCAATTTTTCACACTTCGGCTTGGCTCCACTTTTCTCTGCAGGAGTTTGCTGCTCGGTTCACAGCCAGTGATTTCTGGAAGTCTTCCTGAGCCCATGAAGTGATTTCCAGTAGAGAATTGTGTCCATTTTCAGTGCATTGCTGCCACCATCCAGTTTTGACCTACACCCTTGTTTCAAGCACACAGATTCCTCCTCATTCTCTGGGTGGTTTTGGAGTGGTTTGCGTCGACTTGAAATGCGGTGCGAGAGATGTGTAAACACACCAACTTTAGTTCGTCTTAAATCCCAGATACTCTGCCTTTTTTAAACAGGTATCAGTAGGCAGCTGTACTATTGAGATATCCTTATTATTGACAGTGTTATATTACAAATAACAGGGTTACACAGCCTAACTAACATTTAGTATCATCGTGTGTTTGCTAGCTGCTAATGTATTTCTTATGTTAACATCAATGGGGCGTTCACAAACACTGGACAAATTACCAAGAAGGGCTTAGCAGGCTAAGCGTTAATGCTCATGTTTACAACTCACTGTTGTACCTGTCCTCCAAAGTCATACATACTATAGGGTCATTTGTGCATGCACCAAAGTACTACCTATATTCACGTTTTTACTCAAAAAGCTTCCAAAAGCAACTCCTAGTGGTGGTTACATGACTGCCAAGTTCCTCCCTGGTGTGACCAAAAGAAAAATGGTGGATGTTCCTTCAATCTTCAGTAGAAATTTAGATATTTTAAGATAGATTTTGGCTACATCTTTGTTCCGATAACTTTTCTACCATCAAATATGCACTTTGTTTTTATAATATCCATACGTTTCATTTAAACGATCCATAGTTCTTTTTCGTGTTGACGTACAATCTTTCAGGTTTTGTGATTGTTGCTACGGTGGTTGCTAAGGACGCTATTAACGAGCCAGAAGAAAGGGATAAACAGGACATGTGCGGTGTTGCGGTGGCTAGCAGTAACTTTTTTTCATTTCATATACAGGCGCATTCCTCAGTGAACATAAATAACCAGAATTCAAATAGGCAACATAATAAATGCACACTGTCTTATTGTAATCCGGTGTTTCTTCAGGCTTTGAAGGCCTTTATATCACAGGATGAGAGGAGAGGGTGGGGGCTGCAGTGGGACCCAGGCTGGGAATTGTACCGAGACTGGCTGTGTGGAAGAACTGCAGCCTCTCATTACTGGAGCAGCTTCCCAACTAGTTGAGCTAAACATCTCAAGTGTTTCCACCAGTTGTTTAATATCTTTCTTCAGTTGACTTCCTTCTCTTTAGTCGGACTTGCCGTCATTTCTCCTCCTGCTGCCGCCATAAGTGACAGGGAGTGTGTTAAATACGCTCAGAGAGCGTAATTTCAGGTGTGCACAAACGACCCTGTAGTACGTATGACTTTGGAGGACAGGTTGCACCGGTACCTGGCTGTTTGCCGATAATATCTGCGTATCAGGACTTCACGGTTCAACAGAATCAGTCTGCACCATGTTCAGGTTTGTCTGGAAATCCTCATCCACCGCCTCCAGTGCATGCTAACATCATTCTCCACATGCAGCCGAGCCTTGTTTTCAAATGGACTACATTCCTGACATTGAAACAGACAAACTACGGAGCAAATGCCGTTGCTGTATACTCCATCGGTCACGTGTTTTGTTTTCAACTCAGCCACGCTTTACAGCTGGAACATGACTTCTTATATCTGGTTGCCATGGATACACAACGCTCCCATCTGTAGACTGCTGGGCGCGATGATAAAAAACAGATGTGGAACGGAGCCATATTAGTTGAAAATTGAAACACTGTAAGCTTTTCACTGCTGCAGCAGCACCTGGCTCCACCCAAATACTATGTGAAAATCACATATTTGGGTGTCTTTAGATGATATCATACACCGTAAATTGTGGGATATCTATGTGTTCAGCTTTATCTGAAAAGAAAATTATTCTGAACTTATCCAAAACTTTTAGAGCCAGTTTGTCTCAGATTGGTGAACCTCTGTCCTTCTTTCCATCTGAGAGACTCTGCCTCTGTGAGAGCTCATGTTACTGGCCTGCTGCCAGTTAACCTGATTAGCTGCCAAATGCTCCTCCAGTATGGATTGATGAGTTTGGAAATCTCTGTATTCTGTTTTTATTTGCATTTAAACAGTGTTCAAACATTTTTGGAATTGTGGTTGTTGAAGTTCTTACACTGCAAGGAGTGACTCATAACTTTTGCAGGGTAGGAATGCACCGCTGGTTTAAAAGCACCTACAAACAGCTATGAAAAACCCAGAGAAGAAGCCAGTGGACATCAGTGCCTGTGGACACATGTCCAGGCAGTTCGCTAAGCTTCACCAGGAGAAAGTAGGCAGCTCAGTGGCTGACCACCCACTCGTGCCTGTCCAGGTGGGTGGTGGCTGTTCTCCAGGCGTCATCTGCAATTCCCTCGGATGGGGTTGAGTGAATCTTTAACGGGCTTGGAAATGATTTTGACTTGGAGCCGCAGCAGCTGATCAACCCATGTCTGTCCTGTCCATCTCTCAGCTCATCTTTTCTGTCTCAGCAGCAGGATTTTCGCTTGATGGGTGGACGTTGGGTAACGGGAGGAACATTATTGTTCTTTGGTCATTCTGGGAATAAATCACTGGCCCCGGTTACATGATGTTTTTATATTCAGTATTAATTATTCTGAATTAAATAACTCTAAATTAGATTATTCTCTTTTGTGTTTACATGAAAATAAAACAGTAATTCCAAATTAAGGTTTTCATGGAAAACACGTTTATCTAGTTCCGCTTTAGATCCGGGGGTTGGAAAGAGTTTTGATTGGACAGGATGTGGGCGTGATGTATTTACGTCCGTTTACATCTACCCAGAAGTACACAGACACCAGTTCCTGCTCCGTTTTCATTTCGACTACGACATGAAAACCACATAACACAGATTTTCTCTGCATTTTGATTGTAGTTTTGTAGCAGCAGCTCAACACTAACATACTTCTTCATTTCCGCCGGCTGGAACGAG
The DNA here is from genome assembly GCA_023101725.1 of Atherinomorus stipes. Taxonomy (NCBI): domain Eukaryota; kingdom Metazoa; phylum Chordata; class Actinopteri; order Atheriniformes; family Atherinidae; genus Atherinomorus; species Atherinomorus stipes. The sequence continues at coordinate 369,313 of JALJCO010002690.1, forward strand.
TCCAACGCTTGTTTCACGTGCGCTTCGACAAGCGCCATTACAACAGGACAAGGAGAGGGCCGCGCTCAGAATGACAGGAATTAACTTAGAGCGGAATAAAGGTTTACATTGCAGAGGAATTATGTTATTCGGAATTAAAAGAGTAATAAACCAACCACTTTATTCAGAATTAAGTTTTACTCAGAATTATCGTTTTCACCCGGAATTATGGATTAACATGGTCTTCTTAAAGTGGAATTAACTTTATTAAGAATAAAAGAGGAATTAAAACTCATGTAAACGGGTCAATGTGTGAGGGCTGCACTCTGCTCCGTTTTCACTGAGATGAACAGAGGGGCGATGCATCCCCTTTCTTGTTCTCTCTTCTTCTTCTCCTACCCTCCCCCAGCCCTTTATGTGAAAACACCATGAAGTCGCTGTTAAAGTGCAGCCGACTACCCTGTTGTCTGCTACACGGATGAATTACAAGCCCCCCCCCCCCTCCTCCCCCATCTGAGTCTTGCACCTCTAATTGGCAGTCTGAGAGATCGCGGGGGCCACAGGTCAAAGGTCATGGGTCAGTGGGGGATGGGTAAGGTACCGGGGTAATGACGAGGCATTAAAGGTCCTTTTGTATCACTCGCACTCAGGCCTGAGGCTCTCCACATCTGGAGAGAGTAAAGACGGTTCTGGATATCTTTTAGAAGCTGAGAGGGAATCTTTATTTCACATTTGATGGCTGGGATGTCGTGATGATGTCACGCCACTGAAAGCTGGGTGGTCTGGTCCCTCAGTCTTACGGGAGAAACAGGAAGAAGCTGAGTGATGAGGAAATCCTGACTCGTGGCAACGTATTGCTGATATCCATCTGAGATGATGTTCAGACTTTACAAAATTCTAATGCAACTCAAATGTCAGAAGCGTTTCCTCCTTTAATGTCTTAATCAAGCTGAAAATTCAAAGTTTAAGATAACTGAAGCAGGTTAGTTTGAATTCTCTCACTAGTGTGTCAGGATACTGGTAGCTGCACAATAATAAGAGTTAACCAGTAACTGATGACTAGCTACAATGTAGTATTAATAAAATCCCAAGGTTTTTCAGGAGAAATATTTCAAACATTTTTTAAGATCCTCGTTTTGGGTCTTTCCAGTAGCCGTGAAACTGACTGGAAAATTCAGGCCTGGGTGCCCAGGTAGCAGATGTCGGGGGGTTAGGGACCTTGTTCAGGGGCCAGCAGTGGTTAGTGCCATGCTGGGGACTAACCCGGTCCAAAGCCCACCTATGTAACCACTAGTCTACCACTCCCCCTGATTGGTTGATCCATTAGTTGCCAGGCCAGCATTGTAAATAAGAATCTTGTTCTTAATGTCTTTGCCACCTCTTGTACCTTCCCAGACAACACCACAACAAAAGGCCAAACAGGTGGACAATACTGTACAAAGCATCAATGATGCACTTCAGGCACCAAGGCAACACAATACTCACCGAAGGCAGTGGATGCAGATGGTGCGACTTTGAAACCACCAGCATAGGTGGAGGGTGCCAAAGCTTGAGATGCAAGTGTCAGCTGAGCCCCAGCATGGGCTCCCAAAGCTGTCTGAAAGCGGCTCGTACATGGGAAGCGCAACCGGTACTCCGCCCCGCTCAGCTTCCACATTATCCCCCTCAGCAGCTAACACAGGAGGAGACACTAGCTGGGTTTCCATTACACCTGGAACTGTGCAAAACCTAAGAGTTGCACAGTTGCTGATTCTGAGCTGAACCTTTCTATATGTTTCACATTGATAAAAATTGTCAGAATAAACTTACTTCTCCTTCAGCAATGCTAAATGTTTTAGCCATGCGCTTGTCTTCACAGATGTAAATGATTCCAGATCATTATTTGCTGAATTCGCTCAAAAATCATTGAATTTAGTCTTGGCCTCTCTTTTATTGAATCAGTGAAGTTACTATATTGCAACCCCAAGGCAACTGTCATTACAAATGCCAGAAAGTCCACCCATTTCCAGCTCCAAAAAGGAACAAGGCAGGGCTGTCCCCCATCGCCCTTATTATTTGCGCTGTTCCTTGAACCACTAGCAATAGCTATTAGGCAAAATGATAATATAGCGGGCATAAAGGCTGGTGGAAAAGAACATAAATTGCTGCTATATGCAGATGATGTTTTGCTTCTGTGCAAAAACCCATCCACAACTGTACCACACATCCTCACTCTGGTTGATACTTTTTCTGGTGTCTCTGGCTACAAAATAAACTGGTCAAAATCTGAAGCAATGCCCTTATCTAAAGTCTGTCCACCAAGTGTCAGACAAGGATGGCAATTTCTATGGCAGCCGTCTGGCCTGACATGTCTGGGTATAAAGATCACTCCACAGCTGGACAACTTTATGACAGTTAATTTCCTCCCTTTAATTCAGAAAATTGAACTTATATTAGAAAGCTGGACCAAACTAGGGCTGTCACTGTCAATATTCTAAAGATGATAATAGTCCCCAAAATTAATTATATTAGCAGTATGCTTCCATTAGGCTTCCCATGCAATATTTTATCAAAATACATTGGAGCTCTATCCATTTTTTTATGGATGGGCAAAAAAACATATATCAATCGGACAAAACTTCATGCAGCGGTAGAAGATAGGCCTGGGTCTACCTAACATAGTCCGGTACCATTATGCTTTCTGCCTCAGACAGTTCTTAAAACTACACATGTCAGCAGACCATGCCCCAGAATGGGTATCTATTGAAAGGGATCTTATATATCCTTATAGAGTAGAGGCTTTTATTACACAAACAAGTGGCATTATTCCTTATGGTAATCCAATACTCGCCTTCTCACAAGAAACATGGCAGGCCTCACACAGAATTATGGGCTTAAATCCCAACTTTACAAAAAAGACATAGCTATGGCATAATAAGAGCCTTCAGATAGATAAAAGAACATTTTCTTGGACCAGCTGGGAAAAGTTGGGAATTACTTATTTTGGGGATTTATTTGATGGAGATCAACTTCTGTCTTTCCAACAGTTACAGGCAAAATATCAACTCTCAAATAAGGATTTTTGGAAATATCTGCAAGTACAGAGCTGTATAATGTCACACCTCAAACAAATGCCCCTCATATTCAAGACTGAAATACAAACCAGACTGGACCAAGATGGCCTCAGCAGGAGAGCAACATTCTTTTAAAACCTTCTGAGGGGGTCTCAGCCACCTAGCTTTGAAGGCCTCAAGAAATGCTGGGAAAATGATATAGTAGAAGAGAGTTCTGGGGAAATATGGGAGCAAATCATTAGATCATGGTTTAAAATATCAAGAGAAATGCAGAGTCGCTTGATTAGTTATAGAATTCTTAATCGGACCTACTGGACCCCATGTAAAATTGCACGGCTAAGACTTAGGGACTCTAATCTTTGTTGGAGATGTGCCTCTGCAGATGGCACATTGCTACATATGCTCTTCTCATGCCCCAAGATGGACTCTTTATAGTCTCATGTTATCTCCTTTATCAATACTGTTCAGTCTTCTACTTTGGAACAGCATCCCCTGATCTGTCTTTTAGGTGCACTACCAAAACAATGTGAGCTAAACGCCCATGAAACGTCATGGTGCAGGATAGCACTTAATACTGGATGCAGGATAGTGTTACGACATTGAAGACTAAATAAAAATGTCTCAATTGGGGAATGGTTCAATAAACTGGCCAAGATTTCTTCATATAAAAGGCTGTGCTATAGACAGATAGACAGAGAGGACGTATATATGAAAATATGGGGTCCCTATACATCTCATGCTATATAAACTAACACGTTGGCGGGTTGCAACCCTTTCGTTCTTCACTTATCTTTTTTTCCCCTCCTTTTTGCAGTATTGATCTGCATTGTTTAAATATCTGTATTCTTGTTTATATAGATGTATACTATCGTAACATATGTGAACAAGGCCCTGTCCCTGGAAACTCCCCTGTTACCTGTTTTGTTTTTTTGTTGTTTTTTTCCCTTCTCATTTGATGTTTTTGTCGGTGAACTACTAAATCTGTTCTTGAAAACCCAAATAAAATATTAATTCCCCCCCAAAAAATCAGTGAACGACCTCCATCTGGTGCACACTTCTGCACCCAAGGTTGTGACAAGAACCAGGAAATATGAATACATTTTCGTCATTTCTGCCTCTACATCAGTTACCAGTGGTATTAAGGAGTGATTTTATCATTTGTTTTGAAATTATTGACTGACCGTGGACCCATCCTACATTACTAACCTTTTCACCCTCTTACACTCATGTTCTTAGATCTGCAGACCAGTTTCTGCCCACTCTCCCCCAGGGCGAGACTGTTGTGGAGATATGTTGCTACAACTCCAAAGCCGTGGAATAATCTGCACTCTGCATTCAACAAACTACCTCGTCTCATCTCCAAGAACCCTTAAAAAAATAGTCATCTACAAACAAAAAGAAAAGAATAATTTTAGGAAACGAAAGGATCTAATTTCATAACAAAGCTCTGGGAAACCAATAGGTTGGTTATTGGGAACACTGGGAGTTTTCCTGATGGGCTTCTGGATGATTAGAGCTCTAAACTATGAACATGAAAATCATGACACTGAATTTGAACTGTGGTTCAAAAGAAATATTAAAAACAAGCACTCAAAAAATAAAACAAGCCAACAAGCATGATGGGACTCTGAAGCTAAACTCTTATGGAGCAACATTCTGAGACAATCACTGCAATCAGATGTTTTCTGTAATGCTCAAAAAGACTTTTACACCTGTTGACAGGTATGTTGGTCCACCGTTCATGGGAAAGGTGCTTTAATTTGTCCTGGACAGTTTCGTTTGTTTGATTTTTTTATTATTATTTCCTACCACAATTCAAAAGCAATACTTTATTTCCCTAAGTTATCATTTTTATATATTATTAGTTTCTTTAGTTTCTTGTTATTTGAATTACTATTGTGAATTTAGCCTTTTCTATAATTGAAGGGTGTCAATAATCTTGAGCATGACTGTAACTATTTGCTAACTATTCTTCTGTTTCTCAGGTGAATTTTCTCTGACACAGTAACACGTATCTTGATTCTACCACGTTCGTAGTAATCTCATGTCTCAGCTCTAAAGATTGAACATACATCCCTTGTAGTTGTGAAGATATCGTTCATTTATTGTGGCTTGTCACATCAGACAGGAGCCAGAAAGCAAAAGCTTTGTCAAAAAGCTGTTTAGGAATAAGACAAACAAAATGAAAATGACCAAGGTCCAAGGAAAGCACAGGCCACAGGCCTTTAAGACTTTATTTTCCTGAGTTTTGAACCAGTACCTGACAAAATGATGACATTCTCTTTTTCTGCTTCACCCTGTTATTTGCCCACAAACTTTATCAATACCTTACATGATGATGAAGCTCCTGATCAGTACTTTACAGGTAACTAGCTGCAACGTCTTAACAGCATTTTAAATGCTAACATTGAGATATTGTGCAGATATTATGCTTTGTTCCACAGCGCTATACTAACACAGCATTCCTAATACTCACTACTCAAACAGGATGATCCTGAGACTGACAGAAGTAGCTAAAACCAGGGAGTTAGTTCAGCGTCAGACAGATTTTAGATCACAAGTCTGAAGCTCGCTGGGTTATGCTCAGGTAATATGACGAGTGATAAGCTTTTTTGTGATTATGATGACCTGTCTGTGGTGCACGGACCCCTAAGTGGACCATGTGAGATGCATGCAACTAGACTGGACTGAGTAACAAAACAAGGTAACATCATGAGCTGCAGCATCATGTGCAAGTTCAAGATCTGGTCCTGGCAGGGACCTGCAGACCCAAAGACTGGAACAAAAACTGGGACTTATAGGACAAGAGGCCACCTTGGGGTTGTGGAGACAAGGTGTCATATGGGCCTTTTCCACTGCAGCTTCTCAGGACACGGCACAGCACCACACACTAAAGACAACCAAGACGGTTTTTGTTTCCACACAGAAGAAGCAGTATTCCACTACCTGGAAGTGGGTGGAGTAGGCGCGGTTGAGACTACCGTGACGTCACTGCTGTACCACACGGTGGTCAGTAAAGTAAAAACAACAATGGAGGCATCGGATGATATGGATGTGTTACTGTTGTTGTTTTCTCTGTGGCTTGTAGTCACCGAAAACAGAGCCAGATATTTTTAGAAGAGGCGAAACACGTATGACGAAAATTTCCTTTGACCAATCAGTGGAGAGCTGTCAGGTACGTCACGTTTTGTGTAGGTTCAGCACAGTTAGAGCTAGCTCTGAAACAGGTGCGGAAAATCGTAACGGCTCGTAACGGGTTTTCCCAGAGGAAACACAAGTAAAGCGTGCCGTGTGGAAGGGTTACGAAAATGTGCAGTGGAAAAGGCCCAATGGATCACCGCGAGCATCCGGGAATTTTCGCCAAATTTGTCACATCCGATTAGGTAGGAGGTGAAAACATTGCTTCGTTGCATAGGGGAGCCACTGAATTACCTGCTTCATTACTTGTCAATCTTCGTTTATTCTACTTTGGAAATACCGAGAAGTCCCGCTGTGTATGGCTGCTATAAACATATCTATCACACGGACAAGAGAAGATGTTTGTTCCAGTTCCCAAAACAACAGAAAAAGTCCCGAACAACATGCTAAGTGGCTAGCTGCAATCAAGCCCATAAATGCTGACAGTTCACGCTGGAAACCATGGAAACATCTAACAATATGTTCTGATCACTTTGTGACTGATAAAAAAGCATATTGTGGTCTCACTATTTAAACCATGTAGTTGTTTTTGCACAGATGATAGAAAACACCATTAAATCAATGGATGTACAGAATCACAGCGGCGCCCGCTGTTCCGTCTCCTCAGAACTGTTAACGATCACGTTCATCCAGATTACTGCCATCAATGTTCCCACATAAGAATAAAAGCATAAAAAGCGGCAGAAAGGCATTTGCAGCATCATAAACATGCATGTCATAACCAGTTACATACAGATGAGACTGCCGGTAATTTATAGCTTTATCAATGAGAGTAAACTCCTGAGAAGTACATCAAAGAAATACCACCATTTCTTAAAAATCCAGGGAAAATTTATATTCTATAAAAATATAATGGCTTGAACACGGGGCTTACCTGATGAAACCAAATACATCATGAGATCGGGAAACTGATCATCAGGCTGTTATGTACAGGTAGGTTCGTCTAACCAGGCTGTAGCAGCAGAAGATGGGCATCACTTAGTCCAACAGATACTAGTTTAGCTTCATATCTTCTTCTAGCGTCGGCAGTAAGACTTTCAGTATAACTGGACGTCATTTCAATATTATTTCAAAGACAGACCGGCGGAGAAAAAAAATAAAAAAGGGTGCAAAAGCAGTTTTTGAGGCTCATAGTCCATCAGACGCCGTTCAAATACGAAGCATGTTTTCACCGGGACCAGCTTCGTGGTCACGTGAATTCCGGGTTGTGACGTAGGCTCGCGCTGATCCATAGTTAAAACATAAGCTATTAATGTCTGAAATGAGGTGGTCTCATTTCTTTCACCTGTTTCTCATCTTCTCTCTTCCTCTGCACTTACAGTCCATCCAGCACTCTCCTCTTTCCATCAACACCCCAACAACAGAATCTAATGAACTATGGCCTCCATCAGTTCATGTAATTTGTACATTATTTCCATCTGCTGATTACTTCTGTGAGATGACTGAGGAACTGACGTCCGTAAATGTGAGTGAATCAGAAGCTGCTGCATAATAATCTTCTTCCTGTCCACGTCTCTTCTCTCCTTCCATATCCTCCTCTCACCATCTATGTTGTTATGAAAACAGGGACATTAGCTTGACTGACATGATGGTAGTATTAGGAAGGGACATGTCCACCATCTCCTGAGTTTTCCTTAACATTTTCCATCACAAACAGCTGAGAGATCCATGCTCAACGCCTCTCTCTGCAACAAGTGGTAATTACTAGAAGTCCAAACTTAAAACCCATTTTGCTGTTGAGAGCAGTTCTTCTCTTTCATTTATTGCTGCCGTGATTGGCTGTCCCTGCTGTCACTCGCTCCGTTGAAGAGCCAGCACTTCTGGTTAGTGTGGCACAGAGCGGTAATGGTGGCAGAACTTCAGGAACAAAGACAAAAGCTGGACATCAGGAGTTATTTTAGAGGGGAGTCAGCGTAAGCTGGACAGCTAGATAGATGGATAGGCAGTTTTTCTGGATGTTGATGTTTTTGTTCAAAGTTGTCCCATCAAGTAAATGTTAGACCAGGTCTGTGTGCAGAGTAGCACATCCATGGTTTTTAGTCAGATAACGGCTACCCTTAACTTTAGCAAGCTTTTTCCCCTTAAAGTTGTACTTCCATGGTCATTTCATTAATATTTCTGTGTTCTCCATTATTATTGAATGCATTCTGCATCGTTTCTGTTTAAAAAAACCTTCTGGTATATTTGTATCCAGCTGTATTTGTATACTAGAAGAGAGGCTTGTGGTCCAACGGCAGGCTTTTCCGGGTCCTTCTCATGAATTTCCGTCTGATTGGCTGCCTCCCATCAGTGTATGAAGGAAGCTCCGCCCTCCGCTCTTATTTCGCCACAGACAGGAAATAGAGCCGACAAACAAGTTTGTTCCGCCATGCTAACAAACAGTTAGCTAATTAGCTTCTCAACTCCGAAGCTACAGTCGTGCCGTCTTTACTTCTAGTGTGTAGTGGAGGGTTACCTGCCTTCCAATGGACAGATAGAAACCCCACGTGGGATACGCTATTTGAAATGTGACGTAGAAGTGCGAGGCTGTTCCCAATTCGCTCTTCTCTTCGTATTGTTTCTCTGATGAGGAAGCACAGCCGACTGGGGGGAACGCAACGCTAGCAAGTCAGCATGTGTAAGTAAACAAGGGGAAACCCTCCGTATTTCAGAAGGAGCAAGTTAAACGGGTTTTCAGTGGAAGGAGGCCTTTAAGCCTGGATCAGACTACACAAATTTAGCCCTATTTTGGCCCAACAGAGACATCGCAGACAGTCGCTCACTGTTGTGCCCAATTCTAAGTTTTCGGATCGCAGAACATCACGTCTTTGCTCCGTGTAGTGTGACATCATCAGCGATTGGCAATTTGACATCTGTGACGCTTCACTGTCACGAAGCAGAAACACTGGCGTGTCAGAATTTCTTGGTTTTGTCGGACTAGTGTGACATGTCCTGCGACATGTCCCTACAAATCAACCAAGAGAAGGACAGCGCTCCCCTCGCTTCCACCAGAGAGACGCTCAGGAGCGCCGGTACACAAACAACAATGGAGGAAAGGGGAGAGACTCAGCCGCTCTCCGGTGGAGCGGTGGAACGGAGAGATTGTGGAGCTGTGGCATCAGTTTCCACCTCTTTCATGTGCAGAATGGAGAGCCCATACTAATGGCGTAGCCAGAAAAAAACATGGGTGTACCAACAAGTACTGGGTGTGCCAAGTTAATTTTAAACAGTGTTACAAACGAACATTCAAAGAGTGTATTTCTCTCGAATACATTACTTTATTAACCCGAAACATCTCCACACGAAGTGTGCGTTCTATCAGTGATAGTCAACAGTAGTTCACAGCAGGTCCAAACATTCTCGTATGTGACTCTCAATAAATCAGTGACAAAGTCATAGAAAAAGCACACTTTGTGTTTAAATAAAAACACCACAACATAATAGACATTACGCCCAATGAGATGAACATATTGAAAGATGACACACTCATGCGCGTACTTGTGCACTCTCAGAGCCATAATCCACATTACGCATGATCACCAAAGCTAATTAACCATCTGAACACACCTGTTGGGCTCAGAATATAGACACAGCAATGCTGCTGCTGCACAGCTCTCAGTTTAAAGGACAAGACGGCGGCTTGGCCGTATTTGTTATTCTGTCATGTGTCTGATTTCATGTGGTTGCCATGGTTTCCGGCGCATGCTCTACCGGCAGCACTGATGGAGTGCACATCTGTGAAGACACGTGAGTGCGTTTGTATGGAACAACACACTTTATTTCACTTTCTGGCAGTTTTTAAGAATAGTGTCCACTTGGTCGGCTGGACTTTGCTCTTGTGGCAGCGGACTGTGGTCAGCCTGATGTTTTTTGGCCCGCTTGGCTCTGAGCGCCAGGCACTGATCAGAGTCCAGTTTCTCTGCAAGCTCTTTTTCAAAGATGAGCAGCGAGACGCTACTCAGGCTCTCTGTGCATCGTGGATTTAATCCTGTTTACAACTGAAAACAGGCTCCACAGTGAAACTGGAACAGGCAGCGTTACCACAATACCAGTAAACAGTTTATATTGGGAAAAACATCTTTGTCACGAGTCAAAAACTTCAATAATGGACGGGGACCAAACTCCCCTGTCCACTTTCCATTTCATGAGTGACCCAAACAGTCAATTCAGAGGCCTCCAAACCAAGTGACTGATTGACAGCTGCTTGTCCTGCCTCCCCATCTTGTGTCGTCTTTTGCGACACCATGCGATGATCAGACGGTGTCATTCTGGTCTGGTGCCATTCTTGTAGTGTGACCATTCGTGAGTAACAAGACACCATCCGATTTTATGACACAATGTCTGTTAATCTGACATAGCGACTGTCGTGAACGATGAAAAAAAATGTGCAGTCTGATCCTGGCTTTAGCTCCAGGTACCTCAGAGTTCATTGGGTGTCAATTTTTGCCCCCACGCCAGTATTGTAGTCAAGACCACACCACCAAGACCAAGACATTACTGAAACCAGGAACTGAGACCAAGACTTTGTACAAGACTGGGTCATGTCTTGTTCTTGGTCCCTGGTATCGGCAATGTCCCGGTCTTGGTGGTGTTGTCTTGACTACAACAGCACCCCACGCTCACAGGCCCCCTCTCAGTTTCACCTCTCTGACAGTTTTTCTATTTTCTAGAAGCGACGAGGTGTGACGCTGCCGAGATGACAATGGTGAGAACCATGCTCCAAGCTTCAACTCAGCTCTTCAGAACCGTACAGGTGGAAACGCAAAAGATTCAGCCATCTTTTATAAGTCCATGTGTCACAGGGTGAACAAACCGGTGCTGCCAGAAACTGGACTTCTGCCCACTAGCTTGGTTTTAGCATGGCTTTTATGGCTTTTGTGTGGTTTTTAACTTGGTTTTTATCTCCAAGCTAGTGGGAGCTTTTAATGAACTGACTGGCAGCACCTGGAGAGAAGGACTCCTCCCCTGACTAATTGGCAACAGGAGGACAAAAGCCAGTGAGCGGATAACAGAGGGAGGTGAGAGAGACGAGTTAGAGCAGATGAGAGGACTGGTCAGAGGAGGAGGCGCAGCTGGGTGGGTGCCAGATCCCCGGGCTTGGGAACTCAGGAGAAGGTGGCTACCGGGGGCTGGAGGGCGGCCGCAGACCCTGTCAAGGGGGTCTATGGCCGCCAAGAGAGCAGCTGCCTGAGGAGCAGCTGTGGAAGTGCTGGGGGAGCCTGAGGCCTGAGGAGTGCGGCCGCCATGGACCCAGGATGGAACCAAGAAAGCCAAAGAAGGAGCCGAGAAGAGAGACGCCAGCCACAGAGAGCCCTTGTAGACTATTTTAGTTTTTTTTTTATTCTTTTTTCTATTCATTTTTACTTTAACACTTTTATTCATTTGAACTTTTATTATTTTAGAACTTTTATTCATTTAATTTCTTTAATAAAGTTTTTATTGTTTTAACCACTACCTGCTAGCGACGGCCTCTCTTTCTTTCCCCTCCTCTAGCAGTTGCCAGTATCTAAAAGAACCAACCGTGACATATGGTAGCAACAGACTCCATCACACATTCTGATGTTTCTGTCCTTCCATCTAGTTTACAACTGACTACATTAATCTGCAAACATGAAAATGTCTCCCTACCAAAGTTAGCACCAGGGCTCTAATCTAGATCAACTCTTACCATGAAAACAAAGGAGAGAGAGGCACAATTCTAAGATTAAACTGACGTAAAAGCTGCAACTCAGAAACCGGGAGGATAAATCCACAACGAGGTTATAACAGTTGTGGATTTTTTATTAGTTTCAGTTTTTTAGTTTTGACTTTTGGTTTTTAAATTCACTGAGTTTTAGTCAGTTTTCTGAGCAGGTTTGCTAGTTTTTATTAGTTTTCATGTAATTTGACAGTGCTTAGTTTTAGTTTAGTTTTTATAAGGTTTGGTGTTAGTTTTTTTTTTTTTTGGGGGGGGGGACAAATCTGCGTAAGTACTGTATAAAAAATACTCAATAAGCTACAATATTAAAGATGTATTTATGAACAGCCATCCCCAAATCAAACACAGTCCAAATGACCGCAGACTTAAGTGTTTTGGTTGAAAGTAGAGGTTGTTTTCTGTGTCCAGTGACGGACACACACACACACACACACACCTGTGTGTGCGCGCCTTGTGCTTACAACTCTGCGTGGACACCAGCAGTTACGACGTGTAAATCATACCAGTAACACCAGAATATTTATTTTCTAATAACCTGTTCTAGAGGAAATGAGCATTTAAATGACTTCTGTTGTGACCTGGTCCACTGTCGGATTTATTTCAGAGTTCGTGTGGTTCCTGTCGTTTTCAAAACATTCTGTTCAACATGCCGGCGACCACAGTTTAGCATTAATTGCTAATATGAAAAATAATAAGCTGCTAAATAGTGAACAGATGAACGTAATCCATAGCTGAATGAAATAACTTGTATTTGGCTTTAGCTCTGGCTCAAAGGCTCAGAGAAGTTTAGTTTGAACAGGAGGTACAGAACCGATCTCAGTTGTGTAGGTATGCTGAGATCTCACCGCATTTCGTTAAATCATGCAAGACTAGAGTCACTTCACCGGAAATGGAAACTTGTAAAAAATAAATGGATCTTTTAATTTTTTGAATCGATCTTGCATAAATTAAGCTTGAATCAATGAAAATCGATTAATCGATTTTTTAATCCCACCCCTTTGAATGAATGAGGATGAAGGATAAGAATGAAGGAAAGGGAGATATTTGTGACTTTATTATAAAGAAGAAAGACACTGATCAGGCAGAGACAGACCCCAGCCCCAGTATCAGCAGCCTCGCCACACCAGGATCCAGTCCATCATCAGCACCAGACAGTAGACCAGAACTGACCCCCCTACACTGAGCTCCACCCCATAACAACCAATTTACCTTTCTATGGACCTTCTTTAACCTGTTGCAAATATTTCCACTTGTGATGCAGATAATTGATGCATTTCTCGTCTCTGATGTGACCAGTTATCTCAGCAGTGTGTGTGAGCGTGTCACAATGATTTCCTTTGTACCATATGACCCCCCCTATCAAGCCCATCTTCTGACTTAAGCCCCGTTTCCACCAGCGGGTCTGGGTCGGGTCGGGCCGGATCGGTCCACGTTTTTTTGCATCTCCACAGATAAAAACTGGGACGGGTACCCTTATATCCGACCCGACCCGGCCTACTTTTTTGGCACCCTTCGGTAGGGGTACTGATCTAACCGATCCGGACCAAAGAGGCGGAGCTAACACAAAGCAATACATTGATTTGTTGAAAAATCTTACTTCCCTCGTGACCAAGCGTAAAAACAAAGCCGCTGGGACTCCTTTTGTTTCTGTCAGGTGTGGCGCCGGTGTTTTGGTTAAACGGCATTGCACAGCGATGATGTCACGCGATCACGTAGCAGCGCTGTCCAGCGCCTCCAGAGTAAGGGTACAGGTTGCTGTGGGGACGCAGCGTGAAATCAACACATCCGTACCAAAACCCACCCGATCCGGCCTGGCCCGACCTGACCCGACCCAGACCCGCGGGTGGAAACGGGGCTTTAAATATCTAGGTCTCTGACTGCGGATGATCTGGCAGGTCAGTCTCTGTCGTGGCACTCATACCTTACATCACAGGCATTAAGCTCTGGTCCTCAAGGGCCCCTATCCTGTAGATTTAAGTTGTTTCCCTGCTCCTAAACAGCTGACTGAAATGAATGGCTCATTGTTAAGAAGTTGATACAAGCTGTTGGATCCATTTGATTGGATAAGGTGTGCTGGAGCAGGGAAACAACAAAAACTTGCAGGATAGGCACCCTGGAGGACCAGAGTTTGACACCCCTGCACATCTTCCTCTATAATGAGGGGGAGGCATGAGTACACACAAACATAAACTTCTGGCTGTCACAAAGACCATGATGTAAGCTGTGGCAAGGTCGCTCACAGGCTAACACCTGACATAATCACTTCTGATCCCCCAGCTTCCCTTTACACACTCTCATTACATCTCCCTCCCCGTTGTAATACACACTGTCTGCCTCTCTTCTCTTTAACAACTACTGTTTCAAAAAATCCCCGCAGACAAGCTTGGAAGACCAGGGAGTCTTTTTTATAAGGTATCTAATCACAAGTTGGTGTCAGCACTTGCAGATTGTTGCATCAGAGCGCACACAAACACACAGCGATGAAAGCAGAGAGGAGGTCGGCTGGGCGGTGCTGTTTATCACGTGCAGTCACATGGCCCCGGGATCCCTTCATCCCCAGAGGTTACCTGGAAATGATTGTCACACCTGGTGCTCGTAGCTGCTGGCACTCTCTCAGCACGTTATGCAGGTTTAAAGACTCAGTCTGGGTAAAACACAATGGGATCTGGCTATGAGCACCCTGAAGGGAGACACTGCTCTGACCCAAGTCTGTTGGAACTGTGAAGTCAGAAACTACAAAGAGAAATGACATGTAGGCTTCTTTAGGTGCAAATAAATTACAGATCTGTAATGGGAATGGCCATTTTAACTTAATGCTAAAGTCCACTAATAAGACCAGCTAAAACTAAGTAGGGAGAGCGGGGTAATCTGATACAATTTTTACATTTGCTCCCCTCTAGCCAAGATAAAATATCAGTAAAATTTACACATTTATTAATTCAGGATGTTTCCTAGTTATGGAAATGATCAGAATGTCTTAAGGACAAAGGGCAATGAAAATATAATTGTTTTTTTTTTTTCTTTTTAAAAAAAAATGGTCTTGTGTCTCACTTTACCCCGAGGCTGGGGTAAAGTGAGACAGACACAAGAAATCAATGGGGTAAAGTGAACCATTTATCCACTTACATTTTCCAATTTAAAACGACCATAACAACCCATTTTCAACAATTACAGATAGACTGACAACCACACGTTCCATAACTACTGTCAGACAACAGAATCATGGGGATTGGTCAAATAAGCAAATTTTTCCAAAGCAGGGCTGCCATGATAAGTCGACTAATCGACTAATTTCCGACTTTAAAAATAGTTGGTGAATAATTTTATAATTGACTAATCGTTTATTGTTTATACACTTTGTTTTTTCTCTCAAAATTGCCGCTGCACCTTCTGCTGCCATGTCTGTCTGTCTGATCAGCTTCTAGAATTATATATTAACATAAACACACGCACTACCAGTCAAAAGTTTGGACATGTTTTCAATTAGATTCAATGAAACTCCAAACTTTTCCAAAATTTTGACTGGTTCTGTAAATATGCTACAATTTTCGTACCATCCAATTAGTCAATTAATCACCAAAATAATTGGTGACTATTCGATTATCAAAATAACTATTTGTGGCAGCCCAAATCCAAAGTACTTTAAAAGTAAAAGAGATGCAACATAATATAATTTTAAATGTTTTAATTAACATTCACAGTATGGGGTCAGGACAAAGGACAATCAGAACCAGCTAGTACGCAGCCTCAGGGTCAGAACATTGGACCATCAGAACCTGTCAGAACAGCCTGGGACTCTGGACACAGGCTAGGCTTTTTATGACATAAAAAATAGAACATATGCAGTAATATTACACTAAAACATGTTTAAGACTAAACTAAAGTTGTGCTTCGTGCTTCAAGACAGTCTCACTTTACCCCAGAGCTACTTTTTTTTTTTTTTTTTTAGAAAAAACAACATATCTGGGAATTCAGGCTAATCTTTAACCAGCATCAAGAACATGGATTTACATGTTTGAGGTTCATCAACATCCTGATATAAGTTTTTCTACCTGAATCAATTTGCTTTGACACAACAGCTGATAAAGTTCATGGCAAGAAAATGTACTTTTACATGTAAAAAACACATTTTTGTGGGAAAAAAAGACACAGCACTAGCACAACTTCTCCTTCCTGGCAAGTGGGGAATGGGAGGGGCTTGAAAGCATATTTGTCACCTGACCACAAATGTGTTTCTTTACCAAGAAACAGCGGGTGTCTCATATTACCCCGCTCTCCCTACTGGAGTGATTTCAATGTCATGTCATTATTAGTTAAATAATGATAATACTCGGGATGTAATGATGCTTTGTCGATCAGTTTAATATCAGTTCAAACTGGCTAAAATGCTAATCGAAGTAGAAAAAACAAAAACTGATTCCAGCATTTATCCTGCATATAAAATTAGGAGGTGGTCACCTCTGCCTAATTTTGTGCGGCCTCTGGCTTTCAAAATTCTGACATGCATGTGATAGATCGATGTAATTTTAACTGCAGTTACAGCATTGCGGCCATGTGGTGGCGCCGTATTGACAGGAGTGCACCATAAGTCGCTGCCAGAGCTTCCAAATGCCCCTTTCACATTAGCATCTACTTTGGCCCAATCCTAATGTTCCCTCTACTTTCAACCACTAGCCCTCACCCACTGCCACTATACCCTCGAATTGAAGCCACAAGGGGTAGGGCTTTGAAATCTTCCCTAAGAATGAGCTTTATGCACAACTTCCTAATTTAAGCCAGCTCCTTTGTCTCCTGTCTTTCACTATTGGATGATTTGATTAAACCAGGTGTTCCTAACCTCAGTAACCACGATGACAATGGCTGACACAACTGGATTAATCAGTTCGTCCAGTAAAGACAAGAGGCAAAGGAGCTGGCTTAATTCAGGAAGCAGTGGAGTTGTGCATGAAGCCCACTGGCACACCACTGCTGCATTTACGTTCAGGCACGTAAGCGACTGTGTAGTGACGTTTGCACATACGTCTCACCATAACAACACACCCCCAAAAAAAACACGGAGTTAACAGTTGCGGTTGTTTTTCTTTTTTTCATCATCATCATGCTTTGGTTGATTAATAAACAAAACGACACAGAGACGAAGTCGCCACTGACGACTGTTGTCTCCTCTAAACTGCCAAAAAGCCTTCACAACCCTTTCATCTGTGTTTTAGCCTAGCTACTGTGGCTAGTTTGACAAGCGTTGCAAACAAATGTGTAATCTATACAAATGTACATTTGTGAGTTTTCTTCTCTGAGTCCTGTTGCTCTCCAGAGGTCGCTATTGTTCCCTTTTTACTGGCCCTTCCTCAGCAAGTCAGCATCTGACACCCCGCGGTTTGAATGGCTGGAATCATACCCACTACCCCTCGTTATGTCCACTACCCCTACATGCAAAGAGGAATTGGGATAGCACTACCTTCGCGGGAGGCACAAAATTTAGGGGTAGGACTAAAAAGTAGGGCTAGTGGGTGAATTGGACGCTGAGTCTGAAATAAAGTCTATCTATTGGGACACACCCTTAGCCCGGCCCTCACTGAGCCGACACCACACTAATGCAGTTTAGCTTGTTTACATTACAGATGAGGGATTATTCAGCATGAGCGAGGTCGTCATAGCAATGTTTTAAAAAGTCATCTGTGTGCGACACACATACAGAACAACAATGTAGGAAGATGAGCTCGGGATGTAGGGCCTGACGCCATGATTTAAACCTGAGACAGCTGCTTCAAGGAACTGTAGCCATAGGCGGCCCCAGGGAGGGGCTTGGGTGCTCCCGCTACCCCTGGGATTGTCAAAGCCCCCCACAAGACCACAGAAAAATGTCAATTTTCAGCTTTTTTTCGAATTTAACTTAATTTTATTTGCAGTGAGTTCGTTCGTAACCATTGATCCAACTCTGCTCTTCAGCTGAGCACAAAGTGTTTTGCAAGTCTGCTTGAGTGAGGCAGCGCAGGGAAGGATCGAATCGTTTATTAAGAACTGCTTCTGATGATGGGGGGAAAAGTCAGGTAAGAACACGTTTTGGGGGTTTTTCACTTTAAAATATTCTGTATCTAATATGCGATGAAATGGATCAAATATTGAATTATTAGTCAAGAATTTGGCCTCTTAGAAATTCAAACTTCACTTGATAAATGGGGCCCTGCCACAGTAATGACTTTTCCCGACGTGTTACTGTGTCCTGTTGCAGGGACCAGGCAGAACACATCTGCTTTCTAAACCTAGAAAGGTAATGTTGCTCACACCCTCCCTGCATTGTTACCCAAGGCTAAGTTCTTAATGACCCTTGTTTGTACACAGTGTGTTGAGGTTGGTAAATGCAAACGGTTGTTTGTGTCTGGAACTCCATTTTCTTGAGCTATTGAAGCAACAAATGGATATTTTCAGTAGCCCAGTGAACAGATTTTTCCTCACAAAGTATCATTTGCTCCCTTAGCTCTCTTTTCAGTCCAAATCACCATTTCACAGGAAGTGAGAGCTGTTACAGGCTGCTGAGAGGAGCTGGCCGGGTTTTAGAGTCATGCCCCTGCTGAGCAGGTGGATGGTGGCTCTCAAGCTGGTTCCCAGCTGCTGGCAGCTACTACCTCACTCTGCTCTGATCAGGTAAAGGCAGATAATGGGTGACACACTGCCTGGAGAACAGCCGATGTCTACCAAGGCAGGGCCAGATGGGTCTGCAACTGATGGCAAGTTTACTTGTGCAGCACATTTCATTCACAAGACAATTCACACTGCTTTAGATGAAATAAAAGCATTACAGCAAGGTGCAGAAGAAGTATTAAAAAGTACATTAAGAAAAAAATATAATAAATTTAAAAACAAATAAATGATAGAAAATGAAGAAAAGCAAAAATCCTAATAAATTCATGTAAAATAACTAAATAAACATTACTAAAAGCTTTTCAGTTCTATTACTGGGCAACCAACATTTCTAAAATCGTGTTTTGATTCAACTCTATTGCAACTCGTTGGTGTCATTTGGAAGTCCAGTCCAAATGATCTCTGGTCTTCTCTTGTTGCACTTTTGACGGGTCCAGTCCTGCCCAACCCCTCTGCCTTCACTAACAGCCCAGTAACTTCCAGTTCAGAAAACATTTTAGGTTAATATCAGCTTCACCTTTCCCCCCGTTATTAAAACACAATTTGTTCCAACCAGCATTTTCTGACTGGACCTTTACTCAGTGGCACAATAAGGGAAACAAATGTTTCAGAGATCTCTTCAGGGATGGGATTTTCTGCACCTTTGCAGACCTTTCAAGGGAATATGCTATTCCCTCCTCCCATCTTTTTAGATATTTCCAAGTGAGGAACTGTGCTAAATCCCTATTTACAAATTTCCCTCAACTTAAAGGAATAGTACACCCACAGAATGATGTGCCTTCATCTTCTCATCACCCTCATGCTGAGCAAGACTGTGGAGCACTTTTTTAGTATCTCAAATGCAGCCGGAGATCAGACAGGTTTTCTTTTTCCCTCAACTTTCATATAATGGAGTTTACCTGCGACTGATGCAAAAAGGTCCATAAAAGTTCACAAAAACTTGTCAATATTCCTCCATACTGCTCGTCCAATGTAATCCAAGTGTCCTGAGTGGGTAGTGGCCACAATTCACTCGAAACAACATCGTTTAGTATATTTCTATAGCCTAAACAGTAGAAGATCTAGTTGCCGCAAAGCACGCCCCTGCGAGGTCACGGCACTACAGAAGCTGCAGCATTCAGTGCCTACTCTACCAAAAATGCAAGTGTAGAAGAAGAAATTCGCTGTTTACATTGTGCTAAGAGCGAACGAGCATTGGACAAACCAGGACAAACACAAGGGGGTTGGCTTTTGATTTCACAGAAAGAAAGAAAGAAAAAGAGACCACGCGATCTCGTCTGCCACAGCTATCTGCTTTAAGACAGTCTGACAACCCCCCTTCCTGAAGCAATGAGGCTTTCCAGCCAATTGGTTCGGGAAAAGGTTCAGTACTCGGAGCTTCATCTATGTTCCTCTCTAGTGACAACAAGTGTCCAAATGTCTCCGTAGCAGCCCGAACAACTCTGCACTCAAACCATCTCAGTTGTGCCCATGACCAGGAAATAAAAGATTTATCTAATAAATCAAAAGCATTCACCACATACAATGTGCATTAATCGTGCCTTTAAGTATTTCACTAATTATAGGTATGGTTTGAAAATAAAACGTTGCAGGAAATGAAAGAAGTCGCAGGTGGGATTCGAACTACAGACTCCCAAGTAAAAGGCAGACACACTAACCACTGTACTATGGAAACACATTCTGGTATGTCCCGTAATTTTGAGTTAATATATGTTACCTGTTGTGATCATTACTTACGTGTTGGGTGCAGTGCTTATGGAACTCCACAGAAGTGACATGGAGCTAAAATCTGTTTGAGGAAGAGGAGCTTCTTCAGTGTTCAGGTTGGCGACTTCTATTAGTACAGATGATCTTCAAATGATCCCCGTCATGGGCAGGTGATGCAGGGGAACATAAATCATTGGGAAAGCTGATAATACTGCTGATTTCTGTGGCCGTATGTCAGGATCTTTCTCTTTTCTCTTCTTTCAGCTCGGATAAATATCTGTCAACTTCAGTCTCGGTGCTGCTTGTTCCCTTTTTGGTTCATAGACTAGGTTTGTGTTGGTTTTCCCCATTTGGTTCCCCCTTCCAGTGTTAGGCTTTGTCTTTTTTTATTTGTTCCGTTTGAGCAGCGTCTCTAACCCCATCTCCTTTTCAGTTTACAGTTTTTCCAGGTTTTGTGTTTATGCATTAATTCATCTCATGAACAATAAAAACCTCTGTACTCTACCTTTTTACATCTTGAAACCAGTCTTTTGTTAACGTTTCTTATCCCTAGCAGAGCTGGGATGTAACAGTCATTACATTCTCTTGAGTCAACAGGATTTCTGTTGTTTTGTACACAGCTTAACTTTTAATAAGTACAATACTCACAAAAAATTAGGGATATTCAACTTTCGGTTTTTGGAGAACAGAATGATGCAGAATAAATATTTAGCCATTGAACCATGTACATGTACACTGAAAAGTTTAGAGAAAGTTTAATTCAGTTCACCTGGAAAGGTTGTAGTGGATTTTAGATTCATTCTGACATCATACAAATGCCAAATATCCTTAACTTTTTGCGAGTGTTGTACATCTTTAAACAGAAAAACAAACAAACTTGTCTTTATGGATAGGCCTTTATCCTGGTTGTGAAAATGATGTTTTATTGATCAGTAGTTGATCTTGTCTTGGATGTAATAGTTTTTTTTTTATTATTGTGGGTGTGTATGGATGTTTTGAAAAAGAAATAGCAAAACTCTAATAAAAATATCAAACACAACATTACTAAAAGCAAGCAACAATCTAGATCAGTGGTGTCCAATGTTGGTCCTCAAGGGCCGCTGTCCTGACGGGTTTCCATGCCTCCTTGCACCAGCACAGCTGACTCAAATTAAATGAATCTAAAAGCCTAGGTGTGTGTTGGAGAAGGGAGACGTGGAAAACCTGCAGGATTGTGGCCCTCGAGGACCCCTGATCTAGATAAATAAAACCCCAGCGTGCCAAATTCATACAGAAGTTCATGAGATAAGAAATGTTTTAACAACTCAAGCTGCTTCTCCATGTTTAGTCTGGACTCTGGTCTGGACCAGCTGACCTAAGTCCTTGGATCTAAGAGCCCTGCTGGGTTTACAGGGTGCTTTCACGCCACAATAGTCTGTTAGAATGTGCGAGACTGGAGACTCCATTCGGTTGGGGGGGCGCAACTTTCTTCTGGGCCAAGTTTCCACTCACGGCACTGCTCAAACAAATAGACCTTGCAAATACGGTGATCCATTCTTGCCAAAAGTGTTGTTGCATTAATATTTGCTGAAGGAGAAGACGAGACACACAAAGAAGATTATTGACTGATGCAGAGCAACTTCTGTTTCTACCACGTAACAGTAAAACCTGGAGCTGCATCAGGTCCGAGCGGTCTGGGTGGATGTTTCTATCAGAACTTCCACCATAACTCTTGTTCAGATCTGCCTATCATCGCACATTTGCGCATGTTTCGGTTGTGTTAACCCACAATGCACATTGCTTTGTAGTCCGCTTCCTGCATTGAGCGGGTCTGCATTTGAAGGTGGACAGTCAGTCTGTTTGTGCTTTCACAAATCCCCAAATGAAGCGGACTTTCCGGGTAAATGGACCAGGGTGCAGCCAAAAGAGCTGGAGTGAATGCACCTATATTCACATTTGCAGGATCAAATGATAATGATCAGGAGGGCTGGATAAATGTCCAGTGGTGTGTGCACGCAATAAATGTCCTTCATACAGTCACTTTTCCCTTTGAATTGTTCTGTACATGAAATGTGCTATACAAATAAACTTGCCTTGCCTTGCCTTCATTGTCCAGCTTAAACCAGCAGGCGCGTTTCATTCATATATGCTCATTTGTTTTAGGCTACAGCCATACACAACATCTTTACATTTTTAACAGTTAACTTACCATGCATAATCTATACCAATAATTGATCATACCATCACTTTCTTGCTTTCTTCTCTGCAAACTCAGCAATAAGTCTTTATAATCCAGTTTGAATGTAGGCTTATTACATTTCTAACGAATAATAGTGCAAACCTGCACAGTCCGTTAGGTGCGCAAATATTTTTTTATTAGGTTAGTCTCAACTTTAAAAGCTTCGCTTACCTGATGCCGCCGTCACAGGAAGAGTTAAAATCCTGAGTTCAATCACACAGTTCCTTCAATCTGTTTAAACTAACAAATTATTTTCAAATCACACATCAAAGTTGGGGATCTTGATCAGTCTTTTTCTTGTATGTAAGTCCACTGGGATGGTATTTTTTATTTAGTTGTTTTATGTGACCTAGACAGAGAGACGAAAATCAAATGTGATTAATGTATTTATCAAAATGAAAAAAACACACAGCAGGAATGCAGGTGCGAGGTCCTGGATGTGCAGGTCCCACAGTCCATGCTTGACTTCTAACCTGGAGTCACTGGTAATGTTACTGTAGTTTATACCATCACAACTCTCCGGGAGGCTTTTATTCTGAAATTTAACGGATGCTTTACTCTGTTCCCATGTCTGGTTTCCCGTCTGGTCCGGTCTGCACTGCAGAGCTTGACATTCTCTGGGAACGTGCTGCTCCAGAGATGGGAGCGGTGCGGCGAGACGCACCTGGGACGGATCTGGGACGCATATGTCATGTGTCTGGTGTGAGCCACGCCACTGACTATAACGGCTGCGACTTGCTCCAGAAGCCGTACCGCAGCCGTAATGCACCGCACACGGACCCGGTGGAAATCCGCTTTTAGACCATGTCCACACGAAGTCAAAACGAACACACAAAACGCTCACATTTTCCAGACCGTTTGTCTTAAAGACGGAGACGTAAAATAAATGTGATCAACCACATGAATGCATGGAAACGCTGCAAAATATATACCAGGCCTGTAAGTGGCGCTGTGGTGCTAAAGCAAGAATAGGTGAAAACAGGCGATGAAATATTGGGCATGCGCAGAAATATGTATACAACGTTAAACAACCGAATCGAATGCTCCGATCTACGGTTGCGATCCGCCAGAAATCCCAAAAAAGGAGAAGGTTGAACAACCAAATTCAACCTGTACGGCGCCATTGTTGTTGTGATGCTGAGTGTAGCGCATGCATGTTTAGAGGCGAAGCTATGACACGTGTGTAAGAAAACAAAATGCGGTCAGAGCTTACAGAGGGAGCCGCGCAAACGGCGTTTCAAAATCTTCCCACTGAAGGCTTGATTAAAAAAAAGATGGTTTACCGGCCCCTGAAATGCCGGCTTCGTATGGATGAGAAGCTGGTTTGGTGAAAAATTTGTGACTTTAGGCGAGTTTGACTTTGTGTGGACGGGACCTTGTCTCTGTTGCATCTCAGGTGACAAAGAGGAGATTCTCATCTCAGCCTCATTCAGGTTTCAAATCGTTCTCATCAATGTCTCTTTAGTTTCTCCTAAAATTCACAAGGAGAAATAGACTACAAAAACAGGAGTCTTATTTAAGACTTAATGCAGACATCTCGTTAATGGCTTGTTGTTATCTCCAAAGGAGAAAATAATGAGGCAAAAAGAGTCCCTAATAATAATTGTTACCTCATTAATCCGATCTGAAATTTTGCTCTGCTTTTAACCCATTTCTAGTTTAGACCAGAGAGCAGTGGATAGCCAATTACAGCACCTGGGTAGCAGTTAGGGACCTTGCTCAAGGGTTTATAGTGGTCCACCTGTGTGCGGTGTCGGGGATTTGAGAACCTGGGTTTTCCAGACCAAAGTTTGCAGCGCGGCATTAACCACCAGGCTACCCCATCACCCCTAAAATAAGGCTCATCCTTAAGCAGTGCATTCTAAAATTAAGCAGCCATGATCAACATTTTATATGAAAAAAAAAAAAACAACTTAGTATGTTCTAATTAAAAGACAAATTTTCTAATAACATTTACTAAATATTTTAGTAAAACAGCTGACTGGGAAGTGTGTTTTTTCCTGCTTTTTACTGCATTTCATCCTTTAAAGACATCCTGAGAGGAGAAATGTGTGGATCAGTTCAATCAAACGCACCTCAGTCCCAGGTACAGAAAACCATGCAGCCCCGAAACCCACACGTATTATCAGCAAACACTTCATCAACGGCCAGTAATGCCCACACCTGCATTCATCCGTATATAGTTAGCGTTAGAGATGGGCCAACGAAGCCTTGTGAATCTTTTGAGGCTTTTGCTTAACTGTATTGGAAAAAAAGATTCGAAACCTCAAAGCCTCATATAGTCGGCCATGCCAGTGACACCTGGTGGTCAGTTGGAGTCATAGCAGCTCCAATCTTAATATAAATCATTCAACTTTATCTTCCAACATAACAGAAATACTGTCTTAGGCTTGTTTTGTCCATCTCATGATCATCATGTAAGCATGGAGGTGTCGCAACATTTTTGAAAGTGTACTAGTAATATGGTTTGATGTCGGTGTCAATGAGCCTCACATGTCATCAGTCATCACGCAGATTCGATTGGGGCTTCGAAGCATAGTTTCGAGCTTGTCTGTCTCACTCAAGTGTCAGAGGCTTCGAAGTCTCAGTGTCAAATGTCCCATCTCTAGTTAGCGTAGCTTTAACCATAAATAAAACCTTGTGTATACCTGTTGATGTGGTTTGTTGTCATATTGAGGCGACCAGCCGCCCACCGAATGACCTCACATTGGCTACTAGCTAAATTAAAAATGATGAATAAAAGTCAATAAAATAGAGATTATGACAACAATCAACGATGCTAATAATAAATCAATAATTATATAAATATTAGGCCAAACACATTTATAGTTATACATATAATTATGATTATTATGAAAATCATAACATAACTATAATTATACTACTGTTTAGAAGTACTGCTATTTATAGTTATTGTACAAGCTACACACATTTTTCAATGCTGCAGGTACCCTTAGGGGGTGAAATGGTACAAATTTGTACTTTATATTACTTTGGACCCTTTTTCATAGTATATAGGTACTTCTGGCTTCATAAAGACCAAAAATGTACTTTTGACAGAACATTTGTAAAAAATGTACCCACAGGTACAGAAATGTTCCTGTCTCGTACCTCTGCTTTTTAGTGTATATTTACCCTTTTCCCGTACATCCCACCATCAGTATAATATGTCCTACAGAGGACCTGAGATCTGGAATGGACTACCTCCCTCATAAGATCCATATCCTCCCATTCGCTCTTCAAGAAGCGGTTAAAAATCTAGTTATTCTTGAATTTCCCAACTGGTACATATATCCCTTATTTTTTCTACATGACTTATATTCTTATTTTGACTTTATTACTACAATTTTTTTTAACGTGCCTTACTTCCCGTGTTTTTTATGTCCCTGTTCTTGCCATTTTTATTGCTTATCGAAAGTATGCACTTATTTTTTCTATTGTTTTGTTTGTTGTTTTTTCTTTTCTCTCTTTTGCTCCCTTTATGATTGTCAGCCAGAGAAATGTCAACCCATATGTACAAGCCAATCGGCTTCGTTCCCTCCTCACACCATTTGTTGTGCGTGTGTGTGCTAAATAAATAAATCAAATCACATCTCACATTTGTCGAGGAGAAGTAAGTGAGACCTTTATTAGATCTCCTTTCCAAAATTATTTTCCTCTGGATCTGGAGATGAAGCACGGATGGGTTTCTCCTCATCTGCCTGCACGTTACAGCCGAGGAAGCAGCTCCTGTCACCACCTTCCAAAGCTCCGTAAGGCAATGGTGGCCAGGTTTCTGGGGGGGGGGGAGTGTAATGAGTTGGAGTTTGAGAGTACTGGATAAACTGGAGTTCAATCTACAGAAGAATGCTAAAGCTTGCCTACACCTCTTTTTAATCTCCGAGTGATTAAGATGATGTGAGATTAAGGTCTATGAGTGGGTATCACCAGGTACCTCACTTCCTCCAGCAGTAGGATGCTCCGCTGCCAGACGTCTGCTCTGCACCTGAACGCAGCAGCAGCAGTAGGATGCTCTGCTGTCAGACATCTGCTCTGCACCTGAACGCAGCGGCAGCAGTAGGATGCTCTGCTGTCAGACGTCTGCTCTGCACCTAAACGCAGCAGCAGCAGTAGGATGCTCTGCTGCCAGACGTCTGCTCTGCACCTGAACGCAGCAGCAGCAGTAGGATGCTCTGCTGTCAGACGTCTGCTGTGCACCTGAATGCAGCAGCAGCAGTAGGATGCTCTGCTGTCAGACGTCTGCTCTGCACCTGAACGCAGCAGCAGCAGTAGGATGCTCTGCTGCCAGACGTCTGCTCTGCACCTAAACGCAGCAGCAGCAGTAGGATGCTCTGCTGTCAGACGTCTGCTCTGCACCTGAACATCGCAGCAGTAGGATGCTCTGCTGTCAGACGTCTGCTCTGCACCTGAACGCAGCAGCAGCAGCAGTAGGATGCTCTGCTGTCAGACGTCTGCTCTGCACCTAAACGCAGCAGCAGCAGTAGGATGCTCTGCTGTCAGACGTCTGCTCTGCACCTGAACGCAGCAGCAGTAGGATGCTCTGCTGTCAGACATCTGCTCTGCACCTGAACGCAGCGGCAGCAGTAGGATGCTCTGCTGTCAGACGTCTGCTCTGCACCTGAACGCAGCATGCAGGAGGCGGGGCCTAATTAAACCCCCGGTTTAAACGGTCCCAGTGTGAGTAGATGCACTGCAGGTCTGAATGAATCACTACTTGCTAGATGTTTAATTTCTGACACTGAATTTTCAGCCCTGAAATTGTCCAAACAAAAATTGTAGAAATTTAGATTCTTTTATTTGAATTTTATTATGAATTTAAGCTGAAAAATGAGTTGGAGATTAATTATTTAGAACTACAGGAAGGCCTCAGAGTAGAGCTGCTGCTCCTCCTCATTAGGAAAAGCCAGATGAGGTGTCTGGGGTATCTGGTTGGGATGCCTGCTTCCTGGGGAGGTGTATCAGGCAAATCCCACCAGGATGAGCCCCTGAGGAAGACCCGGGACACGCTGGAGGGAAGACGTCTGGCTCGGGAACACAGGTTCTCAGGCTAGATGAGCTGGAAGCCGATGAGCTGGACAGAGAAGGAAGTCTGGACTTCTAAACTTCCGAATCTGGACCATCTTCCTCACGGCTGCAGCTCTCCTGTGACGGATCCCGACATCTCTGAAAAGAAGATATTTTCAACAGTTTATTTTTTCAGATAAATCTGGATGAAGACACTAGATTCAGAGAGACAAGGGGGTCTTTACAAGACCAGTTTTTCCTTCAGGTCTCCCACACATTTTTAAAAATCTCACAATTTTACTTTTCTGCTAATTTAATTTCTTCATTTCTCTTATAGTAACCAATCTATTCCATTTCATCTTCAGTAAAACCTGATGAACTGTGACTGGATTTTAATCATATGTGTAATTGAACCAAAATGACGGGAGCGACTCCAACATTACTGCAGAATGTAGGTTGCTGCATTAACTTTTAATAAGCGGACCAAATAAAGAACAAAGCTGCACGTTATTCTCACCATCTGTTGTGTTGAATCTCCAGTGGACAACATGCAGCAGACATTTTCAATAGTTAACAACTGGCTTCACATTTCTCTGAGGCCTGATTGAAGATATGCCAAAGATGTGTGTGTTGCTGGGGGGGGGTTGACTGAATGAATGGTGGTGTATGTACGCAAGTGTAAAAGTGGTGGAACTCCAAGGACCTTCATCAACCGAAATCAAAGAATTTCATTGTGTTTACACGAAATCAGGTCAACACACACACACACGCACACACACACGCACGCACACAGACCTCAGTACACACATCACTGTGTGAAGATACAGCGAGGTAAAAGTATTGAACACGTCAACATTTTTCTCAGAAAATATATTTCTAGTAGAGCTATTGACATGAAACTTTCACCAGATGCTCGCAACAACCAAAGTAATGCACACATACAAAGAAATCCGAACATTTATGTCCATATATGAAGTTACGTGTAATAAAGTGAAATGACACAGGGAATAATTGAATTTGCTTACTGAAATTTATTTACTACTTAGCACAGAAGCCTTTGTTGGTGGTTCCAGCCTCCAGACGCCTCTCGTATGAAGAAACCAGTGGAAAACGTTGCTCAGGTGTGATTTTGGTCCATTCTTCCACACAAACTGCCTTCGTAAAAATTTCATGTCAATAGCTCTACTAGAAATATATTTTCTGAGAAAAATGATGACGTGTTCAAGTCTTTTTTTTCCTCCACTGTAATTAACAGACTCCATTAAAAACATCTGATATGTGTAAATAACAACAATCATTCCTGAAAACGTGAATAATTCCACCTTTAATTTTCTGGATCATGAAGAAAGAACTTTTTATGTAATAATCACACATGATGATGATGACGATGGTGATGATGTCATTCACACTTTCATCTTCGCTCTTTTATCATAAATACATTCTTCCTTACTTTTTCCATCCTCCGTTCCATCCTTTATCAATTCTTTCCTTTCACATAATTCATCCTTCTTCCCTTCCCTCATCCATTCATCCTTCCATTCCTTCCCCCCATTTACCCATTCATCCATACTTCTTTCTCTTTCTTTCTCTCCCTCACCCATTCATGCTTCCATCCTTTCCTCTTTCCCTCCCGCATCCATTCATCTGTTCTTCCTTTCATCATCTTTTCTCCCTTCACTCTCTTACTCATTCATCTTCTCCCCCTTTCTCACAGATCAGTCCTTCCTCACTTTGTCAATTCTCACTGCCCCTCATTAATTCATCCTTCCATCCTTCTTTCCTCTCCCTCATCCATTCATCCTTTGCCCCTTCCATCCCTTATCCATTAATCCATCTGATTTTCTTCCCTATCCATCACTCCTTCCATCCTTGCTCCTTCTCCCTAATCAGTCTACCCGTTCATACATCTTCCTTCCTCCCTCATTCATCATTCTCTTCCTCCCTCATCCTACCCCCATCTCTTCACACTCATTTGTTTCTCTTTTGTTCAGATGCTATCGGGGGTGTGGGTCAGCTCCGGTCGCTAGCATCCAGAGACAGACCCCCCCATCAGCCAGTGAAGTGATTTAGTAGCTGCTGGAGTTACAGGCTGTCAGAAACGGAGGAAACTGGAACTCCTGCATCTCTGACCGTTCGACCAGCCTCCGTTGGAATCAGGTTAATAAATAAATAACATGTAAACATGAGCAGACGGATCCAGACCCACCGACGTGCCCACATAAGCCTCATTTCACCGTACCGCTTCAGTTTATGTTTCTCACACACGGTGTGTTTGTGATTTCACATCTGAGCTCAAATCATGACCTCTTCCGTGTGGTTTTTAAGCTGGTGTAAGAGCTGTCAATCAGCTGAGTGTCCGTCACTGCAGCTTCGACTGGTGTGGTGACCCTCCATGGTACCATGTTGCCACATGGCAACAGAACCAGCTTTGCCCCACAAAGCATCCTTTTAAATGATGGAATAGTTTTAAAAAGAGAGAAAACCACGGTGAAAACAATAACATTGCTTTAATTTGTGACATATGAGAAGCAGTTTTGAAACCATTTTTGGTGGGCTATCTGTACGGAAGAGGATTAGGGCCACTGAAGAAAAAAATGAGAAAAAAGTCTAAATTCTGACTTTAACCTCAGAATTCTGAGTTGTTTCCAGAACAGTAAAAATAAAATAAAAAATTCAGAAAACTTTTCAATTTCTGAAAAAGTCAGAATTTCTGACATTAATCTCAGAATTCAGACTTTTTTCCAGAGAATTTAAAAAAATTCTAAAAAAAATTTTTCAGCTTCTGAAAAAGTTAAAATTCTGACTTTAATCTCAGAATTCTGAGGAAAAGACGAATTGTGACTTTAATCTCAGAACTATGACTTTTTCCCCAGGACATAAAAAAAGAAAAAAAAATTCAGGAAATTTTTCAATTTCCGAAAAAGTCATAATTTCCAACTTTAATCTCAGAATTCTGACGTTTTTTTTTTTTTTTTACCAGAAAATAAAAAAAAATTCTAGACATTTTTTTTTAATTTCTGAAAAAGTTAGAATTCAGACTTTAATCTCATAATTATGACTTTTTCCCGGAACATAAACAAAAAAAAAATCTCAGAATTCCTGCTTTTTTTTCCCAGAGCATTCAAAAATAATTCTAGAAATTTTTTTTTTCAACTTCTAAGAAAGTCAGAATTCTGACTCTTTTTCCATTTCTGAGAGTTTAAGGCAATGAAATGATGTGGAATCAGCCAGATTCTAGTTTCTGTATCGCATGATGGTGGTAGCCTATCAGATTCTAGCTTCTGTGTCACATGATGGTGGTAGCCTATCAGATTCTAGCTTCTGTGTCACATGATGGTGGTAGCCTATCAGATTCCAGCTTCTGTATCACATGATGGTGGTAGCCTATCAGATTCTAGCTTCTGTATCACATGATGGTGGTAGCCTATCAGATTTTAGCTTCTGCATCACATGATGGTGATAGCCTATCAGATGTCATGATGATGCTGCTACTGTTAGTGATGATGATGATGATGTTTTTTTGTCTTTCAGTGGTTTAATGCAGGTTATTGTACATTACGTTTTGGTAAATTTGTAATATTACTGTTACATTTTCTATTTAAACGTTAGTTTATTTAAACATATACTAACTAAACATTTTTTTAGTTAGTATATGTTATTTGATTACTGAAAGACATTTTTAATCTATTTTTGTTTAATTTTATCATCACTATAATCTATTATTGTTTTAAAAGCGTTTTTCCAGTGCTTCTGTTCTCAGGTTTTACATTATTCTTGTATCTTGTGTATCGGTATCGCTGAAAAAGTGCCATAAACCACTGGTATCGTATCGACATGAAAAATTTCAGTATCGCCCACCCCTACTTATCAGCAATGAAAACAAAGCAAATGTCATTATAGAGTATAAAGAAAACTGCAAAATAATAAGTTTGATTCTTATGTCAGTAAATACCTGCATAGTTTGAGAGAAAAATAGGCTGAAAAATGTAAACATGGTTTTTCAACCGATGGATAGTTTTAAATTAAAATTTAAAAAAGTCTGGAAACTGATAACTTGACTGGCAGATTGAAGCATCGACCCCCATCCCTCAGGTAAAGGGGAGACCGACTGCATGCATCATTCTCTCTGACCTCCTCTACAGTAGCTGCTATTGTGACAGCTGCTTCTGTGATGATGAAAACAACGACTCGAACCTTCAGCATTTTATGAGGCTTTTAGTACAATTAGCTTGTCACTCCTACTTTACTTCAGCGAGCCATCTGCCAGACTCGAGGGCTTCGCCAGCCAATGCGTGTTCATCATTTTCCCTGAGTCCAGTTCTGCAAAAAAGGAGTTCAGACATGAAAAAGCCGACCTCCACTTATCAGCCTTCGTCCTTTAAAAGTGTGTAACTTTAAAACCCACCATTCCAATTTCCCCTCATCCGCCGCCACGCGACTCACCGCTCAGACTCATCTCACCACCAACTTTATTTCAATCCTCTCACTTGGAGAAGTTAGCCTCTCCTCTTTCTTAACTAAATTTATCTTTCATTATATTCTAATGGATTTTTTTTTTTTTATCATTCGGAGTTTCAACATGAAAACGTTTTTGTTTTCTTTGTGACAGAGATTGTGGAGGTCAGACAGAACAGTTTCAGTTTAACAGGAGAATAGATATAATTAAACTACACTTGCTCTCTTTTAACTTCCGTCCTCCGTCTAAGTGGTGCTGCTCCGGCGGCGCTGCCCTCGCGTGCAGCAACAAAAGGGTCTGACGGCTTCCTGACTGCTGCCACTCGGCATTTCTAATCCTGCTTTAATCTTCAACTGTCATTTTCAAGCCAAACAAAGAAAGCCATTTATAACTGTGGTATTTCTCAGTCTTTCTTGTTTTTGTTGCGGTATTTATAGTTTACACAAGCATCAGCGTGGATGAAAGAGAATCTGTGAATGTTCAACATTTACTGGGAGATTAAGGCATGGATACATCTGACTTCTGCTTGTTTCTGCCGGATCACCACTCGGATTACAGCTGGAACATCTACTTCACTCACATAAAGACACAACAGGATCTCTGCGGTCTGCACAGCTGCAGCAAAAAGTAATGAGTGGATTACAGAATGTGTCACGGCGTCAGAGGACACGCTAAAGGACAGTGTGGCGATGTCATCACATGGTTGCAACATTTGCATACAAGCAAATGAGCAGTGTGTTCCTGCAGTAAACATCCTGCAAGCGCCGGTTTGCAGTCGCACCTGCAGGGAGCCGGAGCTGCGCTGAGCTGCTGATTTCCTTCTTATTGGGACTTAATTACAGGGAACATGTCTCACACGGCATGCTGGGAGGCTGAATGTACCTCAGCAGTTCGGTTCGGATCCTTTAACAGGAACATCTATTTCTCACATTCTACTTTGACTCTAAATGAAACTTAAAAGTCAAATGAGAAACTCGAGGTTCCACATGGACGGAAGTTTGTTTGTGGTGATCTAACGAGTCAGTTTTGATCAGCTTAACTCATCCACTGCGATTTCATGACAGTCACCTCAAAGCGGTTTTACAAAAAGGTCCAGTTCACTTTAGTCCAGTTCTAAACCAGTTAACACAAATACATCACATGATCCACATTAGTCCAGTTTATAAGACTGCGCTCGTTTATATGGCCAATAAAAAGCTACTGTAGCCATGGAAACATCACACTGCCCTCATCAGAACCAGAACCAGGACAGAAGACCATCAGAACCAGGAAAGAAAACCCTCACAGAACCAGGACAGAAGACCCTCATCAGAACCAGAACCAGGACAGAAGACCCTCATCAGAACCAGAACCAGGACAGAAGACTCACATCAGAACCAGACCCATGAGAAAGCCCTCATCAGAATCAGAACCAGGACAGAAGACCCTCATCAGAACCAGAACCAGGAAAGAAAACCCTCACCAGAACCAGGACAGAAGACCATCAGAACCAGAACCAGGAAAGAAAACCCTCATCAGAACCAGAACCAGGACAGAAGACCATCAGAATCAGGACAGAAGATCCTCATCAGAACCAGAACCGGGACAGAAAACCCTCATCAGAACCAGAACCAGGACAGAAATCTCATATCAGAACCAGAACCGGGACAGAAATCTCACATCAGATCCAGAACCAGGACAGACATCTCACATCAGAACCAGAACCGGGACAGAAAACCCTCATCAGAACCGGGACAGAAAACCCTCATCAGAACCAGAACAGAAATCTCACATCAGAACCGGGACAGAAAACCCTCATCAGAACCAGAAGCGGGACAGAAAACCTTACTCTAACACGCTCCCTCTCTGCTCCTCCAGGTAAACTGTGTCTCTGGTTTCATGTTTGTTTTTGGTTCTGCACTCAGTCACATGTGCACATACATACATGTAACCATTCACACATCCATCACTCACACACATTCATGCTAGTTATTATAGTTTAACTTTTAGCATTATTATTTACAATAAAAGCAGTTTGTTTGGCCTAAACCTCGTCTCTCCTCATTCTTGTCATGGGTTTTGAGCCGGCCTGTGACAAGGCACATCATTCTGTGGGTGTTTTATCCCTTTAAGGAAAAGTCTAAATAATTCAAAATACCAAGAAACTAAAGAAACTAATTGTTACGCCCCAACTCGGATAGAGGGTGGAACGTAACAAATGAGAACTGTGACAAGGTGGATGTAAGATGGCTACTGGAGATTTATTGTTCCAAAGAGGGATTTAACAGAGAACAAAACAACGGTAACCTGGAGTTGGGTTTCGCGATGCTGCTCAAATCAATAAAGCAAACAACAACAAGTACCGCTATCTAAACAGAAGTGTAGGTCAGACAAAAAGGTAACTAAGGAACCAAACAGAAACCAAAAAGAAAACAGAAACTGACCTCCTAAACTATGGTTATAAAAAAAAAAAACAAAAGCAAGCAGCACCAATAACAAAAGCTTTCCTGTCTGACACATCTTTTCTATTTACAACTACATACAGCCTACAAAAAAAAAAAAACCTCTCTAGCCCAACTCAAACTACCACTTACCAAAAGCTGACTACACATAAACACCAACAAAAAAAAGGAGCCTTAAGGGCTTTTAATAAAAAAGAAAAGAAAAACAGAAAACTTGCCAACACAGAGCAAGACCTCTAACGGTCAAATATAAACACAAACTAACTCAAACCAATTCAGTTTGAGCCCACTAATAAGTAAAAGAAAACAAACACACCAAAAAAAAGGGAATATCCACTAAGCTAATCTACAAAAGGTTACCGAATCAGACACAAGTCAAAATCCACAGCAAGCAAGAGGCAGACTGCCAGGTCAAAACAGTTGCCACTGAATGAAGAGGCCACAGGTCTTTTATCTCCCAGCTGGGTGAGGGTTTGTCCGTGATTGGCTGGGCAATTATCCAATCGAGAGGGAGGAGACGAAGGTGTGGCGGCCAGGACCAATCCTCAACATGTCGTGGCACACAGGAATTTGCATAGGAAACAAGCAATTAAAGCAAGCAGTAGGCAGCTGTAACACTAATAATAAATAGAAATTGACAAAATTATAACTCTTAAATTACATAAATTACTGCTTTTGAATTGCAGTTGGAAATAATAATTTAAAAACAAACAAAATGTCCCACACAAATTAGAGCTCCTTTCCCATGAACAGTGAACCGAAATACCAAAATTGTTTACGTTTTATTTTTTGTGTGTTTTAAATATGTCTGTTGAACCACAATTTAAAATCAATGTCATGATTTTCATAGAATTTTTCTTTATTATTACTTTTGTCAATTTTAGCTCATTTCACTGGCAGTTTATTTTTTTCCTTCCTTAATTAGGTATCAATAATTTGAATTACTAATAACTTGAATTTGAGGATGACTGTGTATATACATATACATATATATATATATATATATATATATATATATATATATATATATATATATATACATAGATAGAGCCACAAACATATAGCTCCGTAGTTAATATATTTTTAATGTTCATAAAATTTGCAATTACTGGGGGAAAAAAAACAACACATAAAAAAAAGAGTCAATAGTCTAGAACGCACAGGAGCCCCGGAGTTATCCTGGTACACCAGCCTGACCAACGCCATGTATGAGATACACGGCAAGTCAGTCTGGGTTCCCTCCGATGGGAAGTGATTTCCACTCCGGTAAAAAACTGACCGGACCAATCACAGCGCAGCAGTAGAATTATTAACGGGAACGTAAAACTCCTCCGACGTCTCCACCGCTGTTTCTGCTCTGTTTTGGTGCGTAACTAACAGCTTCCGGGTCATAGTCACATGACGTGCGACACAAACGCTTTCTCATATTAGTAGTTCAGCAATAAACAACGCTGACATGTAACAGAGTATTTATAATAATAAAACCAAACATTCTATGTTAATATACACAAGAAAACTACATTAAATGGAGGGAAAAACAACGTGTTAACGCTAAGTTCCGGCGTCGCCATAGCAACAGAGTGCCAAACTACGCTAAAGGCCGCCAGCTACAGTCACTTCCGTGTTTCTCTGATTGGTTCTCTGGTTCACTTTCCTCCCGTTAGTCCCGCCTCTCGTCTCGCATCGGAAATACATGGCGTTGGTCAGGCTGGTGTACCAGGCTGCCAGGAGTAAGATCCGTCTCTGTTTGGAAAACCTGAAAACAATTTTTTTTTTTAAAAACAAACAACAAATGAGACTTTTCTTTTTAGGCTTTTTCCAGTTTATTGTCGGCTTATTGGTGTGCTTGTAATTTGTGAGAAACAAATGAAGCATTTTATCATTTCCACTCTTCCTTTCTCTGCAAAGTCGTTCTTAATGTGTTGGTTACCATTACACACAACACAATGAATCCAGGTCTAAAGTATGACCTCGTTTTATTTATAGATATATTTATCCATATCCAAAAGTAGGCAAAAAGACAAAATAATCTCAAACAAAGACAACTTAAGTTTTACATCTGTTGTGTCTCTTTATACCTCCAACTGGGCAAAAAACCAAAAGCAGTCTTCTTCATGGGTATTTAACCTAGAGTGTGAAACCCAGCAACAAATAGCACACCGTCAGAACAAGTAGATATAAATAGATTTATATAGTGTTATATATAGCTGAAACTTTTTAAAGGAGTACAGTGAACACTTCTCACACATGATAGAAACTATTTCACAGCTCAGAGTCAGAAAGCATCGAGCAAACACTGCCCGAGCCCTCCAAGTGGTGAACAAACCAAACCCCAAACTAAAAAGAACTAAAAGTACAAAAAAGAAAGATTAAAAATGCATGTTGGACACAATCTTTTTTCTTACAAAGTTCAGAGACACCTGACCTCACAGACAGAATAGAAAAATCTAAAACTGTGGTATTGCATCGTGAAATGCACAAAGTTTCTCCTGTACAGTTGGCATCTCACTCCGAGTTCAAATGCCTAAAGGGCTGTTTCTGTCTGAGCGTGGTCCTGGTCCTGGTCCTGGTCCTGGTCCTGGTCCTGGTCCTCCTCAGAGACCTACACTCCAGCACGGTAAACAGGCACACATAGATTGGAAAATGATGAGTCGCCATTTTTCCTCCACCCTCTGTTTCTCAGTCCTGCTGAGAAAAAAGCGTCGTCTCAGTAAAGCTGTCCATGTCCTCTCCGTCCTGGGTCCAGATCCACCCCCCCATGTCCATCCTGGGTCCAGTTCCCCCCTCTTCCATGTCCATCCTGGGTCCAGATCCATGTCCAAATGTCTCCTAATCTCAAAGTAGACGTCTCCACATCCCAGTAGCACTTCCAAAACCGGAAAAGAGGGAAACCCAGAGTTCCTTGGGGGGGGGGTTGTTCTTCTTTGTGGTGTGATTTCAGTTTTGAGGATGAGGGCGAAGGAGGGCGAAGATGAGTGGTGGAAACTTCCTACATGTTTATAGCCGGTTGTCGGGAGAGATTGTGCAAAGTCACGCCGTCTCCGGGATGTCCACGTGAAAGGAGCTAGCAAAGCCTTTTCCTCGCTGCACGCACAGAAACACAAGAAGATGGTTAGACCAGAGCATTCACGTAGATGCAGACTTTTACAACAGATGGAGAGGGGATGAGAGGGGATGAGAGGAGAGGAGAGGAGAGGAGAGGAGAGGAGAGGAGAGGAGAGGAGAGGAGAGGAGAGGAGAGGAGAGGAGAGGAGAGGAGAGGAGAGGAGGAGGAGAGGAGAGGAGAGGAGAGGAGAGGAGAGGAGAGGAGAGGAGAGGAGAGGAGAGGAGAGGAGAGGAGAGGAGAGGAGATGGGAGGAGAGGAGAGGAGATGGGAGGAGATGGGAGGAGAGGAGAGGAGAGGAGAGGAGAGGAGAGGAGAGGAGAGGAGAGGAGAGGAGAGGAGAGGAGAGGAGAGGAGAGGAGAGGAGATGAGGAGAGTGTGGTGGGTGAGGTGTGTTTGTGAGAAGTTGCAGGCTCTGGTTTCTGTTCCTGCCTGTTATTACCCCCCCCCCCCTCCTTGTTCTCTCTTCTCCCCCTGACACGACCCCAAACCCCCCCCCCCCAAAAAAAAACCTCAGATTTTCTGTGTATCACTGGCTGACTTGATCAGATTAGAGAGTTTTAGCCTCCTTGTATCATCGCTCCACATCTTCCTCCCAACCCAGCATCCCTCCGACTGTTGTTCCCTCTCTGCCATAATCCCCCCCCCCCCTCATTAACATGGGATGTACTCTGGGAGGAGTGAGTGCTGCTGGGACTCGGTGATGTTTGGAGCTCTGCCCGTCAAAGACTCATGATGAAATCTTTTACTGTATAACAGCAAACACAGTCTTCCTCAAACTGGGCCACATGTGAACGGGGGGGGGGGTGCGTAAGTGAGTGTGTGTGGGAAGGGGGGAATAGTCTGTCCTGATACAAAAGCCTTATCACTGTCCATTTTTAAAACTCATCTTAACCCTTTAACAGCCAGCTCCACCATCTGATAGAGCAAATATTTCAGTGACTAATAAATTGTGTTCAGGAGTCGTGGAGGTAAACCTGACCGACACATCTCTGACTCTTGGTTTGGGAATTTAATGCCAGAAGTAAGTTTTTATTATCAAATTATTCTTTCAAATCTTTACTATTTTATTATCCATTCACGCATTCATTTTCCGCACCGCATAGTCCGGTTCAGGGTTGCTGGAGTCTCTCCCGGCATTTTATCATTGTTACTATATTTAATATTTTGAATATAAATTTTATATATATTATATATATATATATATATATATATATATATATATATATATATATATAATTTATTAATATTATGTATGATAAATATTTATCATTTTCTAAAATATAACATTGTTTTATTTTATAAAAATAAATGTGAATATTTAGTTATTATATATAAATATGAATATAAAAGAAATATAAATTAAATAATTTAATTTAGCTAATTTCTTTTTTATTAACTGCCATCATAACCATATTTTGAAAATTATTCTTATAATTACTGTGGAAAGGAAAAGATAAAGAATGCAAAGAAATATTTTTCTGCTGCTTTTGTCTCAGTGGAAACATTAAAGGGTTAAAACTTATTTTTATTCTTTGGCTTTCAACGTAGTGTGAGACTGTTTCTGTGTTTTGTTTTAGTTGTTTAATTTGTTTTAAATTATTTTTACTTATTTATTTTTGATTGATTTATTCTTTTAAATTGTTTTGTTGTTTTAGAATCGTTTTTACTATTTGCTTGATGTGTACAGCACTTTGTTCCAACTGTAGTTGTTTTAAAGGGCTTTATAAATAAAGTTGAGTCGAGATACAAACGGATTGAAAAACCATGTTAATGAAAGTTAAATCTAAAATGATCAAAGTTGAAAAAAATCATATTGAAAAGTGAGAGAGCGAGTAGATGCTGCTCTACCCTCCCTGATTCCTGCCTTCTCATACAGTATTCAGACGTAATACTCTCTATTAAAACACTAAAATCCTTCTCTCCACTGCATTTCAGTGTAAAGATGTTTCACACACACATCAGGGCTAAAGTTTGGTCCGAAACATGAAACGTGATTCTGCTGGTGATCTTTGTGCTGCATCTTTAAACAACTGCGGCTCAGTTTCAGGTCATGATCACTAGTTGTACTATATACTAATATATAGTTTTATATTACATTAATATGATTTTGTTCTCTTTCTATATTTTTTTTTATTTTTGTATGTACTTTTAACTTATTGTATTTTTCCCACCTTCCCGCTCTTCATGTTTTATGTAAAACACTTACTGCACAGATAAATTT
This sequence comes from Atherinomorus stipes, assembly GCA_023101725.1. Classification (NCBI taxonomy): domain Eukaryota; kingdom Metazoa; phylum Chordata; class Actinopteri; order Atheriniformes; family Atherinidae; genus Atherinomorus; species Atherinomorus stipes. The sequence goes on from JALJCO010002690.1 coordinate 409,012, forward strand.
GCTTGATAATATTTTCCATGAAATAGTAAAATGTCTCACCATCTGACATGTTGTTCATGATCTATTGGGAATAAAATATAAGTTGATGAGATCTGGAGATCATTGCAGTCTGATTTTAACAGGAATAAGAAATGAGGTTGAAGAAGCTCACCTGTAAAAATAACCTTTATATGTTCATTTATTTCCTCTCTAACATCATGTTTACTGGATAATCTTGTCATTAAAGGATGTAGATTGTGTTTGTACAACTGTATTTTATTCTGTTTCTAATGTCTGCCGCTGTGTTAGACACTTTCCTGTCTCACTGCTGCCCTTTTTAACTCTCTTTTCTTATTATTAAAACCTATTTTCAGCTTTACAGCTATGTATATATTTATAAATGAGAAGAAAATGATTCTAATAGGAGAGCTTGGTGGCTTACTTTCCACGGTAAAGGTCTGCGATGCAGATAGGAAGGAAGGAGAAAGACAAACGCTGCAGTAAATGAATGAAATGAGTTTCTTCTTCAGCTGTTTCAGGGAAACTTTAGTGAAGACGGATCATCACACTGCAGCGATGGAGGAAAAAAACTTCCTGCTCACTTATCAGCAGTGTTGGAGAGAAAACATCCAAAGTGTATTTAGTTACAGAAAACTGAATATACACTTAAAAATGGATTTTGTAATGTATTCCATGACATTTCTTAATTCTAGTACTGTATTCTAAATACTTTACATACTTCTCCTTAAACAGAATTTATGTCTATTAAGTGCAACATTATGCATTATCGCTCTTAAAACTGAGTATGGGACATTGGCCGACCCACCGATATTTAACCGATATTTAACTGATCAGGCTGCTGTTTCTAAAGTATAAAAAAAAAAAAGGGGGGGGGGGGGGGGGATTCTTTTTCTTCTTCTTCAAAAACTTCATTTTTATATACTTTAAAACCTCTAAAGACTTGGGGTGGAAAAAATATCGATACACCGAAATATTGCAGTATTTTCATATGCTGATATCATATTGACATTTAAAAACACCATGACAAAATCTTGCGATATTTCATTGTTCTGCTATGAAATCTCGCAAGAATTCACGAAAATTTTGTAATATTTACATATGTCGATATCATATTGACATTTAAAACACAGTATTAATCTATTTTACTAATGAAATCTCGCAATGTTTCATCATTCTGTTACAAAATCTCGCTTGAGTATTCATGAAATATTGTGAGAATTTGGAACAAAACTATGAAAACTCACAAGATTTTGTAAGTAAACTAGATCGATACTGCGTTTTCAAATATCGATTTGATATTGGCATATGAAGATATTGTGATATTTCAGTGTATCAATATTTTTCCCACCCTTATTTATATCTAGAAATGGATAACAAAACTGCTATTTGAAATGACTGCTTATTTTTTTCAGCTTTAATATCGGTATCGATATCGGTTATCAGCCACATATGCCAATATTTTAAATCGGCATATCGGATATCGGCCAAAATTCCAATATCGTGCGTCCCTAGTTTATCTATTGGGCAAATGTGAAAAACACATAAATATTCTAATGGTATTACAAAAGTAACTGTATTCTAAATACCCAGATTTAAAATAGTAACTTTACCGGAATACAGTTACTTATAAATAGTATTTATGTATTAGTATGTATTCCATTACTCCCCAACACTGCTTTTCAGTTTCACTGTCTTCATCCTGAGCTTCACACAGACGTCGTCTGCATCAGAAACATATAAATCTCATGTTTCCCTTCCTCCTCTCTGTGTGAGGGGCAGCGGCTCCACGATGAAATCAAGCTTTCTAAATGCTAACATATTCACCTGCATCACAACAGCCTACAGGTCAGAGTCGCCTTTGCCATGTTTATTTTAGAGGCGGAAGTGCTGCGGCTGCATAAAGTTTACAGGTGTGTGTGTGTGTGTGTGTGTGTGTGTGTGTGTGTGTGGGAAAGATGTGAAAGAGGGTGAGCAGAGACGAGATCATCATGTCAGAGTTAATGAAAACGCTTGAGATGGAGAAGAGGGAAGAGTTGACGAGAGCTGAAAGATCAGGGCCAAACTGCAAATTAGTTTCAGACTTTCTGGGAAGAAAAATCCAATTTGAGATGTTTTCCTTCTTTTTTTAAAGCTCATTTGATCATCAGACTGGGGAGCGAGTGCTTAAAAGCAAGACGGAGTACTCACTTCCATAAGCTGGTGAGCTGCTCGTTAGGCAGAACTGCTCCCAACTCTTTCCTCTCAGTGGCTGTGGCAGAGCTGGTGGTTTTGGAGACAGTGGTAGTGATTTTGGAGGTGACGGTGACTGAGAGGCGTCTCTTTACCAAAGGTGGAGAACGACCCATCGGCCGTTGGCTCTGGGGTTTCAAATACCTCTGTGTCTGGGACGGAGTCCATGCCGGGCACGTGGAGGTTGCTGCGGTAGTCCAGACCCTGGCGCCCGTCGGAGGGCACGAAGCTGGGCATCCAGCAGCGGTCAGAGTGGCCCAGGGCCTTGCACTCCTCCGTGCAGTTGGAGAACAGATCAGCAGCTGCAGAGGAGGAAACACCACAACCGTGAGCACAACATGGAAACCTGGACATGACGAGTGAGGAAAGAGAAGATTCGTCATCATCATCAGCTCTCGTCCCACACATGCACCTCCCTCACAGATGTTGCTCTGTTCCAGGCATCGCCGTTACCACGTAGAAATAACCAGCACACACACTTACGACTCTTCCGCAAAGTTTATATTTAGGAATGCATGATATTGGAATTTTGTCCGATATCCGATATGCTGATATTTCAAAACTCATGTGGCCGATAACCGATATCAATACCGATATTAGAGCTGAAAAAAAAGCTGTCATTTCAAATAGCAGTTTTGTTATCCGTTTCTGACGCTCTGAAAAAAAGGGGTGGGGAAAAATATCAATACACTGAAATATTGTGATATTTTCATATGCCAATATCAAATCAATATTTAAAGACGCTGTATCGATCTATTTTACTTACAAAATCTTGTGAGATTTTATCGTTCTGCCACAAAATCTCACAATATTTTGTGAATTCTCACGAGATTTCATAACAGAATGATGAAACATTGCAAGATATCGTTAGTAAAACAGATCATTACCAAGTTTTTAAATGTCAATATATCAGCATATGAAAATATCGTGAAATTTACGTGAATTCTCTCAAGATTTCATAACAAAATGATGAAATATCATGAGATTTCATTTGTAAAATAGGTCGATACCAAGTTTTTAAATGTCAACATATCAGCCTATGAAAATATGCCTCTAGTCTTTAGAAGTTCTAAAGTCTGTAAAATAGAAGTTTTTGAGGACAGTCATTGACATTCCTAACCCTAACCATCACACCTGATTGCATAAACCAAACTGTGCAGCTGGATTTATACTCGTGCAGCATCTGCATCACCGTCAGGCCCACGTTGCTGACGCAGAGGAGGTGTGTGTTTTTACCTGAGCGGACGGTTACAGCATCGTGTTGCGGCTTCTGGCTGGTATCAACCAGGTTTTATCCCCCCGATGATTCGCTTCAGCTCCAGAAAATATTTCCTCTTTTACAGCAACAATAGCAGCCGACATCATTCATTCATTCATTCATTCATTTAGCTACAAATCCAAACAGGAGACAGGCAACCACGCTGTCCAATCACCAGTGAGTTCTTCTATGTCTCTGTGTTTGCGTAGCCAGGATGCACGTCAGGTCCGAACAGGTGCGTGTCCGGCCTCTGCAGACCTACACTGAGCCAACGGCGGTTACGCTGATGCAGACGATGCACCAGTATGACTCCAGCTAACCCTAACCATCACGACTGGTTTCCTAAACCTAACCAAAACCTGATTCTGACCTAAACTCTAAAACCAAATCTTGACCCTCAGAAATGGGTCAAAATGTTTTTAATGAGTCCTGGCCAAAATGTCTCACTTTCCAAAAAGGACCTGGGGAAAAACACACGGCAATCCTCGAAATTTAGCAAGTACAGGAACACACACATGTGCGCACACATCCTTGTACTTCTATCTTTGTGAGGACATTCATTAACACCATGCATTCCCTAGCCCCGTACCCTAACCCTAGCCAACACAACTGATTGCCTAAACCTAACCCTTGCCTTAACCTAAACCTAGTTGTAACCTAAACTCTAAAACCAAATCTTGACCCTCAAAAATGGGTTTTTCTGAGGCTTTTTTAGTGACCGACCAAAATGTCATCACTATGCAAAAATGTCCTCACTTTGCTGGTTAAAAGTGCAAAATGGTCCTCACAATGTAGCAAGTACAGGAACATGCACACACACACACACACACACTCAGTAAAGTACTGAAAATCAAAGTGGCCGGTGCTTTTTTTTTCATATATAATCCATAAAAGACTCCAGCTGTTCTGATGTTCTCACCCATCGCATGCAGCTAACACCGACCTCAGCTAACCTTCAGCACCTCTCTGTGCTTCAAATTTGCCACAAACTCCTCCTCCCCCTGTTTTCATGTTAAAGATTCACTCTTAATTATCTATTCACTATATATTATTTATTCATAATCAATCTTTGTTCATTATTTACAAATCTATTTGATATTTAACTGAAGTTTATGTCATTCCTGTCTTTGTTTTTGTCATTCTTCCCCAATATTGATTTTGTTTTGAGATGATTGTAAATAAATTCAGGCATGTCGAAGCAATGTTCACAAAAAAAGACAATTCAAGCCACTGAATCACTATTTAAAGTGATTTCTTCCTTAAACATAAAGAGGCAATTTGGAAATTTTGTATATTTAATGTTCATTACCAAACCAGTGCATGGGTGTGGAACAGGACAGGGACAACTGGGACAACTGGGACAACTGGGACAACAGGGACACGGTCTTTCCAAGTTCTACCTGTTTTTATTTTAACAAAAAAGCTAAGAGATCATTTCTCTCCTCATAGCTCATTTCAGACAGGTGGAGAGGCAAGAGGGGAGAGGACAGAGGAGGAGGGGGAGGAGGAGGAGAAGGGGCGAGTGGAGAGACGGGTGAACTTTAGTACTCATGTAATTAATTATAATCTAATCAAAGTCATAATATGACCGTTTACCCGACTTTCACATACTGCACAGGCTTAAAGGTGAAAGCTACAACTTTTTAATCAAAACAATCATTTAAAAAAAAAAAAAAAAAAACATCCACAGCACGTCTAGAAGGCTGCAGAAAAAGAAGTATTAATTAATATTTTATTTTATTAATTGAATTTTACATGTTTTGAAAAGTTATCACATGAAGATTTCTTAAGCAAAAGTTTTACAACTACAGTATAAGGATGATGATGATGATGATGATGTGTAACAATGGTTAATCACTGAGTTTAATTAGAACTTTTAATGGGTGCTTTTTCCTAGTTAATATGAATATGTCGTCCAGGGTGGTCCTGCCTCTGTCCCAGAGGCTGCTGGGATGCATCCCCACACAACCTGCACTGAAATCAGCTGTGTGGAAACGGATGGATGTGACGTGTCTGCGACTCTGAGAGGACAGACGATGGGAGAGGAAGGGCCACAGATGAAGCCTTCGCTCCACAGCTAATGTTTTATGTGAGTCGTTTAATTTGTAATAATCAGTCATTTAATTCTGTTTTCAGTGAAGACAAAAAAAATCCTGATCTGAAGCCTGAAGAGAATGTTGTGGATTTTACACTTTCATTCTAAGGCCCTGATTTACAGAGAATTCAAATGAAGAGCGCTAATTTCGTTGCCGCGCTGATAAATAGCGTGCGTTGTCTCTTCAGTGTTTGCGGGTGATCTACAAAGATTACACACGCAATCTGTAACAGGCACAAACAGCAGGATTTAAATGAGGATTTAGCTGCTATTGCTGCACCATGGAAAGTTCAGAAGAGCATGTGGTAAATGCAAAATGAAATTCGACCTGATAGAGAGATGTTAGTGCCAGAGATATAATATGAGGCAAATACAAAACAGAATATAAAATAAGTATAACTATAAAATAAAAGCAATGCAGCAGGTTTCCCTATGGGTCGTAAGAAGAGGCCAGTTTAAGGTCATGATAAGAAGACGCTGGTAAAGATGGTCTGATATTACACACACAGTACGCACCCCGGCGCACCATGCCAGGTGCAGGACCTGCGTGATTCCCCCCACCCCACGCAAAACTCTGTAAAAAATAGTACCAATAGTTTGTGCTACGTTACTGGTTTTACCTGAGTAACATGGGGTGGGGGGGGCAACTTCACGCTGGACAGTAACCTCAGAGCAGCAGCAGCAGCCGCGGTCTGGAGAGGAGGAGCAGGAGCTGATCTAAATTAAAAAATATGCCATTGGCAAAAACAAACTAAACTAAAATACATAATTAATGTCATCTTTAACTAGCATGATGCTGCAGCTGCAGATGTTCTGATTCATGTCTACAATAATCCGTGTTAAACAGTGATGTTGGTTGTTATTTAATTAAATAAAGAAAACTTGACGTGTCGCCTGCACACCATGAGAAATGATTCTGACCCGATGCTGCATGTCTGCATCCTGCAGCAGCATCTTCCAGCCATCAGTGCATAAAGCTGCAGTTCACACCTGCTTTTCAGATGTGCTAAATTACACACAATTTTTTGCACCCGCTTTCCGTTGCACGGTTGATAAATCACACTACGTGTGTTAAGCTGAGTTGTTTGCATCGTCTCCTCCCAATATTTTGCGTGTTCTGGCAGAAACAGCCAGATTGCATATTCATCTACAGCAGGTATGGATAGCGGGCTATTTTGCCCGTTAACAGGAGAAAACCTCCTTTTGCCCTGTTTGTAAAAAAGCTCCGGCAGGTTATTGTGTGCGTAATGAAGATAGCACTCGTTTTAGCACACATAAAAAAAAAAAAAACACTCATCCTCCAGGATCCTCAGTGGGACACTTTCATGTCCCCACTGATGTCAGAATCGCATCTGTCTTCATAACTGACATTAAAATCTGCAGATTAAAGTGAATCTTTGGTTTAAGTCAGATTCTCTTCTTCTCTGTTTCTGGGCATCAATGTGGCCCATGAATGATGGCCAGAGCTGCAGGATGTATTGAATTCTGATGTTTCAGTCACTTCTGCAGTCCTTCATTCAAATAGTGCAGGCAGATGGCTGCGCTTCCATCCCAGCGTCTGTCCGTGGACAGCGTCTGTCCCTGGACAGCGTCTGTCCCTGGACAGCGTCTCTGCCCATGCACTTTCACAGTACCCTCTCTAAATTTGTGGTTGAGTCAGCAAGCTAATTTCTGCCAAACGTTGGAAAGCACCGAGTAGAGAGTGAAACTCCATCCTGTCCTCATAAGACATTTGATGCAGTGGCATAAAAAAACTTAATCATATTTTATTTAGAAAAATTATGGCGGCTGCATGCAGGTAACGAACAGCTGATGCAGCGTCCCAGCCAAACTCTGGCCTCACCCCACTTCCTCTCATTCAAACACACATTTTACTATGTTCTGCTGTTTCAGAAGACATATGATGATAAAATCAAAGAAAAAAAAATGGACTAGTGCATCTTTTTGTTAAATTTATTTGCTCTGTCTTAAAAAGCTGCTGCCAGATGGAAGTAAATGCTCCCAGCCTGGAGTCCTGTAGGCGTGTTATCCAACTGTATAAGCACAAAAATTTAAACTTGACACCTGGAATGTTCGATATTGGCTTTTTTTTTCTTTACCAATATCCAATATCAACTGATACCAAACTCTGCAGACAACTGTGAGGTTGTATCTCTCATATTGTGAGAGATACGACTATATTCTGCTCTGAGAGCAAAGATCCCAAAATATCCTTAACTCAGCCAGAGGAGTTCATTTGACATCTGGCTGCCAGATATCAGATACTAGCAGGTATTAGCCAATAGGGCTGCCACTGTTGTTAACTTATCGTCAACTATCAAAACAGTTAATGACTAATTTCATAATCGACTAATCGCTTATTGTCTTCAACCTTTGTTTTTTCCTCTCAAACTTGCCACTGTACCTTCCGCTGCCTCGTCCGTCTCTCTCTCGTCAGCTTTTCTTGGATTGTATATTGACATAAATTAACACACACACTAGCAGTCAAAAGTTTGGACAAGTTTTTTGATTAGATTTCATGAGAAAGTACAAACTTTTGACTGGACCTATAAATATGCTCCAATTTTTGTATGATCCGATAAGTCGACTAACTGCCAAAATAATCAGTGACTAGTCGATTATTTTGATAATCGTTTGTGGCAGCCCTATTACCCAGCATGTTGCTAATTATAATGCTTCTGACAACTTGGTAACTTAACCAAAATCTTAAAGGCATATGCCACCCCTGGGTGAAACTGAGCTTCCCCCCGCAGTCCCCTGAGTTGAACAAGTGGGCAGAAGCGTTTTCTAACCGACCCAGTCATTCTCTGATTCTGGCAGCGCTGACTTTAGCTTAGCTTAGCATAGTTGCTGTAATCTGGTGGTTCCAACTAGCACCATTTGACAAAAGTTAACTAATTAACTCAAGATTTTTTCCATTTACGTTTTGTGACCCACACATTCTGATCGAGTAAAAACGTGAAGCCGATTTCACATCAAAGGACTGACAAGGCGGCATTCAGTAGGGGAACTATATGCCGCGGAAGTACAGGCCAATCACAGGCAAAGCACTGCGGATAGTAGGTGCACTTGCTACTAACCAGACATTTTATAAGCAGCTTCAAAGCAAGTCACTCTGTAGCAGCAGCAGTTGCACCGTAGTCACATGACTCTGAAAGGAATGCTGGGATATGATGTTCCTCCATGATAACAGGGACTTTTTTTACATGCTGGACCGATGCTGATGGAACAAGATACCGAACAAAGAGATCTTAAAGACTTAATTAAAGTAGAAATATTGGTCCAAAAAAATTATATTTGTTGATATATGTAATACAGTTAATATTCAGATACTAAAACTCTCACTTCATTAAAATCACAAAATTAAACTGATTTCCACACACCAGCGTGCATTTTAGCAGAACATGCAGAAACATTTCTGATGGTTATTTTTAATCTACTGCAGTTTCTGGAAATGTTTTTGGACGCTTGGTAAAAAGCCTAAAAAAAAACTAAAAATCTCTCATTTTGACCAAGACCAAGTCAGGCCTGCTTGGCTCAGTGAATGGCAGTAAAGATTTACATGGATTCAAAGGAATATGCTCAAAATATCTGCAGTGGATAGAAATATTCTTGTGCTTTATCTCACTCGTCCCGATTGTCTATTCTGCAGAGAATAATGCAGAATCCCAGACTCCGCACTGCTGTAGTTAGTGGGAAGAAACAGTCTCTCCAACCTGTGGGCCGAAATTAGAGCCTTTAATCAAGAACTTACTTTTCTCTTTAATTCGTGTGCAAGCGTCATTGTTTTCATGTTGGAACTCATGCTGTCCCTCTCTGCTTTACACACTGAAAAAGTCCTGCTTGCATGCAAATATGTTGCACTCTTATTCAAAATGTCCTGTGCTTAAGCTTGAGCTCTTCTTTCTCTTCTCTTCTCTTCTTCTTTTCTTTCTAATTTTCTTTCTTTCTCTGGTTGTAGTGAGAGGATCCTGTTAAAAAGTCATCCAGACGACAGATTTCTGGATATTTGAGCTTGAAAACAAGGTAGCCTGTTCTCAGATTACAGGTTTTTTAGTTTGATTACCTGCTAAAGTAAAAATCATTTCACATTTAGTAAAAACCAAATCACCAGCTCAGATCTAGAAACAGATCAGCCTTACAGCAATTTGCAAACCGTTAAACACATTTATGTGCATGTGACACAAAAAGATCATGTTCCTTACATTTCAAAGCTCAGATTTTTCAAGTTTCCTCACTTATGAACCAACTGGTTAAACGCATCCATCTGATGTGCAAACATATTTACAGCAAGTCATCAGAAAACACAGAAAAACTGTCTGCAGTGCATTAAATCAGTCTTCTGAGTCAGTACTTCAGTACAGCTCTGATATTTCATAGCTGATGTAGTTTTTTTGGTCTGTGTCGGGTTTACGGTTGAAAATGCCAAAGCAGAAGGAGCCCCGTGTTCACTAACACTCTGAACATAGTTTTGGCCAATAATGCTGTTAGACTGACAGAAACTCGAGCCAGGATTGTCTCTGATCACCAGTCTCACACACATCGGGTCAATGCCGGCCCAAAGCCTTAAAAAGATAAATTAGATCAATTCAGAGAGGATGACACTCTTTCTGCAGGGATGGAATCAGCACTCAGGGAGGGGGTCAACACAAATGTTCATTGAGCAGTAGTAGTAAAGCTGGATTATATTTTGCTCTGACTTCCATGTTGGTGGTCTGTGTAGTTCAGGGATGTCCAACTGACTTTGGGGCCAGATTGAGGGGAATTTGATCTCCAGACCTGTAAAATAACACTATTATAACCTATAAATAAGGAAAACTCAAAATTTTTGTCATTGTTTTAGTGCAAAGAAATACAAACTTTATCAAGATACTTACATTTAACAGACTATCTTTTTTTATATATAAAAAAATGAGATACAACCTGGAATTTGTTTAGTTTCAACAATGTTTTGCTTCAGTTTATCATACGAACATCACCGCCTACACAACAAAACCACAAAACATATAATCCCAGGTATCTGGGACAAAAAGCACAGGAGCCATTTCATGATCAGAGTTAACTTTTCAAGATCTAGAAGTAATTTTAAATGTACATACATGTACATTTCCACATGTGTATTAATGCTGACTGCCTGTACTGACTCAGCTGTGATGCAGACTGAAGTCAGACCTGCTAAGAGGATAGAAGAGAAACTTCTTTTTTAGTCGTCTAAAAGTTTTATATTAACAAAGAAAGAAAAATGCAAGTTCACATGGATAAACTAGGAATTACAGTTATATTAGGGGAGAGTGGGGACAAATGCAACATTGCTAATTTAACCATTTAACAGTTTGAATCTACAGTATCTAAGCTTCTTACAAATATAACTACACTGTGTGATAGTTAATGTCTCGAGCTAGCATAGCGAGTTTTAAAATGGTAGACAAGGGGTGGACAGTTGCAACGCTTAGAAACCGTAGATTCAAACTGCACATAGCTACAAATCTTTATAAGAATAGTTTAGATAGTATAACAAAGAATCTGTTGATCAAAAAAATGACTTCACCTCAAATCTCAGATCTCAAAGAAGTAATGCTGCCATGTGGCTGAACTTGTACAGAAAGGAGGGGTCAACTGAGCATGTGCAGTATGTGTCATCGCTCTAGCTCAATTCTAATTGGTTAAATTAGCAATGCAACGTTTGACAAACTCCATTCAAACTGAAATTACCTGCTGATTACTTTGTGTAAAGATCCTTCAGCAGTACAAGTGAGTAGGTGACAAATGTGGCTTTTTTATGTTAGAGAATTGTCTGTCTTACATGAACAGTGTCTGAGATATTGAGGTAAAGATAAAAAGTGTTGCCCCCCCCCCCCCCCCCTACTTTTTCAAAAAGTAGTTTATGTCTTCGTTGTCATTTCCACACTCACCAAATCCATCCTGTGGGCCAGAACGGGCACTCTGGTGGGCCTGTTTTGGCCCCCAGACCATACATTTGACCCCCTGATTTAGTTTTTGCTGAATTTATATCACTTCTTTTTCTGTACACCTCTCTTTAAAAATCATGAGTGAAAAGTGTTTTTTACTTTATCTTATCGGGGTGAAGGAGGCTAGAAGAACTTAATCAGGAATTGTGGGTTTGAAATGCTGACAAAATAGTTTTCTAATTAGGTTTATAGTTTTAACAAAAGTGTTAATTTAGCCGAAGATCTGTGGCATTCTGATGACTGTGTGTGATTGTGGGAAGTATTTTAAAAAGCTCTGTTCTTGATTAAAGATGCTAATATGGCTCCATACGATTGCTAGAGTCTGGCAGAAGTTCCAGTTTCTGTTACAGACTCCACTTTGATCCAGCTCAGATCACAGCGCGTTTATGTGAGCTGCAGCTTTACAAACAAGTGTTTGTTAAAATTAGAGCAACAAAATCACAAATTCAGCAGCTTTGGATTAGCGGCCGAGCTCGTGACCCAGGCCTTCACTCTCACCCTTTTCAGAGTCTGTCATCCATGAAAAGCTGGCTCCAGGTGCAACTGAAACCAGTCTGGGCGTGAGCTTTCATGTGGTCTAATTATTATTTGTGATGGTTTTAGTGTCTCCGTGAGAACATGACCTGCAGCCGCAGAGCAGGAAGGAGGCGGACGTTTGTTAGGCAGCGCAGCTATTTAGGCTGACAGCAAGCCTTAAGCTAAATTGTGTTTTCATTGGCCCATATGTTTTATGGCCGTAGGGTCCAGATCCTACTTATGCGTGTTTTCTGAAGCCTAAATCCTCTTGTTTTGTGTGTGTGTCTGAGTCGCTAAAATCTGAACTGTCCAGCTACTGCTATCTGCAGCTAATCCCTCTGAATACAGACTGATTAGGCTAAGACTGCTGCCATCCCAGTAAGCAAAGTATGTGTGTGTGTGTGTGTGTTTTGTTCTGCATGTCTGTAGGGGTCAGCAAAGGGGGAATTTGCTTTGTTACAAAGAAGATTAATTTGGCTTGCTGTCGCGAACAGCTTGGAAAAGTGCCCCGTCTCCTACAGAGAGGCTTTCTTATTAAATATTAACCAACACGCCATAAATACACCATCACATTACAATTTAATACGCTCCCTTACAGCCGAGGTTACCTCTGCTTCTGCAGCGGGGGCTGACGGGAGGGTCACTGCACCTGCATACGTAACAGCATATGGATGGATGGATGGATGGATGATTGGATGGATGGATGGATGGATGGATGGATGATTGGATGGATGGATGGATGGATGGATGGATGGATGGATGTAGATGGATGGATGGATGGATGGATGGATTATTGGATGGATGGATGGTTGGATGGATGGATGGATGGATGGATGGATGGATGGATGGATGGATGGATGGATGGATGGATGGATGGATGGATGGATGGATGGATGGATGGAGGGTTGGATGATGGTGGATGGATGGATTGATGGATGGATGGATGGATGGATGGATGATGATGGACAGATGGATGGATGGGATGGATGGATGTACAGATGGATGGATGGATGGATGGATGGATGATTGGATGGATGGATTATTGGATGGATGGATGGATAGAGATGGATGGATGGATGGATAGATGGATGGATGGATGGATGGTTGGATGGGTGGATGGATAGATTGATGGATGGATGGATGGATGGATGGATGGATGGATGGATGGATGGATGGATGGATGGATGTACAGATGCATGCATGGATGGATGGATGGATGGATGAATGGATGGACAGATGGATGGATGGATGGATAGATGGATGGATAATGGAAAGATGGATGTCAATGTCAATGTCAGCTTTATTTATATAGCACATTTTTATCCTTTACATAATAAAAAACAACAATGAATAAATAAATGCAACACAATAAAAACAGGTAGAAATAAACCAATAAAAGTACATTTAAAAAGTATAAAAATAAAAACAATGACTCGACTCAGCTAAAGGCCAGGGTGAACAAGTGGGCCTTAAGGCGTGATTAAAAAATGGGAAGGCTGTTGGAAGACCGCACAGAGAGAGGCAATGGATGGATGATGAAGGATGAATGAATGGAGGGATTGATGGATGAATAATGGAAGGATGGATGATGGATGGATAGATGGATGGATGGATGTACAGATGGATGCATGGATGCATGGTTGGACGGATGGATGTACAGATGGATGCACGCATGGATGGATGGATGGATGGATAGATGCACAGATGGATGCATGGATGCACCTTAACCCTAGGGCCGGACATGACCAAATCCCATGTTTAATTTAAGATGACGTGGCAGCTAAAAGCAGCAACGTACTTGTCATTCCAATTTCTCTGGATAGTGCGGACTGACTTCAAACTACGAACAAGTTTTTAAATTGTGTCGATAGACCAAATATAACCGGAGTTATGATATAAAATGTACAACCTACTTTTCTCACTGATATTACAGGTACGTTTGGTACAGGGAAAAAACTTAAAAATAGGTTCTAAGGAAAGTGCTCTTAAACAAGACAAAAAGTGTCACAAAAGCCAAACAACCTCTTTACTGTTGGTGGGAAAATGCACCACATCAACCAATCAGAAAAAGATATGACAACATGATGCACTGGTTGCTGAGGAAGGGGGGGGGGAGTCACCAAAAATCACCAAAAGCAGATTGAAGGGTTGCCTCCTGGTGGACAGGAGGACTAACACACCCTGGAAATATCAGACCTGGAATGTCCTTTCTGTCGGCTGGAATTGAAGTTCCACATTGTGCGACATTGTGCATTTTAGGAATATTCTCAAAGGACTTTGCTGTTAGTAAAACACACCGCTTTATTCTGTTTGCTGAATTTGTGACTCATTATATAAAAAATCTAATAAACGTATTGTTTAAAAAAGAAGTGATGTTCTGTGTTGAATCATGTCAGAACTGAAGATGCTCTGATGAAGGCTTCGTGCAGGAACATGTAAGCATTTTTAACTTAAACTTAGTTTGTTTTTGGGCTGTTGTTTTTTTGTTTGTTTGTTTTTATTTTTACAGCTTCCCACTACTTGGTGGCTGAAATACGTCAGTTTTAAACAACAGAATGAGTAGAGGAAGATGTTCAGCTAGCCTGTAGCGAAAGTTCTGAATTAGCGTCTATAGCAAAAATATGAAGACAAAGTGTTTTCATGCACTCTTAAAGTCGGATATTTTGCGCACCTCACAAAGAAGGTTTCTGTAAACAGGTGATGGGGGTGTGGAGTGCTAGCTAACACTATCCAGCACTAAAGTGGCATCGAAACCTAACACACAAATCTTTAGGAAAGCTGGTGGAAGCTAACAAAAAAGAACAAAAAGAAAAGAAAATTATCGAGCATCCGTCAGCTGGCAACTCAAACAAAATCCCCTTTATAAAAAGCAAAAATCTAAAGTTTGCTAAAAAACTTGTTAAATGTTTTGTATTTAAATAAATCATCACTTCTGTTAACATATTTTCTTTAATTTGAACCTTTTGTTTTTTAGTCCCTCCCTTTGTGCTGCAGTGAAATCTAACACTTGTAGTTTTTGTACGATTAAGTCTGAACAGAACTTTTAAATTTGTGCTTGTAGCAGCCAGATTTTCCTCCATGAGTTATGAACCAGGTCAGCATCTGTTTTACGTGCAGACATGATAAATGAATGTCATTGAGATGATCTCGTTATCTCATCCCAGGTATTTAACCAGGTTTAAGCTGTTCACCTGGAAGTGGATTTGGTTGAGTGATTAAACCAGTAGCTACAGTGTTACTGGGACACTTTTACTGGAAAAGATGGGCCCTACATCACAGAGGTTAAACCACAAAGCCCACGTCTCCACCACCTGCTGGTTTCCTCCGAGCAGAGGTCGGTTCAGCTGCAAGGCCTCCATCACCTCACACTGCAACCAAGGCCCGCAAGGATCAGAGGGAGGGCAGGGTAACGTGTTCTGAAAGCCAGCTGACTCTCCTGACTTCTGACAGTCACCTCATCCTGGTAAAGAGAACAAACTCGGTCCAGATAAAAACCTTCACTCATGTGCAGACAAACTGGAAGTCAGTTACTGATCAGCGAGCCGTGACCCTCGGACAGAGGAGGGGGTCGTCATGGGTAGATGGCAGTGCAGTGGGGGGAGGGGGGCTGGAGAGTACTGAACTCTCCTCAGGAAGGGGGTCCAGGACCTCATGAGGAGCAGTTGACACTGCGTGAGCATGTGGAGGAGAACGTGCAGTTTTCTCTGGTCTTTTCCCAGTAGTGTCTGTTCACAGAAGCGCTTCACAGCAGGTTCTCCGCCACAGAAACACCCCCACAGCGCCAAATTTGAGGGGGAGGGGGGCGTCTGTGGGTGAGTGTATGCCGCGAGCACAGAGGAGGCAGATTATTTGCAATGACACACCGTGGAACACGGCTTTCTCTTTACAACGCCTTAAAATGGGACTGATGTGCTAATATCAACATCGCAGTGTTCGGACAGGGAAAAATGTAGTCTTGGTATGATGTTGGTCATTTCAGAGCATCTCCGGAAAATTTCAGAACTCAGGAAGTGTGAAGTCAGCGAGTTCATCCATCACAGAAACTATGTCGACCTCAGAAAACCAGACCAGAGGAGCTCAGAAATGATCGATTCAACATTTATAACTGATCATTTGATCAAGACAAGAAAAGATCAAATAAAATAAGATAATACGTGGAACAGATCGTTTCCTCAGCTCAATCTCAACGATTCGACTTTTCTCAGACTGACGTCTTCTCCGTGAGCACGGGATGTGTCTTCCACGGTCATTGATACCATCGAAGATGATCGCCGGCAGCAACTCTCCAACGGGGCTCCCTCTTGGCTGAGTTAAATCAAGGTGGCGACTTCTTTGGCGGTGTGTTTTCCTCTGACCTCCATGTCGACTGACTTGTGAGGCTGTTGAATTCATAGTCGTCTTTTTCTCTGTAAATCTCTCAGAAATCGTGCAGAAAATAATATTTTATCACATTAGAACATAAGACGGCTAAAAAAAGAATTTTATTATCGGAAAAATGTGTTTCATATGGTGCTAAAACAGCTTTTAGAATAAGTTTGTTATTTTTACTGAAGTGTTTAGTTTGTAAAAGATCAGAGCTGTTCTGCTGGGTGTTTCTGTGCTGAATATATGAAGTGTTTTTGGTTTTTTAAGAGCTTTTTTTTAAATTGTGTCAAAGAAATAATAAAGAACTGCTAAAAGAAAAAGCTCAGTACTTGATTAGAGAGGCTATTATAGATCCATACTATCCCAGAAGCCACAAACACAACTTTTATTTCTGTTTTCTTCTATTAACAGTCAGCTTTGGTTTATCTGGGGTCACTTGTTCATGTGAGCTGCAAATTATTCAATTATTTAAAAATTATTAAATAATTCAAAAGATTCAAACACACCACTTGAAACAGTTTAGAAATTTAAATAAAAATATCAAATATATCTGTGCAGCAAACCCCTCATTTGGGTGAATTAAGCAGAATTTATCAGGTTAAAATGAGTATTTTTATATTTATAATTCTGCGAGTTTAAATCCATCTACTTTATAATTAGACGGTATGTGCAGGCGTGACAGTAGCTGCATGTTGGGGGGCAGATTTAGTTTTACATACAGTGTTCATCTTCCAGTCACATATTTTTGGAAACATTAAATGAGTTTGTCTGAAAAGAATGAAATCACGCGCGCATGAGAGCACAGTTAATGTATGCGAGGCAACCTGAATAAATTAGGCATAATTCTGCCTAATGAGCCACGTTCTACATGCAGGACTTTTTATTTACCGTACACTTCTTTCCTTTTCTTTAACTCCAGTAAAACATCAGCGTCTGTCTCTCACCACCGTCACAGCATCAGTTTTCTGGAGGTTCGTGCTGCATTTTATGAGGAATCAGCAGCGGCGATTAAAAAAAAAAAGTCTGAGTCAGAAATGAAAGCAGCTCTTTACGCTAAACAGATTCCTGTGAATTTCTTTCTCCTCTCACCAAACAATAACATGAATCCACACTGAAATAATGGGGCCATCACACAATCACTGCTGTGACTCCAATTACATCTCCACATGTGTGTCATGCACTATTCTTTTGTCTTTGGGCCTTTGCAGCAAATCCTGCGGTCTCCGTCCCACGCTCTCTACCGCAGACCCACATACCAGAATCACCTCTGTGCTCACACGGATCTGTTCGTGCGTCCATCACTGGACATTCATGGACTTTTCACGACTCTCGAGAGGGAAAAGTGACAAAACACCGAGCTTCAGGACAACAAGGACAGAATATTATAACTACTGTAACAAAGACACATTTAACAGCATCGTCATCCTCATAATCGTTTCACTATTGTTACGAAAACACTGTCATCTCAACTATTTGTTAAAAAACACTGATCTTGTTACTCTCTATAAAAAAAAGAGGAGTAAAGACCAAAAAAATGTTTTTTCTTGTTTTTTTTCTGAGTGTGAACTTAAATTAGGCTTTAAAGGCGATGATTTGGCATTATTTGTAGCTCTGACAAATGAAACCCTTTTTTTTTTATTATTAATTAATACTGTACGATATAAGTACAAGACGATCCAAGAGAAGGACAGTATAATTTAAGAGGTGTTCTTCGATATGACCAAAGCAAAATAAGAACTAATGTTAAGCAAAGACGTGTTGCTGGTGTCAAATTGTGGAATGATCCCAGTGATCAAGTTAGGCTGATAAGTTCTTTGTCAAAATTTAAGCAGTCTTTAAAAAGTGATATAATAATACAAACAGAAGAACAGAAAAACAAACAAACAAAAAAAGAACGTCATTCATTCATTTAATTCCTTTGTGGTTCTTTTACTGCTGTAAAATACTAGTTAGCAAGAATCACAATGATCAGATCTTATTAGTGGTTAAAGATTATAGCTTTTTCATTTTTAATCATATTATCATATTATGTAATATTATTATATATTATATATATTATACTCTATATATTATATTAGATTTAATTTATTTGTCATTTATTAATTTATTTATGAATTTTTAATTTATTCAAAACATTTTTTTATCTTTTTATTTGACCTTTTTTTTAATTTTCCAAGTCAGTCAGATATGTCAGTGACAGATAATAATATATAACAGCACATTAAATTCAATAACTGGAAGTAATCAGATTACTGTAATAATCTGATCTAAAGATGTGATGACAGAAAAGCATTAGTCTACATTTTCCTGTCCGTTATCAGATTCATGTTAGTGTATGTGCATAGTGATGTAACTTAGCATTAGCTGCTAATGTGGTACCTAATTAGCTGCTAAATGAATAACGAGTGAATATTTTACTTTTACTTATACTCTGACTTTCTGCTGCTGCAGCCATGGTGTTTTTCTTTCGTGTTTCACGTTTATGCGCTATTGCTTCCTGCTTTCTTAGCAGAAGCCGCTAAAAAGACGGAAGTGATGCAGGTTTTAGTGAACGCGCTAATATAAAAATAACTGAATCAGATATACGGGAAATCTCGGTGTGATTTCTCAGAGTAAAACAAAAGCAAAGTATTTCAGATTTTGATGTTTACATCACCTGAACTTGAACTACATAACTTCAAGGACCTGCTAACTCCAGACTGGAAAAAGTATGGTACATGTTGATGAGATTTTAACAATAAAAAACAGCAAATGACAAAAGGTGAAGGTTTGAGGAAATGAGGATAATAATATAATTTGAGGAAACAATTACTACAACTACAGTGTTCATTTGATGTAAAAGTATAAAGTTATTTTCATAAAAGCAAACAGCCAATGATATTTTCTCATAAACGTCAGGATTATCCAGCACTGCATGGATTTAACCACTGCTGCGCAAAGACGTATACCTCATTGATAAGGAGGAAAACTGAGTCAGATCAAAGGTTTTTATCAGCCAGTTACCATGAATGAATGGACAAAGAGTATGTTTATTCGGTTTAAAAGAAAGAACTGATTTCTCAGTTGACCTTTGTAACTGAAAGGGTGTAGGTTGAAGCAAAAGCTTATCATATACACCTTCCCCTGTTACATTACAAAGTTAAACCAAAACACAGACAAAACTAATTCATCAGTGAACTTAAACAGCACACAATCCATAATTACAATACAAACATTCGTAAACTTAATTTTCCAGATTGTAGCAAGAAATTATATTGTTTTTATAAAGTCTCTTAAAACCGACTAGAGTACAACATAACTTCACATTGTCGGGACAGCTATTCCAAATATTTACACCTTTAACAAAAACACAATGATGTTTTACTACAATTCGAGTTTTTGGTTTGTCAAACGATAAAGTTCCTCTCAGATTATATCTAGATTCATTGATTGCTTTAAACATGATTTCTATTGTAATATAATCAACTAAATCCTTGAGTTTCAGAATGTTTAAAGAAAAGTGGGTGAGATGGCTCACGGTACGGTTTATTATAATTCTTATAGCTTTTTTTTTTGTAATAAAAAATATACAATTTGTATTAGTTTTATATGTGTTTCCCCAAACCTCAATACAATATGTCATATGAGGGACTATTAATGAAAAATACTTAATGAATATTGAGAAAGGAAATCTTGAGCTTTCTACAGAATATATTGCCCATGCAATAGACCTTCACACTGGTCAGAAGGTGGTTTTATCAAGTCAGGTTGGGGGGGGGGTTATGACGTTGGTACACATGGAAACTCCGCTTTCTTGGTGCAGTAACTGCGTCAGTCGTCGGGCTGGAAGGTCATGTGACTGAGAAGTTGCATCATTAAATCATAATATGGATAAAACAGAAGAAAATGACTCAGTCTCACGTCGGGTCCGAGAGGAAGGTTAACTCGGCCGTATGAGGGATGACGGGCACGTGTTTATCTAACATCAGCATTTATCCAGCGCAGATACAATCAAGCACTCAGTTCCTGAGCCTCGGAGAGGAAAGCTTGTCCTTTCAGCAGCGGCACGCTGGCCACACTGTTAATTATCCACACAACCTCTTCATGCACGGCAAATAACCTGTTTGTTTGAAAGTATTAAGCTGGAAGTGTGGGCCACACCAAGGGGACTCAAAGTCAGGCAGGGAAGTTCTGCTGGACCACGCAGGACCCACAATATCACTTTTTTGGATATAATAAACCTAATTATTACAGGGTTAACTGCAACAGTCAATGTGAAGGCTGGAGGTGTGAAACGGTGGTGGAGGGGTTGTTTCTCTTTCCTGAGTGACGGGGGAATAGAGGCTAGCTCCTGCTGCTGACTGGCTCCATCTAAAGAAAGCTTACCACTGAATGAAGACATAAAACCCGCATTCATAACCCAACGAGGCTTCGCTGTGACAGCTCAGACGCTTTCTCTGAGCAAAGACTCAAAAAAGCAGGAGAAAAAACGGTGAGATTGTCAGAGAGGAAGGGAGGTAGAGGAGAAACGGAGCGCAAACTGGAGAGCAAGGGCACCAATGAATGCATTAATTAACCTAATGAACAAATGAATCGCCTGTTTTGTTTGCTACAGCCGCAACCTATTTGGTCGGCTTCCCAGTTCCCTGCTGCAGCTCGGCCTCATTAAAAAGCCTGTCACATCTCGTCAAGCGGTCACAGGACTGAGTGGCCGAGTTCACGGGCTGGACGGGCTCCTCATTAACACGCCACGTATTTACAAACAACAGCTTCAGCTCCACTCGCTGCCGAACAATATCAGATCATCACATGCCAGGAGATACCACAGCAGTTATGGGGGGGGGGGGGTCTTCCTCAGATCCGACAGAAGCCTGAGACACCGATCGGCCCGTAAGTAGACAAAGTGGTGATATATGTGGGTCTTACCGGAGGAGTGGCCTCGGTTAGTGGCGTCGTGGTCACTGTCTCCTTGCTCGCTGTCTCCATGGCCGCTGTCTTTAGAGCTGACCAGATCTGCTTCCTGAAAGGCCGAACTGAGAAAAGAATGAAAGAGAAATGAAATAAATTTCACAATTTCATCTAATCAGATCATCCACTGATCCACGGATCGTGACATTCATCGGGGATGAACTTCAGAGGAAAAATGGTAGCATTTCCAGGTGAACCCTAGGGATGGGCATATCGATACCCTGGAGTTGATACTTCGATACCACCCAGAAAAATATCAAAATTGATACTTTTTTGAGTATCACGATACCACTGTACAGATACAAAACATGCAATTTTTATTCCATTTCTGAGAGTTTAAGGCAATGAAATGATGTGAAATCAGCCAGATTCTAGCTTCTGTATCACATAATGATGGTAGCCTATCAGATTCTAGCTTCTGTGTCACATGATGGTGGTAGCCTATCAGATTCTAGCTTCTGTGTCACATGATGGTGGTAGCCTATCAGATTCTAGCTTCTGTGTCACATGATGGTGGTAGCCTATCAGATTCTAGCTTCTGTGTCACATGATGGTGGTAGCCTATCAGATTCTAGCTTCTGTATCACAAGATGGTGGTAGCCTATCAGATTCTAGCTTCTGTATCACATGATGGTGGTAGCCTATCAGATTCTAGCTTCTGTGTCACATGATGGTGGTAGCCTATCAGATTCTAGCTTCCGTATCACAAGATGGTGGTAGCCTATCAGATTCTAGCTTCTGCATCACATGATGGTGGTAGCCTA
The DNA here is from genome assembly GCA_023101725.1 of Atherinomorus stipes. NCBI lineage: Eukaryota > Metazoa > Chordata > Actinopteri > Atheriniformes > Atherinidae > Atherinomorus > Atherinomorus stipes. The sequence goes on from JALJCO010002690.1 coordinate 431,155, forward strand.
TCAGATTCTAGCTTCTGTATCACATGATGGTGGTAGCCTATCAGATTCTAGCTTCTGCATCACATGATGGTGGTAGCCTATCAGATTCTAGCTTCTGTATCACATGATGGTGGTAGCCTATCAGATTCTAACTTCTGTGTCACATGATAGTGGTAGCCTACCAGATTCTAGCTTCTGCATCACATTATGGTGGTAGCCTATCAGATTCTAGCTTCTGTGCATCACATGATGGTGGTAGCCTATCAGATTCTAGCTTCTGTATCACATGATGGTGGTAGCCTATCAGATTCTAGCTTCTGTGTCACATGATAGTGGTAGCCTATCAGATTCTAGCTTCCGTATCACATGATGGTGGTAGCCTATCAGATGTCATGATGATGCTGCTACTGTTAGTGATGATGATGATGTTTTGATATCTTTCAGTACTTTAATGCAGGTTATTGCACATTATGTTTTGGTAAATTTATATTATAATTTTATTTCATATTTTTAATCTTAACTTGTACTTAAGGTATTTGATCAATCGAAAGAAGTTTTAGTTATATTTTTGTTTAATTTACTCATCAATATAATTCATTATTGTTTAAAAAGCATTTCTTTCAAGTACTTCTGTTTCCAATTTTCACTCATATCAAATATTGCCCTTACATTCAAGACATTAATGCCAACTGTACAATCATGTGATTTTCTTTTAAGGGTCAAAAAGTAACTGTATCTGTATCAGCGTCGATGTAAAGGTACGATAAACTCCTGGTATCATTTCGACAGGAAAAATTTCAGTAGGCCTATGGCCCATCCCTAGTGAACGCTACAACGTGTTGTTCACCAACAAGCTCTATAGCAACAAGAAGAGCTGACGTTATTTTAATTGGCCAATCACACACTTCAATTATTTATTTTATTCATCTGATTTGTTGTTGTGATTCTGTGTTCAAAATCTTAATTAAAGGACTGATTAAAATATAACACTAAAAAGACACAAGCACAAATTGTTTATAATTTTTTAAAAAGCAGAGACCATTGTCATAAAAACAGCATTTAATAAAAAAAATGAAAGAAACACTTTTTATGCCTTCTCTTATTATATCAGCCAAACAAACACTTTTTTGTGAAAATAACTATTTAATTTAGAATAACTTATTTTTCCAAGATGCACAATGTGCTTCAGCAATAGTTTATTTTCTAGACAAAGAATTCATTAAATATCAGACCTATTTGACAAAAAACAACTAAAATTGTACAAAATCTACATAAAGACTATTTAGAACTGCTCAATTGAGCAAAAAAAGTCATTTGGTAGAAAGAGTGGAATTATTGAAAAAGGCCAGACTTCCCATCATGCAGATGGCGTACCGATACTCGAACCAGTACAGTAACGATATCAGATTCGATACCTTCTACACAGCTTGATTAAACTGTGTTTGTGTAAAACAGGACATTTGTTTTCATTCCTGACACTTTCTGGTCATAAAATTAGTAAAAACCAGCCAGTGTTTTCTCTGCAGGTCACATGATTATGGCAGCCAATCACAGGTCATGTTGATGATGATGATGCTGCGGTTTTATATTTTACTGGTTTATTGTACGTTCTTGATTATCATGTTCATTAAATTTAAAGAAGGTAATTGATTTTATATAAATTATTTTGATCGTATTTTTAAAAGTTTAACTTGTTCTGTTTCATTTACTCATCAGTACATTTTTATTAATTTATAAGTATTTTTCTCTGGCACATATGTTTCACAGTGTCCTTGCAAAAAGTTAATGTAAAATGGTCAGACAGTTCTAGGATTTAGTGGTAATGAAAGGAAAAACGTTGGTATCCACCTTCCCTACACTTGGCTGGAAACAGAAAGCAGAAAATCTGTTATTCCTCTTTACCTGTTGACACGTCTCGGCCTGTCGACTAGGTAGCTGAGCTCACTGCGCTGGTGTTTGGTCTGAAAGAGAGGGGCGGCGTGTCACTGGAGAACATTACGTAACATGATTAACATAGAAGAAAATACTGCAGCCTTCAAGTCAGAGACGACACGGACAAACACGCGGAAAATGAAACGATTAGTTCAGCTTCAACACAACCAGAAATGTCTGGTGAGAAGGAAGAGTTGTGCTGATAAATCCCACCGGGGTGGGGCGTGAGTGGGCCCTGGCTACCACTGCCCTGTGATGCGTCATTCTAGTCAGCAACATGCTGGCCGGTGAGCTTGATGCAAATGTTGGTGTGTGAGGAGAGCGAGCCGCTCCTGCAACTCCTGCAGCTCCTGCAGCTCCTGCAGATGATATCTGCGCTGATATCTAGGCTGACCTCTGGGCTGATATCTGCGCTGATATCTAGGCTGATATCTGGGCTGATATCTGGGCTCATGTCTGACTGTTTCTCAGAATGAACATAAGGCGTTTGCTGTGACTGAATAGTGATGTGCGGATCGATACTGAAATATCGATAATTCCGATACCAGCCTTTTATTTTCCAGAATCGATTTTCATGTCAGAATATCGATATTTTAGTTTTATTTTGTAAATATGAGGTTTTTCCTAAACTAGATCATCTTTTATCCGTCCGTTAGGTTCAGTTAGGATAAATTAGACAAAGACATTTTATTTATGTATAGGATTTCTTAATATTTATGTATTTTACTATCAATTTAAGTTTTATGTACAAAGTATTCTACAATTATGTAAACTATCAATTTATTTTTATCTAACTTTGTTTTTCCAGTCAGAATATCAAATTCTGTTTTTTAAAAGCAGGGCCGGACCAACATGGCGGCAGTAAAAAAAAACACACCAAGATACACATTAAAACAATAACACAAGATAAAAGTAAAGAACATTTAACAGGACGAAGCATTATGCAACAAAGCTGCACAACCCACATCTCCATCAGCATGTCTGTATCACCAGTATTAAACTGAGAGAGGACTACAAGGGTCTGCTTGAAGGTTTTTGAATTTCTTTCCCTCATTGAAAGTCTGTTTTCAAAGCAGTTTTTTAAAAACAGATTAGGTTTTTGATATAAAAAAAATGTCGGTATCGGTATCACCGATACTGGTTTAAATTGTATCGGTGAGCAATTCGGTGGCATGGCACATCACTCGACAAGGCCGACCTTCCTGAGGAAGGAGCAACATGTCAGCAATCGGCCATCCAATTGTCTTTAACAGGAACGGTTCTGTTATATCTGGATGCATAACTGTGTGCATGTGAGTGTATTTGTGTAGAAATTCAAACACTGAATTCGTCTGTTCGATGGCGATGTTGGATTCACACGTATGAAGTGTGAGGTGGGTTTCCGGATGCCCGTGTGACTTACTCATAGCCCTACCTGTATGTTTTTCTTCTTTTTCTTTACTCTGATTATATTTGATTTTATTCAGCTGTTTGCCGTTGAACATCCTCCGGGGAGAACAGATGGAAATGAGCCTCTGGCTAAAATCTGGGCTGTTTATGTGGCATGTTTTATGTAATTTTCCTAAACCTTGACCGTCCCTTCTAAATAAACTGAAACTATGAACCGAACTTTGGATAGTTTTCCTAAATCTGCCAGAAAACACCGTCATAAGGCATGTTTGCACTCCTAAACATGCTATGGGATCATTTAAACATATCAAACAGGCAGGGGAAGGCATGTTTATCAGGTTTTACACATGCTGGGGTCACGTGGGGGGAAGGGGTGATCAGTGTGAGAGGATTTCTTACCTCGTTTGATAAAATGCTGCCATTTGATATGATGTCAGGCTGCTGGTCTGAGTACCCTGACACTATGGCCCCACACAGGTTGTGGTCGGTGTCTGTGCTCCTAGATGGACTACATGGCTTTAGGAACATGAGGTCGGTTTTGGCGGACTCTGGAGTCAGACATACCTGATAACAATAGTTCTTGTTTTGGTGGTGGGAGCTGAAGCTGCCAGACTCCTCCACGGGGACCTGAGCTGCGCCACCCCCGCTAACATTAACGGTGCTTTGCACCAGCATGATATCCGACTTGCTGAGCTTTTTCCTGCGGGAGCGGGCCTGGCGCGAGCAGCACGAGCTGCAGCCGAGGCAGCAGTCGCTGCTCAGGCACGTGTAAATGTTCAGCTTCTTGTCCTTCTGACAGCGCACAGCCAGGACGATCATGACCAGGAGGAAGATGAAGGAGACGGAGCCGAGCGCGATGATGAGGATGAGGGTGAAGTCCAGGGTCCCCTCTTTGGCCTTGCCGGCGCCCGGTTTGACCCCGCCGCCCCGGCCGTCGGCCACGCTGTCCACCAGCACCACCAGCACGCTGGCGCTGGAGGACAGGGGCGGCTGGCCGTGATCCCTCACCTCGATCAGGAGGTCGTACAGCTGGTGGGGGTCCCGCTTGGCCGACACCCGCCTGGCCGTCCTGAGCTCTCCCGTCCTCCAGTCCATCCTGAACATCCCGTTCTCGTTCCCCCTCTGGATGCTGTAGGACAAGCGCGCATTCTCACCATCATCTGCATCCATGGCAACCACGCGGGTCACCAGGTAGCCCGGTTCCGCTGAGCGGGGGAGGGGCTCCTTGGCTGTCCCGTTGTTTCCCAGAGGAGCCAGCACGAGGGGGGAGTTGTCGTTCTGGTCCACGATGATTACTTTCACGGTGGCGTTGGAGGAGAGCTGCGGGGACCCCGCGTCCCGGGCCTGGACCAGGAAGGTGAAGTCCTTCAGCTGCTCGTAGTCGAAGGACCGGAGCGCGTACAGGTATCCCGTCTCCTCGTTGATTGACACATACGTTTTGATTGACATGCCCTGGATTTCACATTCTAATATGGAGTAGCTGATGAGCGCGTTCTGGCCGATGTCAGGGTCCAGCGCGGTCACGGCGTGGATGTACGCGCCCGGCACGTTGTTCTCTGTCACATACACATCATATATGGCCTGCGTGAACGTGGGCGCGTTGTCGTTCTCATCCGACACCTGGACCCGGATGGACTTGCTGGTGGCCAGAGAGGGGGTCCCTTTGTCCCGCGCGACCACGGTGACGGAGTAGAAGCCCGCCTGCTCGCGGTTCAGGAGCCCGTCCGTGACGATGGTGAAATAATTCCTGAAGGAGGATTTTAACTTGAACGGGACGTCCCCGAGGATTTCCACGTGGATCTGCCCGTTCTCCTCCGCGTCCCGGTCGGTCACGCTCAGCAGGGCGATGACGGTTCCGGGCGCCGCTTTCTCGCTCACCGACTCCGTGACGGTGCTGAAGGTGATCTCCGGCGCGTTGTCGTTCACGTCCGCCACCTTCACCAGCACTTTACAGTGAGCTGGGACGGCGTTTGGCCCCAGGTCCTTCGCCTGGACGAAGATTTGATACAAGCTGCTCTCCTCGAAGTCCACCTCGCCGCGCACCTCGATGCGCCCGGTGCGCGGGTCTATGCTGAACAGCTCCTTTACGCGGCTGGAGATGTGGTTGCTGAAAGAGTAAAGTATCTCCCCGTTCAGTCCCTCATCCAGGTCGCTGGCATTCAGCTGTATGACCAGCGAGCCCACCGGCGCGTTCTCCGCGAGGCTCACCGTGTACACGGGCTGCTCAAACACGGGAACGTTGTCATTAGAGTCCAGCACTTTGACCACCAGCAGCGCGGTGCCGGTCCGGGGAGGCTGGCCGCCGTCCACCGCGGTCAGCACGTACCTGTGCGCCGCCTGCTGCTCCCTGTCCAGCGGCTTCTCCAGGACCAGCTCCGCGAACTTGTTCCCGTCTGTCTGGGTCTGTACGTCCAGATAAAAGTAGTTGTTCGTGGTGATATCATACGTGCGTAAAGCGTTCGAGCCCACATCCGGATCAAAAGCGCTCTCCAAAGGGAAGCGCGTGCCAGGAGTGGCGCTTTCTGAGATCTCCACCGTGATGTCCGTCTCCGGGAAGCTGGGGGGGTTGTCATTAATGTCCACCACCTCGATTTCAACCCGAAACAGCTCCAGCGGGTTCTCCAGGAACACTTCCATGTTGAGCTGGCAGCTCGCGCTCTGCTTGCAGATATGCTCGCGATCAATTTTCTCATTAACGAACAGGACGCCGTTCTCCAGGTTTACCTCCAGGTACGGCGTCCGGGAGCTGGGCACCACTTGGAAGCGGCGGGAGGCCAGCTTGGTGAGGTCCAGTCCGAGGTCTTCGGCGATATTCCCCACCAGGGTGCCATGGTCCGCCTCCTCCGGGACAGAGTAGCGTATCTGAGAGAGCACCCCATCCGTAATGCACAGGATTACCAAAAGCACAATCATCGCCGGAAAAACAAGTGCACTTGGGTAAAAATCATTAACCTTGTTATCCTCTGCTGATGAACAAAATGTCAGTATCCATCACCCATCTCAGCCCAGAGGTTAAACTCTCCAAAATGCGTAAAAGTCTCCAGAAGCATGAGAGCCGTCCCAGACAGATCTTCCCCACTAAGACAGACACATTTTGCTCTCCTGAGTGAGTTTTAAAGACATCAGGAGCTAATATCTCTGCAGGCTCCGCTGTCTTGCGTCTCAGATGCGCTCCGAAGATTGTGTGGCGCAAATTCAAGTAAAGCGCAAAACAAAACAACAGAAAGTATAATCCATGAAAGGACCGCGAGATGCAGGCTGCATTTTCTCTTCAGCAAAGATCTGAAAACAGAACATTAATTTATTTTCATGGTGCCTCCTCATCCTCAGTCTGCTCCACAGTACTGATGCTGCTCACTCAACTGTTTGCTTTTTGCCCCACATGACTCCTCCCCCTGCAGCCCCGCGGCTGTCACTCACACTCACAGCGCTCCTCTGATTGGTTTCTGAGGCTGCCTGTCAAAGTTGGCTCGGTCCTCGTCTCCCTCGCTGCTTCTCTACCTCTCTTTACCCCCCTTTCCAATAGCGGACCACTTTCTCTCATGAGTATCTGACATGTGAGAAACAACATCGCTACATTCTGATTAATTTTACTCATCAGAAATTTATTATTGTTATTATTTTCACTCTCTGATCAGCTGCCAGCTTCAGAGGCTTTCACCCACCTGCTCTCTGAGAGGAGGAAGGCCAGTGTTTAATCAGAGTGGAGGACTTGTTGACATGGTGGCAAGGCTTTTGTTAACCCAGGGATGTGCTGGCTGATCCGGGTTAATGCATGCAAATGTTGTGATATGCATGCAGCGGATCCTTCACCATTCATGTGCCGCTCTCAAGGCTGCGCGCGCTGTAATTGCACCCAACAGTCTTTGCGTTATTAGCTCTCATCCAGCCACACAGGAGCGGGACAGAGAGGCAGAAAGCACGGCCGATCTGCGGTGCGCACGCGACCCCCAGCGGCGAAAACGCGATACAGACTTATTCATGCTGGAAACTTTTATTATTATTATTATTATTACTATTATTGTAGGAAAAAAAGAGAAGAACAGAAAATTATTGACCACATCATCTTCTTGAGCAGAGGTGTCTTCATCTCTCATCAGGTTTTGCAAAGAAATTTAGAAAATGTTGACGTTTTTATAATAAAAATGATCAAACTAAAAGTTGAATAAAGATTTATAAAAAAAACAATAAATTTGAAAAAAGTATCACCTTAAGCATGCAAATGTAATATAACCAACAGAGATGTCAAACATATTTTGTTATCTGAACAAAACCATAAATAAATCAAACTTTTCACATGAATATTTAATAAAAGTGACTCAGATTCATTTTCATATTATAATAAATACAGAGGATGATTCCTTTTATGGACCAGTCACATTTTCACATTAAATTCAAAACCTTTGGCTGATCCTGTATAATGAAAAAATAATATTACAATTTCTGATCATGTTTATAGCCTATTCATAATATTCTTTGTAAAAAAAAATCCTGTTTAAAACAACTGTGGCATTAAAATGTCAATAAAAACAGAATTCAATGATTTTCAGATCTCATGAACCCATAATAAAACAGACATTTTACCACCTCATGGAAAATCTGAGCTCATGTTAAACTGATGGCAGCAACACGTCTGTAAGAAGTTGGAACAGGAGCAACAAAAGGCTGGAAAAGTGACAACTGGAGGAGCATCTGACAACAAATTAGGTTACCTGGCAACAGGTGAGTAACATGACTGGTATAAAAGAGACATTTCACCAATCTGAGACAAACTGGCTCTAAAAAAAAGAAAAAGTTCCTAAACATAAAACTGTGATGATCCCTCCATCTACATAGAAAGAAAAAAAGACATTTAGAGAATGAGGAGGAATCTCTGTGTGCGGGGGACCAGGCTGGATGCTGGAGATCTTCTGCATGAAAAACAGACATGATTCTCTACTGGAAACCACTGATGGACTCAGGAAGACTTCCAGAAATCTCTGTGAACACAGTTCACCCTGAAATCCATAAATGCAGGGTAAAGCTCCGTCATGCAGAGAAGAAGCCATATGAGACCAGGATCCAGAAACACCACCATCCATCTTCTCTGGACCAAGGCTCGTTTAAAACACTCCGAGGCAAAGTGGAAACTGTTCTGAGGTCAGATGATGAAGATGTGAGGATGTTTGTGGAAAACATGGAGGCCGTGTCCTGCAGACTAAAGAGGGTCGGGAGCATCCAGCTTGTTATCAGTGGACAGTTGAAAAGCTGCATGTCTGGGATGGGGTTGCACTCGTGTCTATGGCAACGGCAGCTTCCACATCTGAAATCCCTGTTCAAACTTTCTACATGTTGCTGCCATTAGATTCAAAATGAGCAAATATTTTGTGTGAAATGACAAAAAATCTCAGTTTCAACATCAGGTATGTTGTCTATGGTCTACTGGGAGTTAAATTTGGATTTCTAAGATTTTTAATACATTGTATTCTATTTTTATTCAAATTTTACACAGTGACCCAAACTTTGGGGTTTGTACGTTATGTGGAAGCCAGATTTAGTTCATTCCCTATAAATATAAACTTTATTTTGATGTTCATTAGTGTAAAACTTTAAAACCAGCGAACATCCCAGCCAGCTGCTGAGAGAGAGACCAGGAACCGAACAGCCTCGCTGGGTCCGATGTTGAAGTTAATGGCCGTGACAGTCATGATGAGCATAGCAGGGACACTCCGGTCCGTCCACCATGGCTGCAGTCCTGCAGGTTTTCCATGTGTCCCTCCTCCACACACCCACTCAGATTAATGAGTCACTGTGCAGAACTTGGCAGGATGGTGGATGCAATGGCGCCCCCAAGGGGTGGCCTTGGCCCCCCTGAACAAAAAGCTGGCCACCCCACCGGTCACCCCTGCAAAAATGATATCTTTCATTTATATAAATACTTATGTAGCATTTTATTAACATGGTGCAGCATGCTTTGCTTATATTTGAATGTAAAAATACTATAATAGACCTACCATTTTCTGAGACTTTTACGCACCTACTTAGCCCAGCCGACACCACACTACCCCCGTTTAGTTTGTTCACATTACAACTGAGGCGTCTTCAGCTCTGGTTTTCAGTGGGGATGTCCGGATACTTCTTGCTGACCAAGTACAAGTACGAGTACTTGCATTTGAATACTTACCAATACTGAGTATCGATCCGGTACCTAATTAATGGGGATAAGTGGAATAAGTGAAAGTCGTTTCTTTTCTCTTATTTTTTGGTTTGTTTATCTGTTTTAAATAAAGAGAAGCATCCCTGCAGCTCAGGTGATGCAGGCTTGTTTGTTGCGGGCATTAATTGTTGGACCCACAGCCTCCGGAGCTCGTGTGTGGGTGGAGACGCCAGATCACGTCTGTGACGGCACATCGCTGTGAAAGCAGCCTGCAGGCTTATTGGGCTCTGTTAGTGACCTCTGAAATATAACTGTATCATGTAAGATAACGTTAAACAATCATCTGACTTCCCTCCTCTGTTCAGGTCTGATTAACAGCTGCAGACCGACCGAGCTGCAGCATCACGGTGACAAACGTACAATTTTAACTGTTAAAAATGACAAAACATTGATTTAATATTTCTTTCTTTCGTAAGCGGCCATGGTAGATATAAGCAGGATACTACCTCGTAAGAAATAAAATCTTATAATAAGTGGTTAGAAGCTTATAAACAGGCTCGTTTGCTGTATTTTAGCAGCATCGTCATAATTGAACATATTCAAACTCGTACCAGCTTATCGAACATAAACTTGGAAAGCGTAGGAAATCTGCGTTGACAAAATGAATCCTGAATTAAATGTCCGAGACTGTATGTGGGGGAACCTCAGCTCCGGTGGGTGCCAGGAGGGGAAAGAGGAAACAAAGGTCCGCTCCAACCGTCACCAACGTTCTGAAAAGTATTCCAGGAACATGATACGGGTCAGATATATTCTATCCACGTGTGATGGAAAACGTCTTCTTATTCAAAAAATTCATATTGAAAAGTATTTTTCTGCCAGCATGGCGGCGTAAACGCCGCGAGTCACGTGGCGTCCCGAATCAGGTGCTGTCAGGAACGAGTATTTCAGGAGTACAAGTACAGCAAAATAGGCCAGTATCGAAATGAGTACCGATACTGGTATCGGTATCGGGACATCCCTAGTTTTTAGTGTGAGTGAAGTCGTCATAGTGAAGTTTTGTCATTTGTTTGTGACACACACTCACTGAACTGCTGATTACAAGCAAAAAAGAAATCTTGGCCACTCTAAAATAAGTAAAAAAAAAAAAAAAAAGTTCTTTTTTTCTTGTAATTAGCAAATAAAATTCTGCCAATGGAACAAGTGAAATTTTCTCGATAAGATTTCTTGAAATAAGATGCATTTGTCTTACAACAAGTTCCTTTATCTCACTGAAATGTTTCTCTTTAGGTGATTTTGTCTTATTTTGAGTGTGATGAGATATTTTGACTAGAAGTTAGAAAAATATACTGGCTAAGATTTGAGTTTTTGTAGTGTGTCGGTGAAATGAAGGAGGTTTGCTGTAGATAATGTCTTTCACAGAGGCCCATTCATTCTGCCCGCTTCACGTCCAGTACATGGATATACGCAGATCTATGACTAAGCAAAATATCGTCCAAAGGAGTCAGAGTGATGCAGAAATGTCACTGGTGAGTAAATGCACATATAAAATCCTAGAAATAAGGTCCAGGTTGAATGAAACAAAAGTTATCCTTTAATAACTCTTGGCTAACTGCTATTTTCTCTGACCACCCCTAAAAAAATCTCTGCATGCGCCCCTGGATCCATGTGGTAGGACCAAGTGGCCCTGTATTAAAGTAAACGTGTCTCCATGTTACTCATACCTTCCCTTGGTTTTAGACATTGAGGCTGTTTTACATTAAATCCGTGTTTTTTTAAACCAGCTCCGGCCCTCAGGACCCGCTGCCTGCTCGACTTGGAGGCAACCCTAATTTTTCCCACCTGAATCAAATGATCGGCTCATTAACAGGCAAACGACACGATGAGGAAGTTCATGAATCTGAATCAGGTGTGTTGGAGTAGCACCACGTGAAGACGTGCAGGGTTGTGGGTCCTAAACCGGAGCTGGGAAACAAAGTTACTGGCTTTTATAATTCAGCTTTTACTCTGAATGCAGAATTTAGGAGGAAATCTCATTTACATAACTGACATTTTTGCTGATTGTCTTGTAACTAATTAATTTATTTCCCTCAGCTTAGTTGAAAAAATCAGAACTTTAAAAGAAAATGTTGAACTCTTCATGAGGTTTTAAGATTTTCTCTTTATTTTTGTTTTAAAACATCACCTGTAGAGATTCTCTTCTGCGCTTATGGACAAACTAAGATATGGGAAGATGAAAATTTCAGGATTTATCTCTCATTTTAATACAACATGCCAGCAGTATAAAGTTGATACGTCCCCCTGCTATGATGGAGAAATCATGGCGACAAAGAATAAACATTTTTGCTAAATAGCAACAGGTGTGAGAGCCTGCTGTCCTTCTAAACACAGGAATGGCGTCAGATGGCTGCTGGGATATGTTTCCTCGGTTATAAGGGACAAAAAGCAGGAGCAGAAACATCTCTCACCTCCCTGATTAACAGCAGGACATCGATGGGAACATATTCTGATAGCTGCTGTCAAAACATGAGACCGCAGTGTGGAGTGATGAGCTCTGGAGCTGCAGTGAGCCGGTTTACCTGGCACACACCGCCATCTACTGGCCATCACTGTCAATTACAAGGAAAAGGATGAAATACCAAGAAAGTATTTATTACTCATTATTTTATTTTATTCATTCAATTACCACTTAAAAAAAACTGTAGTGAACCCATCAATGGCTCACTCAAAAATATAAATTAAGGTATAAATGAAACTGATGAGGAAGCGTTACATCAGTTTGGGCTGTTTATATTTGTATAAGTATGCATATGCAATTATTTCATGACATTTATTGAACATTTTAACAGTGGTGCACGTGTATTGAACGCCAAAATATTCATGATTAGATAAATGAAAACAATATTATGAAATAAACACCATTTTGATAAATAACAAACATATAATATCACAATGAAATATTAAAATAAGGTCATATTGAATATATATAATTATTAATATCTGCTTATTATCTTTGTTATAATTTAATATTTCATAATTATTTTTACAATATAATTTATTAGGGTTGTCAGGCGATTAAAAACATTTATCGAATTAATTACAGGATTTGTAATTAATTAATCTAATTAATTCTTTAATCTCATATCTGCTTAAGCATTAGTGGGGAACAATGGTCCTCAAGGGACTTTAAGTTTTCCATGCAACCCTGCTCCAACACAGCCCATGATGTTCTGTACAGTGACACACGTCTTCGTCTTCTTTTTTAATTTTTTTCCTTTATTTACACAAAAGAGATACAAACAATTATGTATTCAAATAAATCAAAGGAATACAATCCGCCATAGAACAGGAATAACAACCAGTTAAGAAATTAATCAATCAACATAGGACACAAAACGGAAAAAAACAATATTACAAAACAATAGTAATAATAAAAAATGAACAGGGAACCGTAAGGCCCAATCCCAAACCGACCCCTACACAACCCCTTAAAGGTTGAATATGGAACATGGACAGAACAGCGACATCACGTGTGTCTAAGTTGTAGTTGCAACGGCAGAAAAACAACTCCAGTCGCTGGGATACCAGGCTCACTGCCCATACGCAAGTGACCAGTTTATAACTGACAGCTAACGTTAGCCATGTTAGCAAACAAGTTAGCTTACCGATCCAGGAGGAAAGTCGCCATTTCCGTGTTTTGATGCCGTAGAAAATGTTTATGTGGGTCCATTTAGTGAAGTCTTCACCTAAATTTACTCCAGGTTTTGCTCTTCTCAGGTCACTCCTCCTCAGAAACAGATAACATCTCCAGGGCTCTGAAGCAGCTGCTTCACTCGCCGTCTCCACTGTTTCCCTGTACCAGCCTAACGGGCTTTATGCACAGCTCCACTACTTCCTGAACTTAATACTGCACCTTAGTTTCCTGTCTTTCAAGAGACAGGAAAGACAGGATGAATTGATTCATCCAGGTGTGTCTGACCATTTGCTGAGATCAGACACACCTGGATTAGTCAGTTCATCCAATCATGAAAGAAGCAAAGGTGCAGTACTAAGTTCAGGAGGTAGTGGAGCTGTGCATAAACTTCTGTGCCCAACTTATTGTTGCCACACATAGGCTGTGTCCAAATGTCCACCCTATTCCCTACATACGGTCCTACATAGGGCTCACGCCATTTTGTAGGGGTGTCCAAATTTCCGGAAAGAAAAAAGTAGTGCACTCAAAGTTAACCACAATGCATCTTGAAAACTAGTGAGCTTCGATGGTCCCTAGACGGGACAATATAGACTACAATGCATTGCGGTCAGGAAAGCTGAATGGCGCGAGATGTTGAACACATCGAGCGGCAGAAAAAAAGGAGAGAAAAAACATCAGAAAAGGGATTAAACACAATATTAATAAATAAAATACCTTCATTTAAAATTACAGATTTGATTTGGAATTTAATCTTTTCGGGAATTGTGGGTGCCACTGTGGTTGCCACAGTGACAGCTGGTAATCACGTGATTTGCGGCGAGGAAAAAGTAATCAGCTTCGTGTCCGAATTACAAGCAGAATGAGGGCAGTAGATAGTCTGCTATATAGTGCAGCCCTATGTAGTGAATGAGGGGTTAGGAAGAAGGGAGGACATTTCGGACACAGCCAGAGATCGTATTTGGCAACCCGCAATGGCGGCGTGTATTGGCTTATAGACGTAAATATAATGCCATTATCGAACCCATAAAAAATTATTTTATAGTTATTTTTAGGCTAAATATAATTTTTCTAGGGAATGTTGTCTCCCCCCCCCCCCCCTCCCAAACGACCTGTGGAGGTATTATTTTTAAAAATATAGCTTTTAATAAAAATACTTCATATTCAACCTTTAACTATCAAGTGGCACCCCCAATGAAGTCACACTTGCAGCTGTGGAGGGCACCTTGATCGGAGGTGGAGCGTATAAAAGACAGCAGGACCCCCTCCTCCCTCCACCAGAAAAGAAAGCAGTCATCACTATGGAAACGCAGAGATGCTCCATGTGCATGGCTGTGGCAGTGGCACAGATTGCGAGGTGCAAGGACCGCTGCTGCGTGCCGAAGGCGAAAATGTCTCCAACTTTTGATGGCGTTGCTACATCAGCAAGAGGTAAATACTGCATTGAGGTCACTGTTGTAGGCCACATTTAACTTAAATTATAGCCTAGTTCCCTCCGCCATAGCCAACTAACCACAATATGCACATAGATCACCCGATTACACATGTGTGTGTATACATATATATATGTATATATACTGTATATATACAAATTTTATCCAATTCATAACAAATGTCTCGTCTCCCCCCAGGAAGGCACAGTGCTGTACATGCAGCTCATAGCAACCATACCTCTGCTGCAGATGTACAGGAATCCAGAAGCCTGTCTCAAAAAGGATTTTCGTCTGACCCGACAGTCAGTGGTATTGTTACTGAGGCTGATTCGGAATCTGAGAGACCACGGCTGGGGTCAGGAACTGGAGGTCCTAATACTTCTTTACAGCCTTGCTCATGGTGGCTCGCGCTTTCGGTGTTCCCAGATCCTCTGCGCACCGGATCGTGCACCGAATTGCGGGGGAGATCAAAGCTAAGCTCGGGGCCATGATTTCCATTCCCTCTCCAGCAGAGCTTCTCGATATTGCAGAGGGTTTCTGCCGGCTTGGACAAAGCCCGGTGTTCAGCAGGGTGCCGTGGACGGATGCCACATCCGTATCAAACCACTTGGCAATATACATCAAGTGGATTATCTCAACTATAAGTTGTTCTATTCTATCCAGCTGCAGGCCATCTGTGATGCTCACTGTAGAGTCCTGGGCCCGGTTGTTCAATTCTCGGTTATTTTAACCACTGGTTAACCCCTAACGGTCCGTTAAATCCTTAACCTGGCGTCAGCTAACCGACTGTTAAATATGCGTTGTTCAAAGCATGGTTAGTCATGCCGTCAGCTAACAGCACCGTCAAAGTTAACCATAGGGTTAGCACCACTGGTTAGCACCAATGTATCCCACAATTCCCCATTTTGTTTACTTCTGGTATTGCAAAAAGTAATGTTGCACGTCTGTGTCTCCTTATTGCTGTGAGGAAGACACGGGGGGCCGACTCTCACTTTATTTTCCCACCGTGAACAGGGCTGCTGTTAGCCACAACACACTCTTCCTCATCCCCCAGTCTCTCCATCCTTCCCCGTTCTCTTCACACTCCTGCGCGCCCCCCCCCCAGCTCATCCGGCCTCACAGCACAGCAAACCCTCAGTAACAGAACACACGGGACACAGAAAGTATTGATAAGCAAACGATCCCTTTCACTTCAAGGAAAAAGAGGCAGAAATTTCTCTGCTGATGAAGAAAATGTCATTCAGATCATAGAAGATATTAATCTTTCTAAATAGTGAGTCTGTCGTGTCCACAGTTCGTTGCACGCTCCAAATCGACTCGCAAAGGATTACATATATGCATTCTTTCCCGAAGTGGTGCGCAGCTCCTCGTTAGAATAATCCCCGATATCAAAATCAAAGCCGCAATAACCGCCGTCCTTCCTTCTCTGAACCGGCATCATGAACGCAGCGTTAGCAACAAACGGCATAATGAGAGAAAACCACACCGTTAAAACTTTAGCGGCGGTCCTTAGGTGTGTTAACTTTAACGTCAAGATAACACACGGTTAAAATTAACTGAGTTTTGAACAACAACATAACCGGACTGTTAAAGTTAACGGTCGGCTAAATGTATTTAATGGCTGGTTAAAAGATAACGGAGTTTTGAACAACTGGGCCCTGGACATCTTTGTGGGATATCCAGGCTCTGTCCATGACGCCAGAGTCCTTAGGAATAGTCCACTCTACAGCCAGGCATCGTATCCACCTTCTGGGTTCCGCCTACTAGCAGATGGTGGGTATCCCTGTCTGGAGAAACCTGTGGCCATTGTTACCCCCTATAAACTCCCCCTGCAAGGCAGAGTGCAGGAACGCTACAACCGCCACCACGCCAGGGCTCGTTCAGTGGTGGAGCGAGCATTTGGAATAATGAAGGCGAGATGGAGAGCCTCATTTTTTTTTATTTTTTTTTTTAAACAATTTATTTATGAACATTTTTACCATATACACTTAACAGCTTCAACAGTAGCCGTGAAAGTTCACCCCCCTCACCCCCAAAACAAAAATGGACCCGCTAGGCCAACTCTTGCCTTTACAAGAATGCAAAAGAAAAGAAAAAGAAAGAAAGAGGAAAAGGAAAGAAAAAAAAATTCTCTTCCTCTTTTGTTTGTAATATATACATGAAAAGGTAATAAACATGCACATGCAGATGCATAACACACTTATGATGAAGTATACAAAACTACACACGCGCATGAACATACGCACATGTCATCGGTGACAGAGCATACAATGAAAAATAAGATAATGGATTGAAAAGAGAAAGAAAAAAAAAAAAAAAAAAGGAAAGGGCATGGGACCATGAGTAGGTAAAAAGAAGTACTTCCCACAGCAAGACACAAGCAACAAAGGACATGACATTTACAATGGAGTGGCACACCCACGCTTGTGGGTGCACCACACACAGCAACCACCACCACACCGACAATAGTCCTCAGCCAGTTACCTGTAAAACATTATTCAAATACCTTTTAAAATCACCCCAACATTTATCAAAAAGATGAGGTTTCTTTTTCATATTGAACATGATCTTTTCAGAGGCCATGTATGAAGCAACTTCCCTGAGCCAGATTGAAGTAGTGGGTGGGTTTTGAGAGCCTCATTTTTCAAAGCCCTGGAGGTCAGCCCAGCTTTCGCTCCGGACATGGTTGCATGTTGTACATTTCTGCAAAACCTCTGCATCACCACCAACAATTCAGTGGAGCTGGAGGAAGATGTCATCCCTGAAGGAGACTTTCATGGTCCTCATCATCGACCAGGAGGGCAAGAAACAAGTGGCTCTCGCATCATGGACAGGATGGCTGCTGCTCTTTCTGCCCCAGAGTTCCGATAACGCTCCGATTCTGAAATTCACTTTTTCAAATAACTTAAAACTGCTGGTCAACAAAATGATCAAAGTCAACTAAAAGTTCAAACAAAAACCCAGCTACATTTTGTCCACCATTTTCTCAAAAGCTTTTAAGAAACGCTTCTTCTGAGCAGTTAGCTCAGAGTGGCACCTGTCCTCCTCTTCAAACTCCTGCTGGAGGACATCCAAGACTGCGGCTTTCCGCTTTTCTGGCTGCGGCAAAGTGGATGAAGATTCAGAGGACGTGGATGGGATTTCACTGGGGGGACTGGTGGTGACAGGGACCGCTCATACAATGAGCATGCTATTTGGTATAATTTCATTTTGGAAAGTGGGAGGAAAAGCCTGCACACTTACTCCAAACTGCATTTATTCCAACGTTTCGATCCCACCGGATCTTCCTCGGGTCAAGTGATCTTTTTTTCCTCCAATTTTCCATGTCCACTGCAGTCGCTAAGCTTGCACCTGTTGATGTGCGTGGGCTATATCTACAGTCGTGAACATAATTTCATAATCGCAACAAAGTCTAATAATAAGTTGGTTTGTAAGGTAAAGAACAGATGGGATAATAAATACAATTGCCCTCATTTATCAAACAATCGTAGAAATGATTGCACATCTGATCGTAAAAATGGTCGTACAATTGGACCCACGTGTGATTTATTTAAACGTTCGTATCGGACCAATCTCGTCGTACGAACAAAAGAGTCTTGATAAATTCCACAGCTGAAATCCATCGTCATTTAAATGTTACGCCCACGGTTACGCCCTTAAAGATGCTTGATTATGAGGCTTCACCCAGCGAGGTTGAGCTGTGGAGAGGAGAGATTCTGCCAAAAAAGAAACTTTTGGGAGGATCAAGACAGAATTCCTCATTTGTGAGGTGGGAAAGATTAAAGAGGTGTTTGGCAGCTTAAAAACCGAAGTCAGAGACGTACACAAAAACACTGCACGGAAGAGGATCAGTCGGCTTCACCAGTGTGAACGACTCCGGCTGAGATATTAATAAAAGTCTCAATCTAGGCCTGGCTGATATGGCTTATTTGTTTTATTAGTTATTAAATTTAATAATAGCCCACATCCGATGGCAACGTCACAATTCTTTAGCCAATGGCTCAAGAAAAAGTGGTCCAATATGAAACTTACCACCAAAACATGCCCCCCCCCCCCTCCACCAGGAGTCCAACCGCTGCGCTCTAACAGGTGACAGGTGGATGCCGGTCAGATCCCAGACTGACCCAGACAGGGACGAAAAAAGATAACTTGCATTTGCAAAGCTAACAGACAGTCTACTGACTGAGCACTTATACAACTTTAAAGTATAGAATACTTATTAGAAATGGATCAGCTCCGGTCTCCTCCAGTGATTTTCTCAGAGTCTAAAGCAGCGTTTCGTCCCACCGGGTCCGAGTCGGACCGTCCGACACCCACCTGCTTTTTTTTTTTTTTGTTATACTTGTATGATCCCTGAGGGGAAATTAGGGCTCTGCATTTCACCCATCTCTGTACTATGAGTATCAGAGAGCAGTGGGCTGCTACTTAAAGCGCCCGGGGAGCAGTTGGAGGGTTAAGGACCTTGCTCAGGGGTCCACAGTGTTTAACCTAGGAGTCGTGTCGGGGACTCGAACCCGGGTCCTCCGCGCCAAAGCCCACGACGCTACCACTAGCGTCGTTAACTTTAGTTAACTTCCTGCAGCCCGAAGCAGCGCTCCACCTGGGCACCTGCGCGTGTGCGTACTGATGCCTTTTCTCCGCTCCTATGTGGCAGTTTTACCAGCGGGGTGAGGAGATGCACGAAGAGTGCAAAGCACTTGTCTCCTAGAACTATATGTTGATGACTTTAATAATTTGTTGAGATAAATGGAGGAATTAAATTCAGTCACAGCTATTTTTGTAATTTTGGGAATACTTTCTACATTCCCTTTTTCTTTGCAAATGGGTTCATTCTTCGTGCCGGTATGTGAATACTTATGTTTAAATGACAGTTTGCGGTTTGGTTCATAAATATTTTCATGTTCTGCTGCGCTGCAAACCCTCACTGACTCAAACTTGCGTACACGAACTCGAGCTGTCGTGAGATTTGATCGTATCCTACGCTCACGTTCAAATCGATAAATGCCGATTCTTGCGTGGAAATGGTCGTACGCACAGATTTTTGTCGTACGATCGTTTGATAAATGAGGGCCACTGACACCAAATTCAAGTTCTAACGGATGAGCACATTTATCAATTAATCCACAACACAGAAATTGCGATTGTAATTACAGAGACAAATTAGAATTATAGTAATATTCTTTTCTCTTGTTAATTGATCCCAAGACACTGAAACAGAAATAACAACAAAAACTTTCAAGACACTAGGAGTCACCATCTGAAACTGCGTCTCTATCAGGTTCCCCATCATTCAGGCTCTAGCAGTGCTAAAGCTTTCTGTCATGGCCCTTTTCTCGATAAATGCCCAACCATTCTCCGTTCTTCATTTTGAAAAGTTTGATTCAGCAAGACGAGTAGCGCCAATCAGAAAATTGAAACATTGTCTATTATGCCGGTCATCAAATTGAAGCCCTTCTAGGTAGAAATGCTCAGAACTCTGTTTCGTTTTTGTTTTTCTTTTTATGGTGGTGATGGGAGACGGTCTTAAAATATCAAGGTTGGAATACAATTCCTACTTTTTAAAGGAAAAGTCAAGATTCTACAGTAGCCTAACAAGTTTAATATGAATGAAATTATCACGTGCAAATAGATTTTTAACTAATCGCGATGAATGCTGACAGCCCTAATATATATGTATATATGTATATGTATATATACCTACATACATACATGTGTGTATATATATAAATATATATATACATACATACATGTATAATATATATATACACATACATATGTGTATGTATACACACACTTGTGTTTGAAGCAATATATTTTGATGCCATCATTCCGTTATTTTCCACACTTTAAGTCTGTAAAGGATTTTTCTATTCTCTAATAATTCATCTCATCTTTTCTATGTTTTGTTACAGTAATACACGTGTTAAAACATGTTGAGAAGAACGCTACCCCAACAGTATTTTCCACAATTTGGACTGCAAGTTAGTCTGACAACACCTGCAACCAGTCTTGAATGCCACCAGAGGACCGCGTCACACCACATTCCACCGCTTTACACCATGTAGTAACCATGAGTCTAAATACACTACTCACAAAAAGTTAGGGATATTCAACTTTCGGTCAAGTCACGGTTTACACTACTTTTTGTATTTTTTTCTGTCTGTCGTTTTTTCAGTCATCTTTTTGTGCAGTTGAGAGAAAGTCTAATTCAGTTCACCTGGAAAGGTTGTTGTGGATTTTAGGTTGATTCTGACATCATACAAAAAGCCAAATATCCCTAACTTTTTGTGAGTAGTGTATTTGGTGGACTAATTATTAGTTCATTAAACTTTACATGCATAAGGTCTTCAAACATTTGCCTAAAGTCTTCCTTGAAACAGAAATGGACATTCTGCTCTGCTGTTTGGCACCTGTGGAACACTCCTCACATCTTTTGTGCAGGGCACATCTTAATGTAATGCTTCATTTATTCCCTTGCCCAGGGTGATATATTTGTATATTTGTAGTAATTGTAAAACACACCAATTATCACCACCCTACAGGTGTAATAAGAATATATACAGTATATTTGTAATTATATTTTAAATAGTCAGGTCCAACGCCGACCCAATTTACATGATCTTCGGCTAAATGTCCTATGCAGCACTAGGTTGGATGTAAATTTCGTTGTAGATTTAAGCACACAAGAACTTAAACTTTTCAGTTCTGGTGTTTATGTTAGAATTGTTTCCCCCAATATTTTATTAAAGTGTTTTCTTCTCTGCCTAATGTTAGCCGATTGAAAACCATGTCCGTTACCTTGTGTACCAGCAGTATTACTGTAGCACGAATGGAGGATTTACAGAGTCAGTTTAACTTCTGCTTTAATTACCATTCAAGAAAAAGTCAGTTTAGCTCCAAATTTTACTGACAAAGTTGCAACTTGTGTTGCTAAGGGTATAAGGATGCACTTTTTCTGCATTGTTTCAAAGCAAAAGTTATACAAAAATACAGATCTGATTTAGAAATCACACAATGACCTTAAGAAAAAGAAATAAGCAGGAACAAAAAAACCCACGTGTTCCCACAGGTGTTGTTCTAACATCCTACACACTAATTCCCTACATCAGGGTTTCTCAATCCTGGTCCTCAGGGACCCCTGCCCTGCAGGTTTCCAACTCTACCACACCTGATTCAGATCAACTCAACTGCTCATCAAGTTCTTTGCAAGCTGCTAACGAGCCTTTCATCTGAGTCAGGTGTGTTTTAAGAGTCAGGAATATCTTGAAAGCCAGCAGGGCAGGGGTCCCTGAGGACCGGGATTGAGAAACACTGCCCTACATGGATGCTTCACAAGTGGGAAGAAACCAGAGAAACTGCTAAGTTATTCCAAAGTGTGTGTGTGTGTCGGGGGGGGTGTATAAACACAAGTTATTAACATGAGTTATTTCTGGTCAGCCAAATCATGCATTTGCACAAACTAGGATCTTCATATAACTCTCAGTACTGCTGCAGACTGAAAACACGAGATCAAGCCTGTCAGGATGTGAAGACCATAGTCTTCCCTGTCACCTCCTAAAGGATCAAACCGGGCTGTTATCAGTTCTATCAACTGTTCTGGCACTGCATAGTCTACTGTTGGAATGGCGACTCTTTCTGGCCAATCCAGCAACTGCTCATTTGTAGATGTGGAGGGATGTGTGGCAGATTCAAAGTCAGCTGTGCCAGGAGCTTCATGTGGCACAACAGCAGCAGGGCTGCCATGTCCACCGTGGCCAGTCCCGAACATGTCCTGCATTGCTGTGGTCTGTTGCCTTTGCCGCTGGAGGAAACCCCTCACAAAAATTTGCAGGGGAGTCATGTGATTCTCAGTCCTCAATCCGTGTTTGGTTCCATGTGCCCAGAAAGTGTTGCAGGTCTCTGTTAATTCGAAGCAGATAAACAAAATGGAGTGCCCAAATGTGTACTTATTTTTCAACATCAATGATTCCTTCACTTTCTAGAAAACGAAAGAAATCGTAGTACATATTCGTCATTCCTCGCCACAGATCTCTCCAGAGCCTCTCGATTCTTTGATTGTGTGCTCCTGCCTCGAAGTGCACTTCCACAGCGACTTCCACGAAAAATGTTCATCATTGCACAAATGGCGGCGTTCTCCCCACCTCCATCAGTCCTGACTCTTGAGGGTGGGCCATAGTGGGCAATGGCACCAGTTGTTGTTTGATGCTTGCAGACAGACAATCAGTCGACTTGACCCATCTACAACCCAACGGATGACAATCCGCCATCTAAACAAAGCAGATTGAGACTGGAAAGAGAGAGAAAAAAACTTTAGTTTCTACAATATCAGAAATTTTACAATATCTATGAAATACTTTAAGATATTTGTCCACCTTATCAATTTGTGGTTGCCATCTATATGCCACAGCGAGTTTGGGCCAGCAACTCTATAAGAGCGACGTTGTGGTCTGCTTAAAACGCTTTCACAGCAGCACCTCTTGGATTAATTCTGATCATGTTATCCCAAACTCTCCTTCTCTGCATATTTATCCCTTGTGATTGTAGAACAGGGAAGGACTACAAAATAAAGCAGGAAACATGATGGGCAAGGAAACTACAGAGAAAACCAAAACCCATGGGTCATGACCGTTATATTTGAGTACTATGACAGGGCAGGCAAGAATTTTAAGGCTAATCTAAAAGGATTAAACGGATTAAAGATGCTCTGTTGTTTGGCGAATCGTAAGCTGCGATCAAAAACAAACTTCAGCTTTGTGTAACAATATGTTACTCAACATCAATATCTTTCCAAAGTGTTGGAATAAGTACCTTGTTGATCTGAGTTAGATGATGATCTGAGAAGTTGCATCAGTTCTGCCAGGTCAGTCAGGATGTGATAAATGTTTAAATTAATGTTTATAGTGATTTGATAATTAAGTCATAAGCATTTTTCAGTATCATTGTGCACAGCAGGTTAAGCTTAACAACAAAATGGAGTGTACCTGACTAAAACAACACGACGGACTTCTGGTCCACTGTCTAATACAACGTCTAATGCAATCGTAGAGGACGTTCTTGCAGCGTAAAATAAAATCTCTTCGGAGCATTTTGCTTGTCTTGTGCCAATATCAAGTAGTAGTTTAAAAAAAAATAACCAAACTGTACTGAAGGAGGAAATAAGTACAACAATACACTCGGCTGCTCTCCAATCTAGAACCCTTTACATCGTTGTATTAATGCGCACACATACAGTAGGAGATCAGATCAATGATGGTATTGTGCTGAATTAAATAGGTCCGCAAACCACTCCTCCCTTCCCCCTATCGTTTTATCAGTCATGGCAGATTTTAGGAGAAGATTAGGGGAACTCCGCGATCGTGTCAATGCGAGCTTCGATCGTATTTTAAACGAGATGGGTGAGACTTCAGGGACGGCTTTTAATTTATTAATTGTTCTTACTGTCCCCTCTCTTTTTCGTTGACCTTTTCAGTTGTTGCCCTCTCTCCCTGTTTTCCGTCTTTCCCCTTTATTTGTAGTTTTGAATATATTTTAATCTAATGTTTGTTGCAGATTTTACCTGACTGTTGTTTTATACCTCGTGTAAAGCGTCTTTGAGCTTTTGTAAAAGCCCTCTATAAATAAAATGTATTATTATTACTATTATCATTATTATTATTATCATTATTATTATTTTGTAATGGAGAGATGAGTAATTCTTTTGGGAGGTGAAAAAAAAACATTGTATAAGTTTTTTAATATGGTGGCTAGTTTTTAGTTGCAATTACAAATAAAGTGAATGTTTTGTCTGAAATTATTTTTCACAAATTATCTTTGTGTTTATAGTAGTTTTTGAAAAAATGTAGATACGATAGCAACACTATTATTATGAAATTTTGGCGGACTTCTTAGAGACCAGAAGGGGTACCTAGCATAGAGAGTGTGCCAAAATTTTGAAAGAGAAGTCATGGCCATCTTGACCAGAACTCCTTTCAGCCAAATTGGTTTTAGTCTTGGTATTTAAGCTAAATTGTGAAAACATTAATAATAATTTTAAGTCCTGAAAATGCGAATTCAGCAGACAACATAATTGACAAGAAAATAAAATAGGCAGAGAGACAGGTAGGCAGCTTATGAACAAAGCAGTGAGGCATTTACGGACAGCTCAAACAAAGAATCTCCAACGATCAGTCTAAAACACTGCAATTATAGTAACAAATGTTCGAACTAGAAAAGCTCTTGGAGAGCGCAGACTTTCGCTATAGCAGTCCATTTCTCCACGACCTGCACCTTAAACAAGATGTAAAATATTCCTGGATCCAGAAGGTGATACATCACCAAAATTTGATCATTTGTTACCTGTCCAAAAAAAAAAAAAAAAAAAGACAAATGGGCAGCGCCATTGAAAGCATTAGCTCTAAAAAAAATGTTTTGAGTTGACATAGCTTTTTTTTTTTTTTTTCTTCAGACTCCAGCATTTCAGACAAGAAGGCCAGAGGATCCCTGTGCGCCAAATCACCTTTAAGGTGTCAGTGTTAAATACTGGTGTGACTTACTATCGCTCCAGTCGAGGTAATATGAAAACATAATTCTTTTGTTACTTGTAGATGTGTAGAAATTCATTTCTGGAATGAAGTCTTTTAAATGTATGAAAAAATGGTCATAGGCCTTAATGAGTAAAGTATGAACATGTACTTACTTACATTTCCAGATGCCACAGCTGCCTGCAGGATAGTGGTGCCAATAAATCAGGATTCCCAGCAATTTATGCAAGCGCTTCGGAATTCCATTCCAGGGCTCATGGAAGACTATGAGCTCTGCAGAGGCGGGAGGTAATTCCCCTGTTGGAGACATCGCCCAGGGAAATCCACGGCAAAAGGACACTGGGTCGATCAAACCTATAGAGGCTGAGGAGTTGTCGTCACAGCATGTTGCCCCGACCCGCCCCTCCGAACCGGCGTTCCGCCATGTTTGTTGTTCACTTGCTGAGAGCTACGTTGGTCGTGAGTGGAGATGCTGGGTAATAAAGTTGAGTGAAGGACTGTGCCAGGTTTTTGTACAATCAAAATGAAAAAAAAAGACAAAAAAGGGCATGTTATGGTTTTTCAAGATCCCGGTTTGTGAAAAAAAATCAAGGATTGTAAATTGCTGAAGTGACAGGGGGCGCCGAATGGCTGACAGCTGCAGTCTGAAGGAAAGAGATTACTTTCAGCAACATAAAGCATGCCGTGTGTTCTCCAGCTAGTGATCCTTTTGTGACTGATAATTGTGGTGTCCTTCAAAAACTACTTCCCAATGATTCTGTCCTTGCAGATAGAGTTTTAATAATGAGGAATCAATCAGCACGATGCGCGCCACTATGACGATCCTTCTTACACGAACGGCCGTTCACAGCTGGGAGCAGTCGGGTGGAACATGTCATCAGTGTTTGCAGTAACAATTAAACAATGTTACAGTCGTACCAGTGTGCCTGCGAAGATGCTTTGCTGTGAGAATGAACCGGACACTACGACCCTGGACAAGATTGTCCTTGTTTGCAAATTTATGCTTTAGTGTTTTTGCCAAGACTAGCACTGAAGCTAACATGAGTTAATGAAAACTCTGGTTACTTTCTTTTATCTGTACTTTACTCAGTGTTCGACACCACTGACATCTGTCTGAGTCTGACAGCTTATTTTGGTCTTTCACAAATCAGACACACACTCATCACTGTTTTCTATCTTATAAATAAATGATTGAATCCACGTTAAATATCGTCCTCCTTACATGTGTTTATTGACAGCTCACAAATGTTCTCTTGACTAGCAGCATAACAGTTAACTGTGTAAAAGGCGGAATAACACTTCTCTAACATTAACAATGCAAAATGACAAATGTTACCACGTTACAAACTGACTGTGAAGACTAAATAATTCACAATGCATCGGCCACGTGTCTCCATGGAGGACGGAGGTAAGCGGTTCAGATTATTGTCCCAATGTGATCCATCCCGCTCAGATAGGTTCAGTCCGGATATGTCCTCAAACCTCGCCAAATAAATCTTCTTTGTGCTAGACATTAAATTATCCCTGTACGGCCCTTCTCTTTTGCACGTTTTTTCACCAATGTTCTCCAAAGCTATTGTTTTGACAGTCAAACCTGTACAACCGTCATGGCGGCACGACTCCGCCCCGCTGAGAATTGTCATGTGACTCCTCAGGCTCTATACCTGAGACCGGTAGGTGATGGCACTTGTTTTTATGAAAACTTTGTAATATCTTAAAGGCCCTGTACCTGATTTTATTTTAATCTCTTTCAGAGAAATGCTTTCTACACGGTATAATGTGTTAAAAGAGGTAATTTCATAAAAATAAATCACTCATTGATTGTGTATATGCATGAATCCAGGCCTTTTTAGTTTAGGTTTCTAAGGATGGTGTGTTGCTCTCCTCACGCCAATGCGGTTCATTCGACATAAGTTTCGGTTTCCAATCAGCCACTCACAGCGTTTTCTAACGAGGAGCTCCCTCCTCTCTCGTGTGCACGGCAGCACTTGTAAACAGAACTGCATGGCGTCTGCTGAAGGGAAAGTGGCGATACCGCAGCAAAACAGCCTGTAAGCATCAAAACTGAGGAGAAGAGAGGCTTGAAACGCACGAGAGACCAAAGAAGGAATAAAGTTCATGTTCTCGGTGGATTGTACTGCAGGTAGAGAGCAGCTGGACGCCTCGGACTGAATGTGGACTGGAAGTCCACCTGGACAAGTATTTTTTTCAATAACTTTCTTCTCAGTAACATTTACGTCCTCGGGTGCTGGCGCTTCCTCTGCTGGTCTACGTATATAATAGTGATATTTACACCGTATATAATAGTGATATTTACACGTAACACGACGAAGCTTTACAACACTGCTTCTCTAAGTGGCCGGGTAGAAACTTTATCAGGCTGTCATGTTGTAACGTCGCCTATAACATCATAACTCGTCATAACTGTGCATCTGTTTACATAACTGTAGTTACGGTAAACTACCGGTTATGACAGAAAATGTCATTTAGCTGATCAGCAGCCATTTACTGCAACCAAAGCAGTAATTTCACTGGAAGACGCAAGTTTTCTCTGGAGAGTTTCTTTGTGCATGATTATGAAACGTGCACGTTATTTCGTGCATGTTAAGTGGGAGGAGAGAAAAACAAGAGCAGGAGCGTTTCTCACTGGGAGAAACAGTTAGGGGCGGGGCTTACAGTTCAAACTACACTGTTCACCTCGCTCACGGTTCGCAAATGTGCAAAATCAGGTATAGCGCCTTTAAGCATCACGTGTAATTGTTGTGTAATTTTTCAATACACAGAGTAATACCTCTCTGAAAATTAATTTTACTATACAGTACAACACTAGTGATAAAAAATCACAAAGAGCCCAAAACTTAGTGGTGTGATGACAAAACAATCATGTTTAAATATGTGAGAGGTGGTTGAGCAGAAATCATATGACCTTACCTGGGGGAGCCTTCTGTAGGTCTGGCAACCAGGAAATGCTACAGCAGAATTTTTGGTGTTAATATGATAATTAAGAGAAATTTGACATAAAATGTGTAAAGTATGAGTCAATGTCATATACTCACATGATATTTTATTCAGTTGCTCCCAAGTGCTGGTTGTGAGCTTGGTGTAAGTTGGTCGGGGGCTAGGAATTCGGGTAACAGGGACCATGGGGGGAGATGGGACCTGGGGCAAATATCTTGGAGGGTGGTCCTTTCTAGACCTCCCAGGGGGCCAAATCAAACACCCCTTCTATTTTCAGACACACAAACAGATTAAAGATGTAAAAAAATTGAATAAATTATCAAAATTAAATGATACTTGCATTCATGCTGATTCTGTTAAATGTTGTTTATATATACATACATATACACACACACACAAATATAAATATATATTATATATACACACACAGTGGTGGAAAAAAGTGTGGACAAAATCAGTCCACCTACAGTGTGGTGGATAGAAAATAAATGAATAAATTCAGACCAAGTGTCTGTGTTTGGCAACTGTCTGTCTCCTTATAGAACAATGACACAACTGATGAAAATGAAAATGTTGTTGCAAACAGGAAACTGCACTGTAGTTTTAAAATTCAATTTAAATTAATTTAATTTCACTCAAACACAAGAGAAAAAGAAAAGTAAAACAGAATAAACAGGCACCACAGGCTTAATATGGTTAATGTTGTCCTACCTCCCATGTGGAAAGGCTAAATAACAGCATGCTTGAAATAAATTAATAATGATCAATTTAATAATCGCGCATTCTAATATCTGCTCGTAATAACAGTTATTTGAGCATTTCTTTTAAGACATAAAAAATAGCCTGCTACTCCTAAACATTTGCTGTTACCATTTTAAAGGCCTCCTTCCACTGAAAACCCGTTTAACTTGCTCCTTCTGAAATACGGAGGGTTTCCCCTTGTTTACTTACACATGCTGACTTGCTAGCATTGCGTTCCCTCCAGTCGGCTGTGCTTTCTCATCAGAGAAACAATACGAAGAAAAGAGCGAATCGGGAACAGCCTTGCACTTCTACGTCACATTGCAAATAGCGTATCCCACGTGGGGTTTATATCTGTCCATTGGAAGGCAGGTAACCCTCCACTACACACTAGAAGTGAAGACAGCAAGACTGTAGCTTCGGAGTTGAGAAGCTAATTAGCTAACTGTTTGTTAGCATGGCGGAACAAACTTGTTTGTCGGCTCTATTTCCTGTCTGTAACGAAATAAGAGCGGAGGGCGGAGCTTCCTTCATACACTGACGGGAGGCAGCCAATCAGACGGAAATTCATGAGAAGGACCCGGAAAAGCCTGCCGTTGGACCACAAGCCTCTCTTCTAGTATACAAATACAGCTGGATACAAAGCAACCAGAAGGTTTTTTTTAAACAGAAACGATGCAGAATGCATTCAATAATAATGGAGAACACAGAAATATTAATGAAATGACCATGGAAGTACAACTTTAAGAAAAGTGCCCAAGTATCACAATCCAGAAAGCCCGCTTCATCAGCGTCAGCCGACAGTGCCGACGACACTGAGCCAAAACCAGGCCAACTGCCTTTATTGTAATGCTGGCAGATGCCCGTACTGTTACTGTCGGGCCACATACTGTATTATGCGTGCCTGCCACACTGTGTCCAATGTCGGTAATATTGTGTCAAACCACAATCGGGCCAACTAAAAAAGAAAGTGTCAGCTCAACTACTGTTTTGGGCCACTGAAGAAGACGTGGTTCAGCCGACCCGGACTTCAACCAACACTGCCAGCGCCCAGCCAGAATCGGGCCAATTTTGCTTACTATGTGGGAAAGACAATTAACTGTACAAGCGAGTCCTGTGTGTTCTGACCGACACCCCATGGTGTACATCAAACCTCCGTACCAACGCCTAAACAGTCTAACATGAACATCACCCTAATAGGCCACATTTTTGGAATTTTTCCATATAACTCCATGGGCCGAGTGTTTGGTAAAAAATTACAAAAAAGGATTTCAATGAGTTCTAGAATGTTTCAATCCAGAACACACAAAATAAGGGAGTCGAGCTGCTTGGCGGAGGTCTGTGCTCGCCTAGTGCTTTTCTAGCTTGTACTGAATTTATGTTTTCTTTCATATAAAAAAATTCTGGAATGCGCTGCTAGGTAGCTGCAGTTTGTAACAGATCTACCTTAACTTTTGTGTTTTTTTCAAATATATTTATCTTTTTTATTGACATTACTTGTCAGATTAGGTTTTTTCTGGGAGGATTTTTATGCTGGTTTGAAGGCTGTGCAATTCAGGAGATTTTTCCTCATATATTTGGCTTTTTTCACTACTTGTTATGATGTGTATCCATAGCAATGGAAAAATTGTTTACCACCGGGATCAACTGTTAAAACTCTCCCAAATCAAGATTTTCAGCGAAATAACACGTCAAATCCCAGTGGAGTTAAGGAGAAAGACAAGAGGATGCAGGGCAGGGGTAAGGCAGAGAGAAAAACAGTGGAGATTTAAAATGTTTCTTCCAACTGTTGTGATGGGTAATGTGAGATCGCTAGCTAACAAGATGGACCAGCTTGAAGTGCTAACAAGGTATCAGATGGAATATAGAGAGTGCAGTATCATGTGTTTCACCGAGACATGGCTGCATGAACACATCCCGGGCTGCAATGCGTCTGTACACGGCTTCAAGACGGTCCGTGCAGACCGAAATAAACAGCTCAGCGGAAAGCGAAAGGGAGGCGGAATTGCAGTGCTGGTCAATCAGCGGTGGTGCCATCCAGGACACGTCACTGTCAAGGAGAAGATCTGCACAACAGACATTGAACTGTTAGCTGTGAGTTTCCGTCCGTATTATTTGCCCAGAGAGTTTGCCTGTGTTATTCTGGTAGCGGTTTATATAATACCAGGTACTGCACCAGACAGCCTGTGATGTCATCAGCTCCGTCGTGGCTAAACTACAAACACAGCATCCAAACCCATTCATGGCGATCTCTGGAGACTTCAACAACGTCTCCCTCTGCTACGTTGCCAATTTCCAGCAGTTTGTCAGCTGCTCCACCAGAGAAAATAAGATGTTGGACTTATTTTATGCAAATACTAAGAATGCATACAGCTCCTCTGCCCTGCCTCCTTTAGGAAGATCAGATCATAATCTGGTTCTTCTCACCTCCACCTACAAGCCCATCGTTCAGCAGCAACCAGTCATTAGGAGGACGATTAAAACCTGGTCTACTGAGGCTGAAGATGCTCTGAGAGGGTGCTTTGAGGCCACAGACTGGAATGTCCTCTGTGAACCTCATGGAGATGACATCAACGCCATGACTGAGTGTGTGACAGATTACATAAACTTCTGTGTGGACAACATCGTTCCAACAAAAACAGTGAGGTGCTTCCCCAATAACAAACCCTGGATCACCAGTGACCTGAAAAAGCTGCTGAACATCAAAAAGAAAGCTTTCAGGGATGGAGACAGGGAGTTACTGAAGACCACACAAAAACAACTGAAAACACAGACTAAGAAGTGCAAGGAGGACTACAGGAAGAAGTTGGAGAGCCAGCTCCAGCAGAACAACGTGAGGGATGTGTGGTCGGGAATGAAGAAGATCACTGGCTTTAAGTTAAAGGGGGACCAGACTGACGGAGGTCTGGACAGAGCTAACAAACTGAAAATGTTCATCAATAGGTTCAGTTCCCCCCCTGCTGACAACCCAACACACCACACACCCTCCATGAGCCCACAGCTTTCCTGTCCCACCTCCACTCTGTCACCCTGCACCTCAGTCATGGACCTGAACACAGCCCCCTCTCCCCCCACATCAGGACATCCTGAGACCTCTTTGCCTCCACCTCCAGCCTGACTGTCTCCTGTGACCAGGTCAAGAAACAACTAGAGAAACTGAACCGGAACAAGGCTGCAGGTCCAGATGGTGTCAGTCCCAGAGTTCTCAAGACCTGCTCAGAACAACTATGTCCGGTTCTCCAGCACCTTTTTAACACCAGCCTGAGACAGAACAGAGTTCCTGTGCTGTGGAAAACATCCTGTCTTGTTCCTGTCCCTAAAAAAACACAACCAGCTGAACCAAATGACTACAGACCAGTTGCTCTGACATCTCACATCATGAAAGTCCTGGAGAGACTCTTACTGGCTCACCTCAACAAGCAAGTCAGCACCTTTCAGGACCCATTACAGTTCGCATATCGTAACAGCGAGCATGCACTTTCACTGCAATTTTGGGGGAAAAAAGATGATCTATTCATCAAAATTACGCAAATTATCCTGGTTTTAGTGTGGGCTAAATAAGCTTATTGTCAAGTACATTGCTGCCTTTAAAACACTTTCTTTACTGTCCCATGCAGAACGCATGGTGGCAATGAGGCACAACAAATACGCCTTTTCTCATTCATTAAGAAAATAAAGGATTACAACCGTGGTTGGCAACTGGCGGTCCATGATTCCCTGGCCAGCAATATAGTTAACTTTTTTGATTTTCTAGAAAAATCGGCTGTTTGTTGTTTGCTGGTGATGAAAAAAAAATGGAGGGGCACAGTTGGTTTGGGGTTTTTTTTGTCTCTCCGTCTCGCTGCTCCCACATTACTCCGTCAGGACCAAGGATGCTCCCCTCCCCTCCCCGTCCATCCTCCAGTTGGCTCCTGACGATCACCCCATGCGTTTGACACTCACCTGGTCTGTTATCTAGGAACAAAGATCAATACATCGGCAAACAATCAGACTCACGAAACTCTTTGCTTGGATTTAGACTCTCAATCAGCCTGATTTTATATGTTTGGACCGTGGAAGGAAACCAGGAGAGAACACATCCACAAACCTAGCCTACCAGATTTATAAAATAAATCTGAAGTATACAGTCTGCATCATAAAGTGTGATTTATGAAGTGTGTTTGCGACTGGTAAAGGTGCTGGTTTCCAGTCTAACTGTTGCTGGAAACTAGGCAGATGTTACGCAGCAGACCAGTGGGTTCAAGGTGCGCGGTGACAACTCGGTCTGCCAGGCTGCTGAAATACACTTCCAAGAATACAAAAAATATGCCCCTATATAAACCAGTGAGGGGGGGGGGAGGAGGGAGCGTCTCCCCTCCAGTTCCATCTCCACAGTTATAGACCACAGGTTCCAGACCTGTCAGGCCCGGCACAAAGCGCACCAGACAAGGCTGTCATTTCCTGCTCACTGCCACATCGCCACCTCTCCCACAGTCCTCCTGCAGGAAAAATGAAGTTTCCAGAGAAATGTTGATGTTGACAGAGCAGCGTTGTTTTTGTCAGCTATCTGAGTTTTAGTCTTAGTCTTTTTGACGAAATGCTTCTTAGTTTTCGTCACATTTTAGTCATTTCTGATAGTTTTGGTCTAGTTTTAGTCAGTTAGGCTATATTAAAGGGACTTGAGGCAAGATTAAGAAATGAAACTCGCGGCTGCTGTGACTGGCGCTTCAGGTAACTGCAGCAACGAGCCAAGCCGTCACGAGAGCGTGCACAAACTGAAGCTATAATGTTGTTTACTCACCTTTTTCTCCGTAGTTACACTTTTTAGTGTCTTTCAGTTGATCTGGATCGTTTGCTGACAGCAGAATAATCCATAACAATCGCTTACAGTGTTTGAATTTACCGCGACCGTCTTTTTCCTGCATCAAAACTGCGGATGTAGCGTCATTTGACGTCACGTCCGCAGGGCAGCGCGGGAAATTCGGACACCGAATTGCAGCGCATTTTGCAGCACACAGCGTGTTCAAGGCAACGGAGAGAAACATGGGTGGAAACATTATTTTTGGTATTTAGCGCTTCATCACCCATTAGTATGAAAAAAAGGGACATTCATGTTTGGTTTTTTCAAATTCCTGCCTCAAGTCCCTTTAAAAAAGAAAAAAGTTTGAATTCAGGTCAGTAAGTATTGGAAATTGGAATCAAAAATCCAGGCTATATCAAATGAAATTCATAAAACAATGAACCTTATTACTTTTTTATATTAATAATAATATAGCCTACAAGGCATTCTGTTTTTTCATGATGAATTATGTCCATAAACATTTCATTGTTTCTGGTCAACCAGAAACAATAAATCCACTTCAACTATTAAACAGCAGGAAGTTTAACCATCAACCTTCTTTATAGTTTCAAGACTTCTTCAACTCTTCAGAACCAAAGTTTTAAAGTCAGATTGTTCACGTCTCTGCAAACAAGACCAAATGACCTGAGAAAAGGATTCAGAGACATGGAGTCAGTGTTGGAGCAGTTTTAGGGTTGAAACCTGCAGCTCTGAATACAAGTCAGAGACAATGATGATCTGAGAGCAACAGAAACAAACACATCTTACTAATGAAGTTTCTATCTGATCTATAGCAGCGATCAGTGTTTGATTTCAGCCTTTAGATCTAAGAAATGCTGCTTGTGTTGGTCAGAAAGTTTGATTTAAAATGAAAACATTAATAATTAACAACGACGGGGTTTTCTGAGCAGTGTTTGGCAGGAAGTTGCAGCTCTGAAGGGAAACGGGGCGGGACCGACACCTGGTCTGATAGAGAGATGCTGAATTAACACCACACTGAGAGGATGGATCGCACAGCGCTGATGGTGTTTCTGTGTCTCTGGAGCTCAGGTAGGACTTCTCATCCTCACATACCTGCAGCTCTTCAGTCCCTCAACAAGGCTACAAACTGGACTTCCTCGTAGGGATGTATAGCGTTATGATTTTACCGATACTGATACCAATATCTGTGTTTCCATCACACCTAAAATTTTCATAAAACCTAAAACCGCAATTAAAAACTGGTAATGGAAACATTTTAATTTAGAAAACACTCATATCACAAAAAAGTTTTTACCCTCTTATGAGGATTTTCAGATGTTTTGATAAAGCAGTACGTCACTGAAGTGGAATGGAAACATTTTTTTTTTTTTGCATTTACACACCATCAGGCGTGACGTAGGGGGGCAGAAACCAGTTTTTCCTTCTTAATTATGATGTTTATGATCATTTACAAGCATTAACTGTGGATCAGAGTGGTGAGGGAAGTTTTACCAGTCACATATAGACCTGTATAAAAATCTGAAAATCGCTGTATTTTAGTGAAAAGAGTTCATTTTTCGATAGCATGTGGATATGAAGTTCTTCATGTATTAGTAACGACTGGCCACCAGTTATTTATGTTGTTTCCTCATATTTATAACATGACCACAACTCGGTTATCTCGTTGCCACATTGATTATTTGTTGCCACAATTTGACAACGCATGGCCACAGGATAACATCTTAGAGCCGTGTTTTAGTCCCCCCCCCCCCCGATGTTGTCAGATGGCGCTTTCATTTCCTGATGAGGCGCAGCAGTTGCTCCAAACCACAAAATGATTTGTATCTTCATCATCTTTTTTCATTTTGACTGACAAGGTCATAAAAATCCCACCATGATCTATTTTT
This sequence comes from Atherinomorus stipes, assembly GCA_023101725.1. Classification (NCBI taxonomy): domain Eukaryota; kingdom Metazoa; phylum Chordata; class Actinopteri; order Atheriniformes; family Atherinidae; genus Atherinomorus; species Atherinomorus stipes. The sequence continues at coordinate 466,618 of JALJCO010002690.1, forward strand.
ACTGGCGACTTTAATTTTTAAATAATCTAATCGACATATTAAATAGCATTTGATTTTCTCTCATCTTATTTAATTAATGTGAGGGGAAAATCCATTACTCATGTATTATATTATATTATTTCTTACATCTGTTGCAGAACATTTCGCCATCCTCCCTCCTGAGTGGTCCCAGTTCACAGGAGAATGTCCTGTATGTAGCTCCTACGGGAAAATCACGATTGTACGGTGTACATTCTTATCTTTATTGCAGGGGCAATATGAAACACTTTTATAACAATAATAAATTATATTGATGAGTAAATTAAACAAAAATAAAATTTAAATAAACATTTTTAAATTGCTTAATAATTCAGCTTCAGGTTAATACAAAATCATATATATGTATTTGATGGAAAATGTTCAAATATGAATTGTAATAATGACATTATAAATATACTATAACATAATGCGCAATGACCTGAATTAAACCAATCAAAAATAAAAATATCACTAACAGAAGCAGCATCAGCGTGAAGCTAGAATCTCTGGCTGGTTTCATGCAGAATTTCAATGCCTGAAATTCACAGAAGTAAAAACAAGCTGTATATTTTGTATCTGTACAGTGGTATCTTAATATTTACAACGGTATCATACTGACATTTTGACTGGCTGATATATAAGTAGCTATCGACTCCGGAGCATAAATATACCTATCCCTCACTGATATTGTTCAAATCTTAATTTCTAATACCGATATCAACTTATACCAATGCGGGCAACTGAAAGGTTGCCTTCTGCCTTCTGTTTGGGCCTCATTTCATAGACTGGATAAAAATACAACCACCCAAAATATAATAACCCAAATGCATGTGTGAGGACCAATGATCAAATGATCAAAAGTTTCTGTTTACAGCGAGGCACCAGGCAGGGCTGTCTGCTCTCCCCTTCTCTTTTACCATTTTCATTAAACAGTTAGCAGCCGCTATAAGACGAAAAAGTTTTAAAGGGCCGGCAAAAATATAAGCACAAAAGCCTTTTGAGCGACGTATAACTTTTCCTCCAAAACTCATTACTTTTCCCAGACAATCACATTGATTAAAGTCGCCCAAACGACAACCTTTTGAGAAGGTAAGTGGACGATACACTAAGCTAGAGAAGTGGTTTTTGATTAGTTAGGGTGAGAAAGGCTTAGAATTAAGTGTTCAAAAGAATTGTGACTAATTAGGTTGGGATTAATAATAGCCTGATTGGAAGATAGCAGCCACACCGCTAAATCGGCTGTAGTTTAGGAACATGGAAATTTAAGTAATTGGTGTAGTAGTTTCATTAATAGTAAATGTCCTCTGCTGCTGCAGGTTTCTGTAAGACAAAATAAATCAATATGATGATCACCAATCAGATCATTGACTAAAGAGACTTAAAGAAAGAGATCTGATATTAGTAGTCACATTTAATGGTTTTTTTTTTGTTTTGTTACATTTATTGTTTTCATTTTTTAAAAAGTTGGTGAAGAGAGACATAGCTGTGTTTGGCACACAATGAACTTGAGAGCACTGAAAAAAGAAAAAAATATTTTCCATTATGTCACAATTTGTATATAATTCAAAATTAAAGTAAGTCTTACTATATATATCGGGGCATTCCTGCGGTGGTGGGTTGGAAACTTTCTTGTCAGATGAGTCAGTACTGATGTTCTCTTCTGGGATCCAGGTCATGTCAACAGTAGGATAGAGGTTCGCTTTAGATATTTGTATGATGTCATACGTTAGAGGCTTTATTGTTTACCCCTGCAGGTATATGTTCTACATCAACACTAAAACATTAAGGGCTGTAACAAACGATTATTTTGATAATCAATTAGTCATCGATTATTTTGTCAATCAGTCGACTAATTGGATCATGTGAAAATTAAAGCATATTTACAGTACCAGTCAAAGGTTTGGACACTTTCTCGTTGAATCTAAAGGAAAACGTGTCCAAACTTTTGACTAGTAGCAAGGCCGGATTATCCAATGGGCATTCTGGGCACAGGCCCAGGGGCCCACGCCCACGTGGGGCCCACTGTGAGGAAATGAACAGAATCAGATTGGAGGCTCCGCTTGGCAGGAATACATAGGAATACATCATAGACTGTATATAATTACTGGACGTAGCTTCCGGTCTCTTCTGAATAGAGAAATGTGAAGCCAGTTGGGCGTGTCTTACCGTCGCCATCTTGCCGTGTCATGTACGTCGTCACTCCAGGAAAATACTAAAATGGGCACAACGCGGCCGCGGGGCAAATGATTCACAGCTGACGTACTGTGGGCTAAACGCTAACTGAGCTAACACGAAACTAAGAGGAGCTAACAAAGATAAGCCCCCTAAGCGGCATGGTTAAGGTAAGACATGCTTAGACTTGCAATTCGCTGACTAAACACCGCCGTTGTGAGACTCTGTAACAAACTGAGACCTTATTAAGAGCAAAGAAGGAGCTAGGAGCCTCCGGTCGGCAGGCGGAGCTTCCGGTCTGCCGCATGTCAATCATAAGGACACGCCCTTAATTATGTGTAATTTGAAGAATAAATAACATCTACGAATGAGTTACAAAAAAATTCACCCCCTCACAGTTGACATGAAGGTAAACTTGCCTAATAAACCTAAAATGATTTTTTGAACCAGGCTGTAAACCTGTTTTTTCTGCTGTGAAGTTGGCGTTTTTAACATGGGAGTCTATGGGGATTTGCTGCTGGAGCCAGCTCCCTAGCGGATGAAGGGAATATTACAGAAAATGTCATCCGGGTTGCATCCTACTGGCCCCGGAGGTTGCCGCTTGGAATACATGTAAATGCACGGTACTCCATCCAGTAGGGGGCCCAGAGGGCTAACCGACTATGAATACTACAGAGCAGCAGCTCTCTCAGTGGAGAGTTTGTAACTAGACTGGTGGACTGGCGAAGAACTCATGAAAGCGGCCCCCCGCTGCCTTTCGGTTGGCTTCCAGTAGCAGCGCCTTTTATGGATATGCTGCTGGCGGAATAAAATAAGGTACGTTGCTAACGTTCTTACAATGACCGTACTCTTCGACCTCTTCGAATTGACGTATTTAGAGATTCTGAAAGCTGAGAAGCGAGCTTTGCGCTGATATGCAGCACATTACGGTAAAGACACCGGTGTGTGCGCTGTGTTAGTGTGCAGCGGTGAGAAAAACGATCGAAGTGGTAAATAGTAGCGTTTTTGGAGTTTGTTGTGTGTTTACATTTATATATAAAGTAAAGGAAGATGAGAATTGAAAATAAAATTTTGTCCCTGTGAAGAAAATAAAGTTTTCTATTTTATGAGGAAAAGAGGCTCCGGGATTGGATGGGGATGAGGATGAGAGCAGTTGTACACTAGATATTTTTCTTACATTATGTCACCATTTATTTTAATGCTGGGGCAATTTTTCTTTTGGCTTTAACTAAAACTGCTGTTCATTTTCTATTTTGACTTTCTGTCTTATGTATCATTTTATTTTTATTATCAAACTAAAAATAATCTTGAGAGATTTAGTAGTTTCAATTTTTCCTTGAAAAAGGGGAGGAGAATTCGCACAAAAAATATTTGTGGGAGATTTATTAGATTAATTATTGAGCTTTATTAATTTAAAAAAGAGAAAATGGACCAGATGGACTGTAACTATTAAACTGGTAAGAGCAGGTTTATCTAATGAGGACAAGTTTTCTGCATGTTGATGAGAAAAGACAAGAAAAAACAAACAGAGACAGGATGATGGTGCACATACAGAAGCTCATTCAGCTCTGAGCAGCTCAGCCCATCCTCCTGGTGAGTTCGTGGCTGTCATGATGTTGAAGATAAAACAGAACTTTGACTATATCAGGTGAAAGCTTATCCATCAAGCTAGGAATGCTGAGTTATAGAATTTATAGAAAATAAATGACTCCAGTTCAGGCCCGGCCTTAACCAATCTGGTGCCCTAGGCAAGATTTTAGGTGGCGCCCCATTGCATCGCAGTACAATACTTGCCTTGCTAGTGTACATATACTCACAAAAAATGTATAAGCTTTGTCTTGGACATTCTTTTATTTAAATAAAACAATTTGCACATACAAAATATTTAAAAAAGAAACAAATACAAGAAATGAACTCGCCTGATGCTGCTGCATCACTGCTGGTTGTGTCGCTGAGGTGGAGGCGACAGGAAGATTCGCAACGGTGGGACTGAGAAACCTCAGCAGCGCATCTGAAGACAGAAGAGGAATATGTGACACCAGTCTAATAATAAACACATGATTTCAAGACTAAAATAAAATGAAATAATTTAAATGAAAAAATTGCATAATACAGTAGGCTACATGGAATATAGTGTATAATATACGATGCAATTTTTTAATTACTAAATTATATTAGTATTTCATATATCACGAATAATTTCAATTTTTTATTGTCATTACAGTGAAATGCTAATCAGCAGAATGCAAAGAATCAGTAAGCTGCAGTATAATATACTGAGCATGTGGGAACGTCATGCTGTAACATATATGATGGGCACTGATGCACAGTTAAACATGATCAATCAATCAATCAATCAAACTTTATTTATATAGCACTTTTCATACAAATAAAATGCAACTCAAAGTGCTTAACAAAAACAAAGACAATAAAAGACATGAAACCCTCATCCCTCCCACCCCCACAAAAAGACCAACAAACATATACATACTGTAAGCACACATACATGCACACATCCATGCACGCACACATGCACACACACGCACAGAGCACCCAGCCAAAAGAAAAAAGTCTAATGCAGTAACAGATACGGTAACATCGCAAAGCACTGAGGATCCAGGTGAGGAAAAACAACCTATAGGGGGGGGGGGGGGCCCTCCACGCCGAGAGGCGCCACAGCCTGAAGCCACAGGGAGCACTGCCAGAGAGACCCCCCGAACCAAACAGTCCAGGACAAACCCCACACATGGTGTGGAGTCCCCCAGTCCTCCTGGCCCAGGGGATCCCCAAGACAGCACCCCTGCAGGCAGACCGGACACAACTCCCAATGTGGAGGGCCCCCATGAGGAAACACTGGAGCTAAAAGCTAAATGCTTAAAAGTGCTGTAAACAGTTGTAAATAACTAAAAAAATCTATAAAAATTTGGCATTTAACCGTAAGACATAAGAATTAAATTTAAAAATAAAAATAAAAAATAAATAAATAATAATCTATGAAAGCAATAGAGAATAGAAATATTAAAACAATAAGGATAAAAGGGTAAATGAAATCAGATAAAAGCTAAATTAAAAAAGTGAGTCTTGAGTCTCCTTTTAAAAATAATGATAAACACACTTTAGACAATATGAGCTGTAACACAGCTAACAGCCTTATAACTATGAGAAATGAGTAGTATTTTGATTGACTGTTACAAGCTGGAAAAACGTGAGATAACCATGTAAATGCAATTAACAACACATGCTGACAGATCTCATATTTACACATTTGCCCAAGGAAAGTAAGAGGAGGGTACTTAAATGACTATTTTCCATAACAACTGGGCCCTTCTATAACATTAACTGATGTTAAAACTAACAGATAGTGTTGGCTATTTATTGATTAGCCAACCATGTTATGCTAATGGCTAATGCCGATGCCATTAGTGATCATTGTTCTGCAGCAGAACCTCTGGAACAGAAACATAATAATTAACATCATCTTTACTCTAACTCTCAGCTACCTCTTTTCTTTGTCGCATTTTTCCTCCTCTTCTTTTCTTTGTGTCCTCCCCTGGGCACCAGGCAGTTTGGGACGCTTTGTCATGTTGACTTTTTTGATTCAACAAAAAATGAAAACCGAGTAGCAGGTAAAGGAGGTCTGATGGTCTTGTTAGGAAAGTGGGCTACTATTTAATAGGCTTTGAAGTTAAATGTGGACTTATTCCTCGTTATTGTTTCTTAAGAAAAGAATAAGCCCTCTAAACATTAGTTGGTATTATTAATACTCTTGTGGCTGCTGTGATTGGCCCACTGGGGAAAGGGTATGTGCATGTTTCCCATCCTGCTTTGTGGCCCCCTATGTCTTGCTCTGACTCCACCATGAGTCAAGTGTATGTGTGATCCCTTCAGTGCCTCCCTGTTCGCGGGTCATACAGTACGTCCTCTGAGGAAAAGAAGTGTGTTAAATGACATGTTTTACACATAATACTAATTTTAAAATACGGAATATGTTTTCTATGGAATTTAAATTACTTTCTTCAGAGATCCCTACGCCCATGTTCATATTTGTAAGTTCAAAAGAAAGTGACGCACAGCTCACTACAATTTCTGGCGCCCCCTGATGGCAGGCGCCCTTAGCATTTGCCTATACTGCCCTAGCCACGGGCCGGCCCTGCTCCAGTTCTTCCTGAAGTCAACGATCATCTCTCATGTTGTGTTTGTGTTGAAGATGAGCTGATTCCGCACCATCTCACCAAGTGACTGAGCAGAAATGGTGAGAGTACAGGGCCTTGTGGTGCTTCAGTGCTGCTGACCTCCATCTCAGACACACTGTGGTCTGTTTGGTAGCTGGTCAGAAATCCAGGTGGTGGAGGAGGAATCCACCTGAAACTGGTGGAGCTTCTCACATACTGGAACAAAGCAGCTGAATCGTATTAAAAACACTTTAGAAATCAAAGAACATGACCCTCAAAGTGCTGCCTGATTGGTCCAGATGAGAGTGGGATCTCTAAAGCAGGTAGATGATGGTGCTTTCAACCTCAAGAACATTATGATATGGAAACTGGAATGGATCCTGAGATGTTGACTGCTTACTGAGGCGAGCCAATGACAGTTTCTGCAGGACTTTCATGATGTGAGGACAGCTGGTCTGTAGTCATCTGGCTCTGATAGTTTATAAAGACATAAGAGGAGGACAGAGAAAGAAAGAGATAGGAGGAAGACAAAAAAGACGCAAAGAAACTCCAGATATTTACATGCGCTATAGTTTGATTGCAGTATAGTGTTTTCATGTTGTTGCTGCCGGCTGAGAAATAATGTTTTACAATAATACTGAGTGAAATCTGAATGATGGACATTATATATGATGTCCTTTTGGTTGTGATTGGAGGGGCCCTTCAAGACTTTGTGCCCAGGGGCCCCCTGCTTCCTTAATCCGGGCTTGACTAGTAGTGTGTGTGTTTATTCATGTCAATAAACTATTCAAGAAAAGCTGACCAGACAGAAAAGCAGACAAGGCAGTGGAAGGTACAGTGGCAATTTGAGAGTAAAAACAAAGCTTGTAAACAATGAACGATTAGTCGGTTATGAAATTAGTCACCGACTATTTTGACATTTTGATAGTTGATGAATAGTCGAGTAGTCGATTAATCGATTAATCGACTAATCGTGGCAGCCCTCAAAACATGTGCTTTTTGCTTCTAAACATTTAACATCTGATGGCAACTTTATTTGTAAAAATCATCTTATTATTTACCAAAATCTAGACCTAAAAATAATTGTGCCTCCCTTTTCCTGCTCCGTGCACCTGCTTTATATATATACATTCGATTTTACAGCTGTGGCCCCTGGAAACCTCCATTTACACAAAGAAGTTATTAAATGAATGCATACAACAGGTGATATGAGGCGGTCTGCTGTTGTTCAGCATCAACATCCTGCCAATATTCTCTATTTCAGCTCAAACCAAACAAATAAACAAGACAAAAGGTTCATGGGACAGAAAAACCAATTGGCTGATGATGCCGACCGTGTCACAGCATGGGGAGGGGGGGGGGGGGGGGTTGCAGCAACGAGATACTGTCAGTTATATACTGTATACATGAGTACCTGCTGATTGACGAAAAGGTCTAAGGTTACACGGTGAGCCACACTGAAGCACAGATGACTACTGAGCCAGTTCTGGGACAACCACGGAAGCAGTGAAGCTACACTTTTCTCTAGCTTCGCTGCTTGTAACGCCTTCTAAGTCCTTAGAAACACAACAATGGATAAACAATATCAATGCATTGAATATGTAAACAATATCACAAAGCTCTAAATATACATGACTGTTATGAAATGAGCAAACTGGGCTCCCTTTTAAAGAATGTCAAAAACACTGCTACTGTATCTGATTAACATGAGCTAGCTTAATTGTGTTTTTATCCTGGACTAACGACCTAAGTAGATTGCCTCTGATGTAAAAAAAAAAAAATAAATAAATAAAATGTGAAAGTTGTGAAAGTAATGGAGCTGAAAAAGCATCCTCCAACCATCTCTGCATTCCTTAACTATGTCGTTTGTCCACTGGCTCGTTGATCACTTTTACTACCGTAGTAAGAACGGGTAATAGGCGAGACTGATCAATGAGAGTGATTGATTGGTGAGAGTAATGCTGCGACCTGGAAGCTGCGTGCACTCGTCAGACGTTTACAGCACGTAGCTAACATCATTCTGCTAGCAGTTAGCAACGTTCAGACAACGACATATGTTGTGTTTGTGACATGATACCTGTGTGCTAAATACTGGAGTGGCTCGTGCACGTTATTCTGCGGCTGGAGGAGGGAGCAATGAATCCAGCAGGTTGGTCTTGCGCATGTGCATTGTTCAAAAACTCGCTTTCTCTGCTTTCTGAAATGCCAAAACATCTTCTATAACGCCTTTAAATGGCGTGTCTAAACAAATAAAATACAGGTTTTTACAGATTACTTAGATTGAGCCTTTTTATTTTCAATATGATCTATTACTGCACCATTTTATCGCTTTTTATATCAATTTCCATCAGTTTTTTCTGTTGTCTCTGTTTTTGTAGTAAATTGTAGATTTTGTGTTTATACCCTAATTCTGATTTGTTCTTGTAGGAGTTTGATTTTATTCCTTGAATTATATGTGTGATAGTCACAAACACATTAATAGCCTATCTCATATTTATTTTTTATAGTATGTTATTCATGTTTATCAAGCCACATTTCAATAGGTTCAGTCTGTTAAAGGCAGATGGAATGATTTAGTTATAAAATAAACAAATAAACCTAAAATAAGATCATTACACTAATACAATGTTAAAATGTAAATGGGCCCTGGACCAGTTTGGAATGAAAAATTGGGCCCCATCATGAAAAAGGTTGAGAACCCCTGCTTTAGGCAACATTTAATTTGCATTATATCAAAAGTGTAACCTGCAATTTGCTCTTAAAGTTGTACCACTTCATATATTCTTCTACTCATGTATACTGTGCCTCCTCCTCCTCAGGGCTCAGAGCTGAACACACAGCAGGTAAACAGAGAAAATGACTAACAGTTGTCAAATACATCTGAAACATCCAATAGTTCATTCTGCATCTGTGTTCAGGAACGTCTGGTGACGTCAGGCTGGTTAGAGGTGCCAACCGCTGTTCTGGCACGCTGGAGCTGAAAAAGTGGGGAAAGTGGACTGCAATCTTTTCCGGTCGTTTTATCTGGAACCTGACATCAGCAGATGCAGTGTGCAGGCAGCTCGACTGTGGATCTGTGGTGTCATTAAGAACTCCAGTTTCCTCTGATGCACTGGAATCCGTGGAATCTGATTACAGCTACAGTTATTACTACTGGTCTACTGTTTCTTTTGTTGAGATCAAGTGTTCAGGTCAGTAACTTCCTTCTTTGTTCCTGCTGTGAAAAGAGAATATGAACCACATTTAAATAAAACGGGGCTTTAAAGTGCTGATGACACAACCACAGCTTCAAGTAATTTTGCAAAATAGCAACAAAAACAAAACAAGTAATTCTGTACAGTAAGAAGTCAGTCAGACTTGTATTCATATAAAAATATCTGATGTTTAATAGACCATCGTAGCAGCAGCTATCAGCTAGCAATTAGCCTCTCTGTGACACGATGTCAGCGTGAGAACCCGTTACAGTCGACTGATTGTTCTACATGCAGAATAGCAGCTGAGGAAAACATGAAAGATGGCTTCAGAACAGCTGGACTGGAACTGGTTTGTGTGGTGGGATCATCAGCCAGTTCAGAAGAGTGTGATGATGCTGAGGAAGATGGGGCCATCAGACCTTACAGGTTAGAACCAGACTAGAACTGGAAGTCAGCTGGCTGCAGCTCCAAGTCTTTCCCCAGCCCCCAGTCCACTCAGTTCAGCTCCAGCCTGCAAGACCCACACCGAGCAGACTCAAGACTGTAAAGAGCGACCGAGAACAGCACCGAGCAGACCCATAATTGTAAAATAGCTGCTTCAACGTGCACCAAGTGGGCCAAGATCTGCAACAGTACAAGGCAGTCAGGAGTGACAGTGGATAGGTACTCACAGCTAACCATTAGCATTCAGCTAATTGCTAGCACACAGCTAACTCAAGGCAAATAATTAGCCTTGAAAAATGAGAAGATACAAACTTATGTGGTTCCAGTCAAGCTTGAAATAGTTCCTGTTTATTTAGATGATGATGGAGGGAAGGATGAAAGCAGCCGGAGAAGTCCCGTGATGACCGGAGAAGCAGATGTTTCTCTGCATCACGCCTCTGAGTAACAAACGCCGGTGGAGGAAGAGTGTTCCAGCAGACATGACTGCAGTTCCATGTGTTAGAAGTCTCAACACGTTGGTGACTGAAGCTCCAATGAACAGAAGCTGCAGACAGGAGAACTTTACCAGCAGACATGCAGGAGGCTACCACTGCAAACTGGTTATTCTGACCTGCTTCTTTATCCACTTCCAATGTAACTCAGAATCTGTACGAAACTTAAATAAACCAACACCATCCTTACCAGCTTTAGCAATACACAAAGGCTGAGCCGTAACTTTTCATCGTGAAACTGGATAAGTAACTCAAAAACTGCTACAAAGCCGCTAGCTTCCATGTTAACAGAGCTGTGGAGGTTCATCCATGAAGGTCTTGTCATGTTGGGGCAAGCATCGCCACAGTCTAGTCATGTGCAGCTGTGTTTCCTTACAACTAGTTTATGCAGGCACACTTGTATCTGTTACATTAGATCATCATGAAGAACGGTTTTTGTATAAAACATGGCAAAAAATATCAAAAACATGTCATCAGCACTTTAAATCAATAAAAAGTTCATGTAAGAAAACATTGACAGTGAAATAGTGAATGTTGACATAATGAATTCACTAATCTTCCAAAAGCTTCTGGATATAATTAATTGAAGGCTACAGAGGAGGATTAACCTTAAATTTTACTCTGTCATTCATGTAACCTGAAAACATTTTGGATGCTGGACGTACACACAAGCATGTAAAACAAAAAGATCATTTCCATCAAACAAACAAATTAAGAAGAAGAAAGCATAAACGCTTGTCTTAAAAAAAAGCAAGTAGAATTAAAATTACTAAATTATTATTATTATTAAATCAAGTAGCCAAGTAGAGGACAGATTTCTGAAAATTCTCCTCACAAAGTTCCTTGTTCACCCCGATTTATTTGTATTTCCATCCTCAGCAGACTTGGTGGTAATCTTTTAAAGTGGTCTTGATTAGCAGTTCTCCAGCTTTCTGAAGGTCTTCAAAAGTCTTTCTTTGAATATTTAGCTTTTCCTCCACATTTTTGACATTATGTGACAACACTTGAAGGGGCAATAAGCAGATTAATTAAAGGGGCAACAAGCAGAAAGTAATAATTTCTAGATAGAAGAAATTAAAAATATTAATGCGAAGAACTAGATATGTCATTTCATCAAGAGTATAGCATGATGTCACACATTGGCCCAATCTCAATTCTCCCCCTTAGCCTTTCCCTTCCGTTTTGCATGTTCATGTGTAGGGGTGTCTCAGTCCTGTTTGGACAGAGGGGTAGGGGTATATACCCCTTCAAATGAGAAATTTTCATATCCGCACTTAAGACAGAAGGGTATGACAAATCTGTGAATCTACGGCAAGATGGCTGTTACTGAGTCCAAAAACATCCACAAATTTTCTCCATAGTTGAGGTTAATTCATTAACATAGGTTCAGGAGCAGGACCACGCCTCAACCACACCTGCCTCCAATCTCACTAATCACCGAGCAGCCTTAAATACTCGCTCACCTCATCAACTCAGTTTCTTGTTCTCTCGACGACCTACCGACGTTCCTGCCGTTGCTGCGTTCGCTGCTTCTCATCATCTTCCTCGCCCGCCGGTGGCCCTCGTTCCCTCATTGCTGATCGTCCATTGCAACCACTGTGGGCGGCTGCTCTCCTCGGACGACTAGTTTTCCAGCGCTCCAACCGCAGCCCGACGCCCCGCCTGTACTCCACGCATTTCATGTCTTCACCTTTCGGTTCACGGATCGTCTCTCCTCCTCGCACGGTCGGGCCTCATGGCCGCCGGCTTCGCCGCTCTTCTCGCTCCTCGGACCCGCTGTCCTGCAGACTCCACGCCGTTCGAGCGGCGCACCGCAGTCGGACCAGCTTCCCGGCCCGCGGCCGCCTTCTCTTGCCCAAACAGTTCCCGCCGGCGGTGCCAGGTCTTCGGCACTTCCTGCTCCTCCGGTCGGCTTCCTCCTGGCCGGTTTCTCGCAACGTCGCAGCCCCGCCTCTGCCGCCTGCAACACTCTGGGTTGTCTCTCCCGCACCCGCGGAGCAGGTGCGGGAGAGACAACCCAGAGCTCTCTCGGCTCGTTTCCTTCTCTTTTCCTCCCATTCGTCTCTTGCCGTCCCGGCGCTGTCCGACCGCGTCCGCTTCTTCTCGACCTCGTTTCCTTTCTTCTGGTACTGGTTACACCGCGGCTCCTTACTCTCATCCACACGTATCAGCGCCGCCACAGCCAGTCCTCACCTGTCCTCTAGTGATGTGTCGTTCACGAACGATTCGTTCAATATGAACTAATCTTTTATATGACTCGGAAGTAATGAGTCCTCTCAAAGAGCGATTCGTTCATTTTCATGCACTGCGCTCTCTTGCCACATTGCAGCAGCTGTAAGCTCAGCCAGCCAGCAGGACGACAGGAAACAGAAATGATTAGTTCATGACTCAACCAACTGTGTCGGTCCACAGGTATCGTTCTTTTGTGACAGTCAGGCTGCTCAGGCTGTGTGGTGAGGAGGAGCAAGCACTTTAGTTCGTTCATAATCTTTAATACGGATCAGTACAGATCTTTCTTTCGTTCATTTGTCATGTGAGGGCTGCGCTGCGGTCACAGGGCTGTGGAGAGGAGACCAACAAGGAATGATGTCTGGTATCTTATGTTCATTCATCCGGCCCATAGCCGCTTCAGCTGTGGCTCTCATCAGTCCATCAGGGCCTCCACCCGCTCCAACCGCTGCTCAGCTTCTCACCGCATTCTCACACTGGGCCACGTGCTGCCCTCTACCACAGACACGGCCTCAACACGCTCCAGCCGCTGCTCAGCTTCTCGCCACGTTCTCTCACACTGGGCCACATGCTGCCCTCTACCACGAACACGGCCTCCGCCTCAGACATAGCCTCCGCCCGCTCCAACCGCTGCTCAGCTTCTCGCCATGTTCTCTTGCACTGGGCCACGTGCTGCCCTCTACCACGCCCATGGCCTCCGCCTCAGACACAGCCTCCGCCCGCTCCAACCGCTGCTCAGCTTCTCGCCATGTTCTCTTGCACTGGGCCACGTGCTGGCCTTTACCATGGACACGGCCTCCACCCGCTCCAACCGCCGCTCAGCTTCTCGCCACGTTCTCTCACACTGGGCCACATGCTGCCCTCTGCCACGAACACGGCCGGCACAGCCCTCAGATAACCACCTCCCTGATTCTATCTGGGTCCCATGCCATCTCTCCGCCATCTTTAGTCCAGGACTGGTGGCTGCTCGCTCCACCGCTCTCCCCGGCCCTCTGACGGCCTTTTGGCCACGCTCGCCGCCTCAGCGGCGCCTCTGTCAGCTGGTCTCCTCTGGCCCTCCACCGGTTCTGCGATGGCTCTTGCTAGCCTATTGGGCCTTTGCCTGCTCCAACCAGGGCACGCCTCCACGCCGAAGTCTCTCACGGTCTGCCATGCACGACCCTCGGCACGGTCTCCCACCACGGTCTCCTGGACTCTTGATCTCACTGCCTCGATTCACAGTGCATCTGTTGAGCCAGCCTCTCCAACTCTCAGCCGCTTCAACGGTCGCTCTCCCCGGTCTATTCACGCTATTCACGGCGGTCGCTCGCACTCTCCGCTGCACATCCCTCAGCCACACGCCCGACTGGGCTGCCACGGGTACCAGCCCTGCCTTCTCCCCGGCTCCACCGTTCTCCCCTGCCATCTCCCGGGGCACCCTCCCACAATTTGCCTCCGCCTGGCCCGTCTGGCACACGCCAACGTGTCTCTTCCGCCTCTGCTCAGTCTTTCACGGAGCCTTCTCTGCTCATTTCTTCCTTCTTTTCCTCCCTTCCGTCTCTGGCCGTCCCGGCACCGCCGACGGCCGCTCTCGCTTTTTCTCAGCTTCCGATTCCTCGTGTTTTCTTGGCTGCCGGCTCCGCCGCAGCCTCTTCCTTTCCTTCTTGCGTTCTGGTGCGGCCACAGCCGTGCCCCTCCTGCCCTCTTCGGGGGCCCCAGCCCTTTCTGCCTTTTCTGGCTTTTCTGCCCTCTCCTCCTTTCGTTCTGGCTTATTTTTTCCTTGTTCCCTCTCTGCCCCTCTCCCTGCTTCTGCCCATTTTTTTTTTTTTTTGTGCAAATTGCTTCTGGCTGTCCTGGGTCTCACAGATGGCTACCGCCATGCCACCCATCCAGCCGCCTGTCTCTGCCCTGCATCCCGGTGGCTCCTGTCTCCTGGTTTTGGCGGGTCACTTTGTTGACTTGGTGCTGTTATTGTACCCTTCTTTTGCTTTTGCTCAGCTGTCAGGGTCTCGCATGCCGCTCCCGGCACCGTCGCCTGACTTCGTGGCCCGGCATCTTACTTTTCTTTTTGGGGATCACCCTCAACTCCTTTTCCTTTCAGACCTCCTTGCCTCTGGAAAAGGTCAAGCGCATCTTGAGTCTCCTCTCCAACTACGTGCTGGTGGATGAATGCACACAACGGCAGCCCTCATGGGTCATCTCGCTTATGCCATGCGCATTGGCTCAGACTTCAAACTTCTCGATTCAGCTTCGGTCTTGTGCTCTTTACCTGCAGTACCCCATCATTATAGCCGCCATTCTCTGGGGTCATAAACGGTCCTGTAGGTCAATCCTAATTCATTCTGACGATTCCACTGCAGTCAATGTCACCTACAAGGCCATTCCCGTTCCCTTACGATCATACAGCCCATTCGCATACTCGTCTTGATCTCAGCACAGCATCAGTTCCTCCCTCAGAGCTGCCTACATTCCGAGCCTCTTAACAAGTATTCGCTCCGAATCAGACCAACACCAGACTCCAGTCCCTCCATTCACCAACCATCTTCAGTAAGATCACTATTCACTGTCTGTTGCCTCAAGTGAAGCCATCCTTGACAGTCTCGCTCCATGCATACTCTCAGCCTACCTCACCGGCTGGAACAGTTTCAAAACGTATCATTCTGTCTATTAACTCGCTTCCCTCAGTTTGACATTACCACACTTTACAGTTACATCGCCTGTATTTTCTCTTTCCAAAGAATTCTCTGTTCCACCATCCACACTTACCTTTCCGGTGTATTCTTCTGTCGGCTCTTGCTTGGCTCTTCGTGTCCATTTTTCACTCATTGTCATGTCACCAGGCTCTTAAACAGACTTCGAAAATGAGAGTCAGCTCCGACAACGATACACCTTCCTCTCAGTTGGACTTTCTCCACCTCTGCATAAACACGTTAAGACCAGGAAACTGTTCTACCATTGATCAGACCTTGGAAGCAGTCATTTTGGCATCCTATGATCCTCTGAATTTTGCACCTACAACGTCCATTTTCAACTCCTTTTCACCCCTGCCTCTCAGACATCTGCTACTCACCTGACTGTCTCGTATTCACGCTTAAAAGAAAAACAGATCAACTCGGAATCTCTTCCCCATTTATCTGTTTGAATTGTATTCACACCTCAGCCCTTAAGAACCAGTTCCAGACTACTTCCAACTTGGACTGCAATCAACTGCCTCACCTCTGGATCCGCTCTTCACTGAGAAAAGGAAATTGGCTACTAGATTCTGGTTCAGCAACCATTTCTGTCGAGTCCGTCTGTCCGGCTTAGAATCAGAACACTATTCCATCCATTCATTCCGCATCGGCGCAGCCACCACCGCCTCCAGATTCGATGTATCAGACCAAAATATTTAGTTGCTCAGACGCTGGTCTTAGCAAGCCTATCGTTCAAACGTTTGCTATAACCTTTCAGATATACGTAGAGCTCATTTACTTCTTGGCTCTGGCCAGTCATTTTGGGGGTTCCCTAAGCCGGACTCACTATCGAAAGACTACACCCCCACACTAGGTCTTCCTCCGGCTCATCATCATATCTCAATCTTTCTTTCAATCAATCAATCAATCAATCAATCAATCAATCAATCAATCAATCAATCAATCAATCAATCCTTCATCATCATCATCGTCATCATCACTCCTTTTGTTGTGGCGTGGTCCTTGCTAGTGAAATGAGGTTAATTCATTCACATAGGTTCAGGAGCAGGACCACGCCTCAACCACACCTGCCTCCAATCTCACTAATCACCGAGCAGCCTTAAATACTCGCTCACCTCATCAACTCAGTTACTCGTTCTCTCGACGACCCTCCCTTTCCCTCCCTTTCCTCTTGTTGCATCTCCTCTACCTTCCCTTTTGCCTCGTCCGCCTGCTTCATTCGGCCTTTCTCCATCTGCTGCCCCTCCCTGGCCTTTGCCCCCCCTCTTCTCTGCCTCCCTTCTCCTTCCTGCTGTCCTACTTCTTTCCCATCATCTGACCGTCTCCACCATTCTTGTTCCTTGTCAGCTTCCTTCTCTTCTTTTGGGTTCCATCTGAGGGGGGGTTCCGGACTCACTATCGAAAGACTACACCCCCACACTAGGTCTTCCTCCGGCTCATCATCATATCTCATTCTTTCTTTCAATCAATCAATCAATCCTTCATCATCATCATCATCGTCATCATCACTTCTTTTGTTGTGGCGTGGTCCTTGCTAGTGAAATAAAGTTTTATAATGTATGACAACAGTTGTATTGTCTAGTTTAACGTTGTTTAAATGTTTAACGTCGTTTTCTTTATAAAATGCACATGAAACAAAAATGGCTAGTACTACGTAAACACTACCAGGCTGAAAACCAGCGGTGCTCTGTAGGCAGCCCTGACAATTTACAATGATAGATGATCAATCAAAAGTTCAGCAACATCGCTGCTGGTCTTCGGTTACATGGAGACCAACATGGAACACAACTCATGCGGGAATGTCATGCACAGATTACACTCACAGTTATAGATGGCATTATTTCTCTAGATTTCCAGCAACAGCTCATCTGCTTAAATATAACCCAGCAAGCTCACTGATGACGTATGCAATTGTTGAAGAAGTGTCCCAATTCTTAGGGGTTGACTTTCAGCCCTCCCCTTCATGGCTTTGTTTGAAGTGGTAAGGCCCAAGGAGTAAGGGTCCTAAAGAAAGATGAGATTGGGCCATTGCCTTTCTGTGCTGATCTCCAGCATCATTTTTACAAGCCAGTGCAGAATAGTTGACTTGGTATTTCAGACTTCTTTCGACAACAATTGGTCATCAAATCAAATTAAACTTTAGTCATAAAGTGCTTTTCCTGCAAAAAGCAACACAAGGTGCTTAACAATCTTTAAAAGGGCCATCTTGGTGCTGCTGTTTGTCCTAAAACCAAATTGATATTTTTTTCAAGAATATTGTGCTTAAGTAAAAACTCATGCAACTGAATAAAAACAACTTTTTCTATATTTTTACTTAAAAATGGTAAGGTGGATACAGGTCTGTAGTTATCAAGAATGTTTGTCTAAATTACTCTAAAAGGGACCTTACCACCTCCGTTGTACAGGCAGCGGGAAAGACACCCATCTGAAGAGAGCAAGTCGCTATGTTTAAAGACTCAAAGAAAACATAAAAACATTTACTCACACTCTTTCTTTTCCTTCCAGACTCTGTCAGGCTGGTTAACGGGCTGTGTTCAGGTAGACTGGAGGTAAAGTCCAACCAGTCCTGGTCCCCAGTGAGTGAAAATGGTTTCGACATACGAGATGCAGAGGTGGTCTGTAGGGAGCTCAGCTGTGGGGCTCCTTCAGTCCTCCACGGGGTGCTCTTTGGAGAAACAGATGCTCCAACATGGAGCAAAGAGTTCCAGTGTAAAGGCAATGAATCTGCTCTCCTGGACTGTGACAGTTCTACTGCAAAAATATATTCTGGTAAAGCTGTTGGACTCACCTGCTCAGGTAAAACAAAGCCTCATGAATGAAAAAGAATTAGATTAGTTTTTATTTTCTTAAAGGGACTAGAGGCAGGAATTTAAAAAAAAACAAACAAACATGCATGTCCATTTTTTTAATACTAATGGGTGATGAAGCGCTAAACAACAAAAATAAAGTTTCCACCCACGTTTCTCTCCGTTGCCTTGAACAGGTTGTGTGCTGCAAAATGCGCTGCAATTTGGTGTCCGAATGTCCCACGTTGCACTGCGAATTGACGTCAAATGACACTACATCAGCAGTTTTGTTACAGGAAGAAGGCAGTCGCGGTAAATTCAAACACTGTAAGCGATAGTTATGGATTCTTCTGCCATCAGCAAACGATCCAGATCAATTGAAAGACACTAAAAAGTGGAACTACGAAGAAAAAGTGTAGTAAACAACATTATAGCTTCAGTTTGTGCTCCCGTGACGGCTTGGCTCGTGGCTGCAGTTACCTGAAGCGGCAGTCGTGAGTTTCGTTTCTTAATCTTGCCTCAAGTCCCTTTAAGGGAGATTTCTCGACAACTGTAACAACCCTTGTCAGTGTCCAGGGGAAAATAAAGGTGGCAACATAATGGTCAGAGACAAGCAGGTTCAAACAAAATGGATTTATTCACAGTCGACAAAAACAGGGTAGCAATATTATGCTACAAACACAACATGGGCTCAAAAGACAAACAAAGGAAAGGCAGGTCACAGACCTCCTTGAAAGGCAATTTACAATAACAAACAACAGTGTCTGACCAACAAACAAGCCAAATTCAAATGAACCAACCACAAGAGCTCTGAGGAAAATGTTAAATCTACACAAAACGGTTTTACCTTACAGTCTCAACTAAGTTAAAGGCTCTAAATCAGACTTAAAGTGCCAGTGGCATGAAATTCCTAGCGACTTTTGGTCCCTTTTTTGTCAGACTCTAAGTACCTTAATAGTGTATGAATGGCCTGTTCGCCGTAATTCAGCCTTGTCGTAGAATAGCAGGCGCTACTAGTTAGCACTACCATTAGCACTGGTGTACAATGACCGAGTTTGGTGGGCGGAACCAGAAGGCACGCTTGTTACCATGTGCTTCTGTTGTCAGTAAGTCTCTATGGTCTGCATCTGATAAAACACGGTGCTCTCAAGGAAAGGGGAGGAGGCGGAGTGATATGGAGATACCTGGAGACATTCGCCTCTCCTCATGCTCATGTTTGAGTAAAAAAAAGAGTTGCTGTGTTATGTTGAACACGGCTGCACGTCAGGCTTGAAGAAGTTCGTATTGAGCATCTGCAGACCTATACAGGACATACGGCGATGACGGCGTCACCAACCTGACACTGGCGGAGATGCAGAGTGAGTAAACGAGAATCCGGTTTAAGAAGAAAACAGCATCATATTCCAGCAACAAGTTTCCCTGAATTACTTCTTTCATCCATGACCCGAATTCAGTTAATAGTTAATACTAACGATATGTTACACTAGTTCTGCACGTTACATCTGTCTTCGTCTGACTAGAGCGGTACAGAAACAGAGATGATGATGATGATGATGATGATGAAGGACTGATTGCAAACTTGAGTCAATGTGCACAGCCGAATACACGCGGGCACAAATGGAAGAATTATAAACTGGAATCATCACAAACATCGGTGTCCCTCAGAGATAAAAGACATGAACATCATGAGAAACGTTTATTAGAAACTACGTGTTTCTTCATGGTGGCTGGAAGCAGTTATAACCACGCAGACCTGAAGCTTCCCCTCTCCTGCGGAGGAGACGGAGCCACAGGGAGATTTTCTGTTATATATATTGGTCAGCACATTCCTGCAGAAATGAAACCCATCCACAAGCTTTTCAGAAGGAGGACAAAAAGAATGGTGTTGTCCTTTGTACAGCAGATACAGAGCAGTTCTCATGCAAACTGGACGCAATGCTGTTGTTTTTTGTCGTAGGTCTCTGAGGGAAGGACTTGGAGAGTATAGTTCGGAGAAGGGAGATAATTGGCTGGAAATCAGTGACGTACAGTAGTATGCTGTGTCAGGAGTTAATATGCCGGGCTGCCAATCAGCCCATTTGTGAATACTAATTTCACTATGTAGGCGGACACACCCAGGGAAAAAGGAAACACAAATTTATCATTTAACCCCTTTGGGGACATAGACAGGCTGGGGAAACTAAAATATATCATCCAAAACCTCAAAAAACGCAAATTTCATACCAGGGGCACTTTAAGTCCAGCGTTAGTCACAACAGCAAAACCCAGAGGCAAACTGTGCTCAGTGAACACAGCTGCCCAGAATGGAGGCAGACGAGGGCTTTTAAGCTGCACGGGCATGATTTCTGGCCAATCATAGAAGGGTGGGGAAACAGGCATCCAATCCCCACAGCCCTTTGAACACAAGAGGGCGACACCCACAGGGAGGATGTTCAGGCCAGTTACCCAGAAGTGCTGGGACACAGTTATTTGCATACAGTACAGTACAAACAAAATCAAGGCCTTGCAGGCCGCAAAGCCCAAGGTTGTAACAACAACCTTCCAATAAATAAATGGAAACAAACTTGTTTCTGTTTGGAGGAATTCAGCTCTTTGATGAAGTTTGTTTTTACCCAGAACTTGAAGACATCCGGCTGGTTGGAGGAAGCAGCCGATGTAATGGCTCTGTGGAAATGAAACGGAGGGGGGAGTGGAAATCAGTCCATTCACTTTATTGGACCCTGGAGAATGCAGGTGAAGTGTGTAAACAGCTGAACTGTGGTGGTGTGGTTTCAACCAGAAAAAAGACGACCTCAGGAAGATTTGTCTGGAGGCTGAATCAGGGCTGTCGTGAAACTAATCTGCTGAAGTGCTTTGACGAGATTGCACATTCCTCTGAATCAACAGAAGTAATCTGCTCAGGTAAGATCTAACACATCACTAATTAATGTATTTTTAACATTTCAGATAAGACAAATAACATGGTTTCACAAAATACATAATGGAAGCACAAGAATAAAATAGAAAATTTAAAGATGGAGGTGGTGAAAGAGAGAGAAAGAGGTTTTTTCTGTTCTTGAAAAGAACCCACTTTCCTTAGTGCACAGCAATAAGGAATGCCTTGGACCAAAAAAAAAAAACACCCATTATCTCAAATTGGAGGTTTAGGCGGGTTTTTGTCAAGCCAGAAAGCATTGCTATGTGAGTCCAAAGCTGCTCTGTTGGACTGAGATGGGGAGAAAAAAAAAAAAAAGGGAAGGAAGGGGGGGGGGGGGGAAGGGGGGGGGGGGGGGGGAAAAAAAGCGGGGAAAGAGAGGGGGCGGGGAAAAGCCCGAAAAGAAAAGAAAAACGAGGGGGGGGGGAAAAAAAAACAAAAACAACAAAGGACAGGGGATGGGGGAGTAAGGAAATTTATGACCTGGTGACTGTGGAGGACACTTGAGTACAGTGAACTCATGGTCATGCTCAAGAAAGCAGTTGGAGATGATGTGAGCTTTGTGACATGGTGCATTATCCTGCTGGAAGTAGCATCAGAAGATGCGCCACTTTGGTCATATAGGGATGCACATGGTCAGCAACAATACTCAGGTAGGCTTTGGTGGTTAAATCATGCCATTCTGGTACAAAGGGGCCCAATTTTACTATATGCACCGCGGGTTTGAGAAGACTGTAATTTCATCTGTGTTGTATGCCTAACATGTGACACATTTGACAATTTGACAATAAAGTTTACTTTGACTTTGACAAAGTGGGCCAAGAAAATCTCCCCCACACCATTAAACCAGCAGCAGCCTGAAGTCTTGATCCAGGGCAGGATGGATCCACGCTTTCATGATGTTTCCAGCAAATTCTGAGCCTAGCATCTTAATGTGTAGCTGAAATGGAGACTCATCAGACCACCAACATTTCTCCATCTTCTATTGTCCAGAGTCTTTGTGAATTACAGCCTCAGTTTGCTGTTATTAGCTGACAGGAGTGGCACCCGGTGTGGTCTTCTGCTGCATTCTGGTACAGACAACTGCTACTCACTGGATATTTTCTTCAGATCGTATCGTACCGTCTTCTTCCGCTCATCCGGGGTCAAGTCCCAGGGGCAGCTGCCTAAGCAGGGAAACCCAGACTTCCCTCTCCCCAGCCACAGCTGCCAGCTCATCAAGGGGGATCCCGAGGCATTCCCAGGCCAGCCGGGAGACGTAGTCCCTTCAGCATGTCATGGGTCTTCCCTGGGGTCTCGTACTGGTGGGACGTGCCTGGAACCCCTCACCAGGGAGGCATCCTGACCAGATGGCCGAGCCACCTCATCTGGCTCCTCTGAATGTGGAGGAGCATTGGCTTTACTTTGAGCCACTGCTCCCGGATGACCAAGCTCCTCACCCTATCTCTAAGGGAGAGCCCAGCCACCCTGTAAAGGAAACTCATTTTGGCTGCTACTACCCGCAATCTCGTTCTTTTGGTCATGACCCACAGCTGGTGACCATAGGTGAGGGTAGGAACGTAGATTGACCAGTAAATCAAGAGCTTCTCCTTGTGACTCAGCTCCGTCTTCACCACGACGGACCGATGCAGGGTCTGCATCACTGCAGACGCCGCACCGATCTGTCTGTTGTTCTCCCTCTGCATTCTTCCCACACTCATGAACAAGACCCTGAGATACTTGAACTCCCCCACCTGGGGTAGGACCTCACCTCCGACCCAGAGAGGACACTCCACCCTTTATACTACTGGAGCACCCCCCACAGGAGTCCACGGGGACACAGTCGAACGCCTTCTCAAAGTCCACAAAGCAGATGTAGACTGGTTGGGCGAACTCCCATGCCCCCTCCAGGACCCTGAAGAGGGTGTAGAGCTGGTCCACTGTTCAATGACCAAGACAAAAACCACATGCTCCTCCTCAACCAGAGGTTCAACTATACAACGGACCCTCCTCACCAGGACCCCTGAATAGACCTTACCAGGGAGGCTGAGGAGTGTGATCCCCCTAAAGCTGGAGCACACCCTCCAATCCCCTTTTTTGAAGAAGGAGACCACCACGCCAATCTGACAATCCAGAGGCACTATTTCTGATGTCAACGTGATGCTACACAGACATGTCAGCCAAAACAGCCCCACAGCATCCAGAGCCTTGAGGAACTGCAAGCGGATCTCATCCACCCCCGTGGCCCTGCCACAGAAGAGCTTTTTAATTACCTCAGCGACCTCAGTCCAGGTGACAGAAGAGCACCTGAGTCTCCAAACCCTGCTTCTTCATCTGAAGATGCATTGGTGGGATTGAGGAGGTCTTCCAAGTATTCCCTCCACCAACCCACAATGTCCCGGGTTAAGGACAGCAGCCCACCATCCCCACTGTAGATAGTGTTGACGGTGCACTGCTTCCCCCTCCTGAGCCGCCAGATGGTGGAACAGAATCACCTTGAAGTTGTCCAGAAGCCTCACCGAACTCCTCCCATGTCCGAGTTTTTGCTTCAGCAACCGCCAGAGTCGCGCTCTGCTTAACCTGCCGATACCTGTCAGCTGCCTCAGGAGCCCCTACACACCAAACGCAGCAAGCGCAGGCGGTCGGCAGCAAACCCATTCACTGTGTTGAGTATGTGCTACTGCTACGCAAGTGTGGCTCAGCAGCACGCAAGGGTGGTGCCTGCCACCTCACTGTCCAATGGCCAGTTCAGATAAAAAGTTAACTTGAAGGGGCGGTAATTAGCTCAGTTGGTTGAGCAGCCGCCCCATGAACAGAGGCTACAGCTCCTCAGCACAGTGAGCCCCGGTTCGATTCCCGGTCCAGGTCCCTTTGCTGCATGTCACTCCCCACTCTCTCTGCCCCTTTCCTGTCACTATACACTGTCGTATAAAGGCCACTAGTGCCCAAAAAATCATTTAAAAAAAAAAAAAAAACTTGAAGTAAACCTTAAAGCGGTCTGTGAGTGAATGCAGCTCCCTGACGAGCCTGTACTCCTCCATGTCCTGCCTTGCCATCAGGATTGGGTGGACCCATATTCTTCTCTTCCCCAACTGCTGCTCTGCTCATCTCCTCCTCCTCTTCTCAGGATAAGCCCTAAACACTTTATGCTGTTATGAAAAGCATCTACCCTACTTGTTGGATGGATCCAAGCCTGCTCTGTCACCTAGCAACTAGCGCTACATGCCGCCACACTGCTGTCTGCACCCGCTCACCGTGGTACCACGTGGTGGCTGCCGCGCAAACCGTCTTCGTGTATATGCTGCATATATATGCTGTATGCTGCAGTTTTTTCCGGAATTGCAGGTGACATCAGGGCTTTTAATGACCAGGAAACTCCACAGAGCAGAGTTTTTTTCACCCCAGAAGCTCGCTTCAGCTCCAGCAAGTATTTCCTCTTTTAGAACAACAGTAGCAGCGACATTCTTCATTCATTCATTCATTTAGCTGCAAAACCCAAACATCCAGAGGCACGTAACCACACAGGGGAGGTTTAAATGTCCGAAAAGGGATAGGTCGAAGCATAAGCTTATTTAAACCTCCCCTGTCATCATCACAGTGTCATCATGCAGAATAAAAGGTGCTCTACAGTGATGCAGTCATGCAGATACAACCTTCTCTCTGCAAGGAGGATAAATCTTGCATGGCCTGAGACCAGGGCACCCAGCAACCCCCAGAGGCTTGGACCCAAGCCATCCCCCCAAAGAGAAAGGGACGGACATCTATGTAGACATCCCAGAGGGCGGCAGAGGAGGGCCGAAGCCTCCCGGTCCCGGGACCCAGGCCCCAACAGACCAAGACCAGCAACTGCCGACCCCACCGGGCGCCAGTCCCCCCAGAGAAATGCCTTGGACCCAGGTACAGCGCAGAGCCCAGGTGCCTCTCAGAAGTTGGTTGTGTGCTGTCAGTCACCTACACACATAAAATACTAAGTGTGATTAAAATTGGGGAACTAGCTGTCCCGAGTTGCAGCAAACAAAGGCGCATTGATGCCCCCCCTCCCTCATTGTGCCTGCCTGACACGCGCCCTTCCTATGTGTGTGTGTGGAGGGGGAGAGAAGTCTAGAGAAAGGAGACTAGGAGGGTGTGAATTCCCCTCAGGTCCCCTGTGATTTGCTCCATCACTTAACATTGTTGGAGAAGGGCGACCTCGCCTTTGCGGGGGTTGGGTGTTGGCAGCAAGTACTTGATGGCTTTGAGTCCTTGGCGGTTGCTTTGGGGTGGGATCTGGGCTACCTCGCCACAGGGGAGGACTGTTTTTAGCCCAATTGGAGGAGATGGGGCGCCAGCAGTCAAGGCTGCTCTGTGGCAGGGGGAAGGGCCCTGACTGGTGGTTGTTGGCTGGCGCTGGGTGGTCGGGTTGTCCGGGGCTGGGTGGGTCTTGGGCATGCTGTGCGGGCTTCCCTCCTCCTTGCAGAGACGAGGCTGCATCTGCATGACTGCATCACCATAGAGACCCTTTATTCTCCATGATGACACTGTGATGCTGTTTCCCGTTGCCCTGACTAGGTTTTACCTCTTTTCTGCGTAGTTCTGCATGTGTTTGTATGATCTTATGATACTTTCTGTTTGCTAGTAAGTAACGCGGTGTTGGATCAACGCGTCCTGGATGGGAAACTTACATACTGCTGTTTTCTGAGTCCCGGGGCGCCTCTGGGCAGTGACAGCTCGAAAATGTGCATAATGGATGTTGGTGTGCCATCAATGCAACGTTCATGTCCAGAATGGAAATCACTGACTCTTCCACTCCCTCACAGTAAAAAGGAGGCATTTAGGTACCAAAACATGGTACAGTTTGATTTTGTGAGATTTGGTACTTTGTAGTACAGACGGAGTTCGGTAGGTACCAAAAATTCCAAGAATTCAGTACTTATCCCTATGTAGAAGGTGGAGGAAGACTTGCAAATTTTCAATATGGATTCAAACAATCCAGGATGTTTTCCAAATGAATTATATAAGAATTAAATAACTAAGAATAAAGTGATCAGTTATCACCTTTAACCTTTCAGTATCAAAATATATCTAAGTAAACAACATAGAGTTGCTCAGATCATTTTAAAGCTACAGTCCGGAGTTTCCCCCAGTTTCTGTTTGTAAACACTATTCGAACTGAGAGCCCCTCCCCTCGGGCTAATGGCCACGATCGCTCCTCAGCCTATTCAGTTTCAACCCTCTCCTTCAATGCTTACAAGCGGATGAAAGCCAAACCAATATGAACCCTAGTTTTCCAATGTGCACTATCTAAAGTTCTTTTCACAGCAGAGTACTTTGTTGTCTTCGCAGCGTCCACTGTTTTTTTTTTTTTCTTTCAAAAGTTATCATGCCCTTAGCTCTGTCATTGACTGGCGATATATAGAGAAATATCCGCCCAGAAATATCCCGAACACCCCCCACCCCCCAAAAAAAGGAAAAACAAGGGTGAAAAAGTGAATTACAGACAGGGGGAGGGGGAGTTTCAAACTCACCACCCAAAGAGAGTGGAGGCCCAAAGGCACGGATTGACATGGATTTCACAGTTTATTTTCAGGGGGGGAACTCCAGACTCATCCTTGTTATCATCGACTTGATTACTCAGACTTCTCGCCGCAGAAATTTGTCATAAAAACATTTATTCACACTCTTCCTTTTCCTTCCAGACTCTGTCAGGCTGGTTAACGGAACTAACCTATGTTCAGGTAGACTGGAGGTGAAGTCCAACCAGTCCTGGTTCCCAGTGTGTGAAAATGACTTTGACATACGAGATGCAGAGGTGGTCTGTAGGGAGCTTGGCTGTGGGGCTCCTTCAGCCCTCCAGGGGGCGCTCCTTGGAGAAACAGATGCTCCAGCATGGAGCAAAGAGTTCCAGTGTGAAGGCCATGAATCTGCTCTCCTGGACTGTGGAAGCTCATGGCTGGCGAGGAAAACCTGCCCCCCAGGCAAAGCTGTGGGACTCACCTGCTCAGGTAGAGATTCAGCTTTAATCCAGGTTTTTAGCTGATTAAGTTTTAACAATCTCTTGTTTTTGGTCAGACCCTGATGATGTCAGGTTGGTGGGAGGAGCTAGTCGCTGCTCCGGCAGACTGGAGGTGAAGCACGATGGCGACTGGAAAAATGTGATGTACGGAACCCCTGAATGGATGGATGAAGACTCTGAATGGAATATGACAGTAATAGATCCAATATGTCGATGGCTGGACTGTGGTTCCGCCATTTCAAAGAGAATCATACAGGAAGTCAAACGACCTTCCTGGGGGATCGGTGCCTCATGCATTAAGATGAAATCTGCAATAAAGGACTGTGTGACAATAAGTGATGTTCCAAGCTATATCAGTATGGAAATAACCTGCTCAGGTAACACCATAAAAAATGCATCAAAAGTAGGGCTGTCAAAAAATTTGTCCTGATTAATTACATTGCTTTTATCACTTCTGGAACACATTAGGATAAAAGGTGTCTAGCCAGGAATTCTGCATTTATCTTTAGTAGACTAGTCTGCTGAAACCCTGTCCTGACATGTCTCCCTTAAGTCCTTCAGATGGCGACAGCTTAGTCCAGAATGCTGCTGATACGGTCCTCACAGGCTGACTTCACAACTGTATTAATGTGAAGCTGAAATTCAGGTCTGAGTTCTGGACTACTCCCAGATTTCTGGCTTGGTTTTAGCTTTTAAATTGTAAAACAAAAGTTAATGTATTTTCTGCATACAGCATTACTAATTAATAAAAAAAATCTTTTTTTGACAATAGGATTAATTTAAGATTAATCTTTTGACAGCCTTAATTAAAACCGTTATAGATGTTTCTTTCAACAATTTTTGCAATATTCTGTAAAATTGGGTTCACTACCCCACACGCTATCAGTAATTAAAAGCTTTAAATATTCAAATAATGTTATACATCAGCTGTGAAAGTAATGGGGCTGAAAAAAACATCCACCAATCGTCTCTGCATTCCTTAACTTTTCCATTTGTCTACTGGCTGGTCAATCACTTTTACTACCGTAGTAAGATCTGAATCTATAACATTCAGATCTTTCATAAAAAGTTGAATCTTCTTTGTCATCCATGGTTTCCAGTTTGGAAATACACTGATGCATTTATGAGTGGAAAGTTCAAAATGTTCAGGGAGCCTGAATCCTCTGGAGACATTCGAATATACGCAACATTTACGCAAAAGACCAAGGAAGGGTACAAGAACATCTGACCCAGACTGTCCTGCTTTTAATCATTCAGGGATTAATTTGTTGCCACTTTTAAGTCAGTGCTTAAAACTTTTCTTTTTAGCCAGACATTTGAAGATTAGTGTCTTCCTGCTGTGCTGAATTTGTTGCCTATTTGTTCCTTTTTTAAAATCTTCAAAATATACTAAATGATGCCGTTTCGAGTAAATTATGGACGCTACCCGCTCAGGACACTTGGGGCCAATTCCAATTCCTATCTTAACCCTCAATTTTACCCCTCAAGCTCAACCCTCAATCTTAGTAGCCCTCAAAACCAAGTGTTAAGGGCTATTGTCACGGCTCCTCTGATCTGCAGGGGAGGTTCCCTCTGCTGATCAGAGGTGAACCTTGTAAATTGGAGTCACCTGTGGCTCACTAATTAAGCTTGATTCCACTAACACTCTCTCTCTCTGCTCCTCCAGGTAATTTTTGCCTTTTGGTTTCAGGTTGGCCTTTGGTTCTGCACTCAGTCATATGTGCACATACATTTCCATTCATACTCACACTGCATGCATCCATCACTCCTACATATTCACACCTCATGTTAGTTATGTGACTTAGAAATGGGACACCCCTTAAATGCAGATGCGTCCTCAAACTGTGGGGGCAGCATTATGCCAAAGCGGCATTCAGTCTGTAAATTCAGGAGAGGAATAAGAAGACGACGATGACGAAGACGAAGAAGACTTTATTTACCTTTATTTGCACAGTTAAGCAGTTAACCCTGCTTGTTTAATCATCAGCAACAACCGCAGCCACCATGGACATATTCAGCTGTCACCGTATACCACGAGTAGCACCTACTGTAGCTGCAGCTGGAGCCACTACAACCACGCCCCTTTTACAAACCACGCCCACCGCGGGATTGAGTGGAACCTAACCCTAACCCTTCCCCTTACCCCAACGACCACCCACCCACATTAGTTCAAACTACACCCATTTTCACAGCAAACCACGCCCATTTTCATGACAAGCTCTGGGTCTTTGGCTGCAGTTGGGTATACTTGCATACCACGGCTTATGGAGTTCATGCATGAGGCGTTCTTTAGAACTTCCGGTTTACAACACGCCAGGAAAGGATTTCCGGTTCAGCCTGTGGGACGGGTCGTGGCGGTAGATTTGAAGACTGAAGTAAACAAATGAATGAGATATTGTTCATAATCCAGACGACAGATTGTATAGTAACCTTTAGTATACTGATATAACAGTAGTAGTAGTATGAGATGAAGCCGTTATTCAACTTTCAGCGACGTGAAGGGACAACAGCTGAACACTGCTGTGTTCCTTTGTGTGCCGCGTTGGCTAAATGTAATTCTGTTATTAGTTTTCACACATTTCCATCGGATGATTAACTAAGAAAGAGATGGATTGTGAACATTAGAAGGGAAAACTTCATCATCATTCATCACACCCGTGTCTGCAGTAGACACTTTAAAGCGCAGGATGTCAAAGAGCGAGGCAGGTGGGAGAAGGAGGCTGAAACCCGGCGCCATTCCAGTTCTTTTTCATTGGAAAAATTATTCTCTTGGTGAGCGATATATGAGTGATATTTATTGTTATTACAACACGCTGTCCGAAACAACTTGGCTGACTTGTCGTAAACGGGAAGTGACCGTGCATAAACTCTATTAAAAGGTTAACACCAGCTATAACGAAAGTTACGTAGGTAACTGTGGTTCTATGAATTCTTGGATGACTGCCAGTCAGCTGGCCGACACGTCACCTGACTGAATTTGTTGTCATTAGGACTCGACCTGCAATGAGCACGAGGAGCATTGCCACTTTGTTCATTTGGAGTCATGAAGGAATGAAACAGAACTATCATTAGATAACTCTCTAGCTACGGGTGATGACATCAGCCCCGTCGTCTTATACTGTTATCGGCACAAGCACGTTATACTGTACAGGCTGTTATCTTGATAGAACAACAACATTGGCACCAAGAAAAATGTCCATTTTGTAACGTTAACTAACTTAAATGATAGCAACATGGCTTGACCGCACCGGCCGCTATTGACTAAAGATCGTAAAACAAAAATAAATATTATGCAACAGTGAGGTAACTAATCCATAATACGGGCCTAAACTAAGATAATACAATGGTTTTAGTCATATTTATATCTCCATTAACAAAGAAAATACTTAAGATTTGTAGCTCGCCTTCTTTGCCGCTTGCATTCTGGGTAGCCCTTACTCACAGGGGTGGTGTTGGAGAATCTCAATATTGAGGGCAATTCAGCCTCAAACTTGCCCCTTAACTTAATGATCTGAGAATCGAGACAGCACTTGCACTTTGCGGGAGTGCGCATTTTTGAGATTGAGGGTTAGGGTTAAGACAGGAATTGGAATTCACCCTTGGATTACATTGGACGAGCAGTATGGAGGAATATTGACATGTTTTTGTGGACTTTTATGGACTTTTTTGGTTCAGTCACCAGTGACCTCCATTATATGAAAGTTGGGGGAAAACAAACACCTGTCTGATCTCCGGCTGCATTTGAGATATTAAAAAAGTGCTCCAGAGTCTTGCTCAGCATGAGGGTGAGTAGAAAATAGCTACCATTGAGGACACTGAGGTTTGGACCTTGGTATTTTTCCACTATGTACATAATAAAATTAATCAAATAACCGCACATCCCAAATCATTTACCTGAGAATGTGGATTGATACTGAAATACTGACTCTTTCCCTAGCAACTATTTATATTCTAGAACTGATCAGCCGGCAGTCATTTCTTAATCTTGCAAGATTAAGAATAATAGATAAATAATATGCAAATCAATATATTCCAGGCTTTTGTTTGTTTGGATGTTGCTGATTAGGACTTGCAGCTTAAGAAAAACTCAAATTCAAAAACTCAAAAATTAAATACTGTGAAAAGCTCCAGTATTGTAGCTCAGAGTGTCACATTCTAATCAGATAAGTAATCAAAAGTAATCAAAACACCTCCATAAGTGCCCTGAGCCTTTAAAAAGTCCCTGTCTTAGTTAAGAAGAATTCACAATCATGGAGAAGATGCTGATCTGATAGTTGTTCAGAAAACCATCATTGACTCCCTGCACATAGGTGGAAAAGACACAAAAAGTGATAGAAAAGAAGCTGGATGTTCTCAGAGTGCTGTCTCAAAGCACATTAATGGACAGTTAAGTGGAAGGAAGAAGTGTGGAAGAAAACGGTGTACAAGCCAGAGGGCTGACAGCAGCCTGGAGAAGATGGTCTGTGTTAAGTTCCCCAGTCTGTGATGACCTGGGGTCCATGTCAGCTGCTGGTGTTGGTCCTCTGAGCTTCATCAAGTCCAGCATAAATGCAGCGGTCTACCAGGACATTTTGGAGACCTTCATGCTTGCTTAAGTGGACCAGCTGTATGGGGATGCAGACTTCATCTTCCAACAGGACTTTGCACTTGCCCACACTGCCAAAACGACAAAATCCTGGTTCAACAACCATGGATCACCATGCTTGATGGCCCACAAACTCACTTGACCTGAACCCCATTGAAAATCTGTGGGGCATTGTCAAGAGAAAGCTGAACGGAAACAGACCAAAGCTCAAGGCTGTGATGGAAGCATGTTCGTCTTCCATAACAGCTGAGATATGCCACAAGCTGGTAGCATCCATGGCACGCCGGGTGCATGTCCTAATCAGCAGCGGCCACACAAATAAAAGCTTGAAATAATTATTTGCATATTATTTATCTATACAATATGTAAATTGCACCTTTTAAGTTGAATTACAGAAATACGTGAACTTTTTCAGGACATTCTAATTTGTACAGTATGTGTATGTACATATATATATATATGTATATATATATATATATATATATATAAATTTTTATGTGATTGGAAGAATGTAATTGATCAGAGGAGGTGTCACAATAAAGTAAAATAAGAATGAAGAAAAGAAATAAAAGAAAAAAAAAAAATAACAATGTTTCAACTCCTGACTCCCCAATTCCACCTTGAAGCTATGATTTAAAATTAGGGTTCAAAGTCAGATTAGTGTGTTAATACAGGACAGGGGAAACACTGTCCTGTATCCGTCTTTTCAATTTTTATTTTATTAGAAGAATTGGATCAGGACTCGGTATCGGCCGATCCTCAAAATCAAATGACTCGGACTCGGACTCGGAATCGGAGGCAAAGACACCTGATCGGGACATCTCTTAGTGTTTATAAGCACTAAAGTGCAGATAAATACCTCTTAGATAATTATGAATACATTAGTAGAACCAAGTTACACTGTTGGTTCAATGAGAACCAGAAAATGACATGCAGCCCTGGTAATTTCCAAGTTATGAAAAACAGACACTGCTTTTATTTTATGTTAAAGGAAGAGTCCGGAGTTTCCCCCTGAAAATGAACGTGCAAGTGAAATCCGTCTCAATCCGCACCTTTGGGCCTCTACTCTCGTGGGGTGGTGAGTTTGAAAGCAACTCCCTCTCCCCCGTCTGTAATTTTCTTTTTCTCTTTGTTTTCGTCTGGTCAAGACGTTTCTGGGTGGAGATTTCTGCTTATATCTCCAGCCAATGACAGAGTTGAGGGCATGACACTGTGTGGGAATAAGCTCATGATTGGAGCAAACGCCAGTCAATCAAACTCTCAGGGGGAAAAAAACAAACAAAAGTGGCGGACACAGCGGAGAAAAGGAAGTACTCCGCGGTAAGATCTTTAGATTGGGCATGTTGGAAAACCAGGGTTAATATTAGTTTGGCTTTTACCCGCTTCTGGGCTCTGAAGTAGAGGCTTGAAGCTCAATAGGCTGAAGAACGATGGGGCCATTAACCCGAGTTAGATTAATTGGCTAATTAGTCGTTGGAATTTTTATACTACTAAAATAATTGGTAGAATAATTGTTTTAAAAATAATTGTTTACCCACAGCCCTGTTAAAACCACATGCTGGATGTCCATCATTCTCCTCCGTAGTTTCTGTCACATACTGGGTATGGGTATGGTTGGCTGTGGAAACACAACAGAAATCAGGATTAGCTGAACCAAACTGTGCGTACCAACCCAGACCTGCTGGTGGTAACACTGTTCTTGCTCTTTTCTTCTGTATCTGCAGACTCTATCAGGCTAGGGAATGGGGCGAAGCAATGTTCAGGCAGACTGGAGGTGAGGTCTAACCAGTCCTGGTCCTGGATGTGTGGAAATGACTTTGACCAGTCAGATGCAGAGGTGGTCTGCAGGGAGCTCGGCTGTGGGCCTCCTTCAGTCCTCCAGGGAGTGCTTTATGGAGAAGCCAAGCCTCCAGTTTGGAGTAAAGAGTTCCACTGTGAAGGCAACGAATCTGCTCTTATGCTGTGTGACAGCAGCAGCACAGCTGGAAACACCTGCTTACCGGGCAACGTTGCTGAACTCACCTGCTCAGGTAGAGGAGGAGCTGCAGCTTTACTACCATCACTGGTTCACTTCCTTCAATAATTTCTCTTCTTTCTCCTTCCATATCAAGACGATTTCAGGTTGGTGGGGGAGCCTAGCCGCTGCGCTGGGGCGCTTGAGATGTTCACTCATGGAGAGTGGAGACCAGCGGTTACCGAGGCTTCTTACTGGAACCAGAAGCCAGCAGTTCCCATATGTTTGCAGCTTGGTTGTGGTTTTGTTGTGTCAACCAGAAAAACAGATGATGGATCAAACAGACCAGTGTGGCATCTAAAGTACTCCTGCATAGAGTTGTCGTCTACACTGCAGGAGTGTGTAACTGAAGTCAATTTTTGGAGCACAGACAGACTTGAAATAATATGTTCAGGTAATTCTCAACACAGATATTCAGTCTTTAGGTTTCTAATGGATGCAGAACTCAGAAACCCTGTGAGGAGGATGCACCTGAAAACCACAAACTGAAGGACCCCCAAGTCCACCTCAAGTCCATCATATTCCCACACTTGCCTCTGCAACGGCTCAATCATCCTCTTCACTCAAATGTTGCTGCTTACATAATGTTTCTAACTGTTTATATCTACTCTTCTGTTTCCAGATTTACTGGATCAGCCAAATGTTTCACTCTATACCAACGGGGTTTCCCAGGCCAAGACACAGGAATCCCAGGTGCTCTTGGGCTCTAATTTTGGCATCTTGTGCTCCATCAAGCCTCAGTACCAAGGCGGTTCTTTCCAGCTCATCTTCAGCACCCCCAACACTGCAAAGAACTACACCATGCCAGCTGCCAATCACTCCGCCCTCTTCCTGTTCTCCACTGCAGACGACGCCCACCAAGGGAACTACAGCTGTGTTTACCACGTCTACGTTTTCGCCCATAACTTCTCCTCTGAGAGCCCACCGCTCCATCTCATTGTCCAAGGTGACTTGATGCTGAGAAGCATTTTACTCCAACCAAAGCGCCTCAGGTTCAGCAGCGTTTGGGTCGTTATTTTTCATGCCGTATGAGGTGAATTTTAAGGCAGGTTAGGGGATCCTGGAAAAAAGATTTGAGCAAGCTGCATTTTACAAACCCCCCCCTCCATTATGTTTGATGGACATAATAATCATTTAATCAATCAGTACGGGCCATTTGCAGCCCATTTTTTTCATTCCTGTACGTTCCACAGGTGATTCACTTTTTACATTTTTGTGTCAGAACATTTAATTAATTGGCTGCAATCGGGGTGTGAAGAAGACTTTAAAGGTACAGTATGCAAGAATTACTGACATCTAGTGGCAAAGATGGGTATCTGAAAGAAAAGATGTTTTCTTTCAAATGACTTCATATTCCAGCGCTGTTGTGAATGTACGGTGGCCGTAAGTGGCCAAAATTCTCCCAGATATAAACATGTTTTCATGTGTGAGTGGATCAGTGGTCTCAGGTGTAGCTATGACTGGACTATGAGGAACTACTTCTAACGTCTTTTAGGACATTACTGATCCCAAACAGTCTCCAACAAAGCTGGTACAGCAGTTTTAGAGTTCTGAGTTCTCACTTCTCTAACATTCTTTTGTCCAATCAGGGACACTGTAGTAAAAATGGTGGAACAAATATGGCAGCCTCCATATGTGCATCCCCCAGCAAGTACAGTGGGTACGGAAAGTATTCAGACCCCTTTAAACTTTTCACACTTTGTTTCTTTGCAGCCATTTGCTAAAATCAAAAAAGATCATTTTATTTCTCATTAATGTCACTCAGCACCCCATCTTGACAGAAAAAAAACAGAAATGTAGAAATTTTTGCAAAGTTATTAAAAGAGAAAAACTGAAATATCACATGGTCATAAGTATTCAGACCCTTCACTCAGTACTGAGTAGAAGCACCTTTTGAGCGACTACAGCCATGAGTCTTCTTGGGAATGATGCAACAAGTTTTTCACATCTGGATTTGGGATCTTCTGCCAATCTTACTTGCAGATCCTCTCCAGTTCTGTCAGGTTGGATGGTGAATGTTGGTGTTCAGCCATTTTCAGGTCTCTCCAGAGATGCTCAGTTGGGTTTAGGTCAGGGTTCTGGCTGGGCCGGTCCAGAATGGTCCCAGAGTTGTTCTGATCCACTCCTTTGTTATTTCAGCTGTGTGCTGAGGGTCATTGTCTTGTTGGAAGGTGAACCTTCGGCCCAGTCTGAGGTCCTGAACTCTGGAAGAGCTTTTCTTCCAGAATCTCTGTACTTGGCCACATTCATCTTTCCTTCAACTGCAACCAGTCGTCCTGTCCCTGCAGCTGAAAAACACCCCCATAGCATGATGCTACCACCACCATGTTTTACTGTTGGGATGGTATTGGGCAGGTGATGAGCATGCCATGCTTTTCTCCACACATACCGCTTAGAATTAACTCCAAAAACTTCAATCTTGGTCTCATCAGACCAGAGAATCTTATTTCTCACAGTCTGGGAGTCCTTCATGTGTTTTTGGCAAACTGTATGTGGGCTTTCTTATGTCTGCACTGAGGAGAGGCTTCCATCAGACAACTCTGCCATGAAGCCCCGACCGGTGGAGGCTGCAGTGATAGTTGACTTTGTGGAACTTTCTCCATCTCCCTACTGCATCTCTGGAGCTCAGCCACAGTGATCTTTGGCTTCCTCTTTACTCTCTCACCAAGGCTCTTTTCCCATGATTGCTCAGTTTGGCTGGATGGCCGGGTCTAGGAAGAGTTCTGGTGGTCCCAAACTTCTTCCATTTAAGGACTATGGAGGCCACCGTGCTCTTAGGAACCTTTAATGCTGCAGAAATTCTTTTGTAACCTTGTCCAGATCTGTGCCTAACCACAATTCTGTCTCTGAGCTCCTTGGACAGTTCCTTCCACCTCATGATTCTCATCTACTCTGACATGCACTGTGAGCTGTAAGGTCTGATATAGACAGGTGTGTGCCTTTCCTAATTAAGTCCAATCAGTTTATTTAAACACAGCTGGACTCCAATGAAGGAGTAGAACCATCTCAAGGAGGATCAGAAGAAATGGACAATCTGTGAGTTAAATATGAGTGTCACTGCAAAGGGTCTGAAAACTTATAACCATGTGATATTTCAGTTTTTTCTTTTTAATAAATTTGCTAAAATTTCTACATTTCAGTTTTTTTCTGTCAAGATGGGGTGCTGAGTGTACATTAATGAGAAATAAAATTAACTTTTTTGATTTTAGCAAATGGCTGCAATGAAACAAAGAGTAAAAAGTTTAAAGGGGTCTGAATACTTTCCGTACCCACTGTAGATATAAATGACTCATTCTAAAAAATTAAACATATAACAGCTGCTCTAGTTCAGCAATTATACATCAATAGAAACACAGTTTTGAATCATATATATAATTATATATATATATATATATATATATATATATATATTATATATTGAATTATATTTTTTCTGCCATTGACCTTTGAGTTTTTTACACACTGTACCTTTAAGCAATATATTAAAAAATGTTCTTGGAAAACATCATCCACACTGCCTTTAAGGACACAGTAAGCTTTATTCATCCTCAGCATCTCCCTGGAAACATGGAGTTATTCAGTCCATTTAAATTGTTTCTAGACAAAATGCATTCCTGGATGAATTCCTGGATGACGTCAAGCACCTGAAACATTATTAAACAGAGAATTTTTAAAAAAAAATTGGCCCTCAGATACCAACTGAATATCTCTGGGACACCTTTCCATCACAGTTTGCATTTATCGGTAGATGCATCATGCACATGCTTTGTGTATGACAGACAGTGACATCTCTAAAAAAGCAATGTCTCTGAAACAATTCAGCCATTCTTTTGCTGATGGAGTGTCTGGGGAAAACCAGAAATGTATTATGGTTTTCTTATCAGAAGTCAGTCCCGCAAATATAATTTTAATCTGTGCCAATCTGGTATTGCCATTGAGAATGGAGTCATCGTTGAACAGAAATAGAGGGGGATGCATCGGGATAGGGACTAGGGCTGGACGATATAGAAAAAAGATTATTGATTAAAAAAAAAATCTGTATCGATCAAGAAAGAAGAAGGGAAGGGGGGAGGGAAAAGGGGGGGGGAGAAAAAAAGGAGAAAAGAGAGGGGAAGGGAAAAAAAAAAGAAAGGGGAGACGGAGAGGGGGAGAAAAAGGGGAAAAGGAAGAGAAAGAGAGGAGGAAAGAGAGAGAGAGGAGAGGAAAGGAAGGGGAACAAAGAGAAAGAAGAAGAGGAAGGAGGGAAAAAAAGAAGGGAAAGGGAGAAAAGAGAGAACGGAGAAAAGGAGGAGGAGAAAAGAGGAAAAGAGAGACAGACCGGGCGCGAAGGGGATATCAATATTTATCAAAAGAAAAAAAAAGCCATTATCAAATTAAAAGCCATTTTAGTTGCAGACCTGGCCATTTAAGCTTTTGCTGAACGACCTACTTATACGGTAAAAAATAGGGCTGGGAAAAAATATCAATACCCTGAAATACCGCAATATTTTCACATGCTGATATCAAATACATATTTAAAAACGCGGTACTGTCTCTTTTACCAATGAAATCTTGCGAGATTTTGTCGTTCTGTTAGGAAATCTTGTGAAATTTTGTAAGAAAACGGGAATCTTGCGATATTTCGTTGGTTAGACAGATCAATATTGCATTTTTAAATATCAATATGAAATCTGCATATTAAAATATCGCAATATTTCAGTGTATTGATATTTTTTTCCAGCCCTAGTAATAAAGATCACACTAACCCTGAATTCTAATTCAGCCTTTGCCTGGATCTGCATTTGTGATTGGTTTGGCGGAAGGAGTGACTGTATGGTACCTGATATACTACAGCGGAAAACTGCGTTTCTATATCAAACTTTTATCGACCCTCTTTTTTTTTTCTATTGAAAAAACCTCTATCGATCGGATAAACGTAATATAGTCCATATTTTTGTGCACAAACAACCTAATATGGGTGTGACTTTTTTAGAGGACTTGTTGAATTTACATTGCACAGTTTTACGTGTCATCAGCACGTAATTTGAAGCAGAAAAATTTGTGTCTGGGGACAGGAAAAGCTTCCCCATTGACTTAAGATTGTGCAGCTTTACATGTCAGTGACGCGTAATTTGAAGCAGTTACGTGTCGGGGACACGTATATGAGTAAAACTGTTTGTGCTCATGTCACGTATTTTTGTGGGATCAGGTTGGATAGACGGGCCAAATCAACCAATCAGAACAACAAAGCATATGACGTACTAACAGAGCCAGGGCCGTTGCAACAAGGAAAGCAAACCAAGCAATTGCCTGGGGCCCCGAGCTGGACTGGGGCCCCAAGACACCTTGGCTTTAACCGGGCAACACTCAAGCAGTTACATAGACCCAAGCTGCTTCAAAACCACTTTTCTTTCTTATTTTAGACACTAGCTACACTATACTGTTGGAATTTTTAAGATCGGACATGCAGAAGTTGAAAATCCCACTTTTAAGCTTTTCTCGCTGAGATTTTACGATTGGCTAAAGAAAACTTCTGCTTCACAGGGGAGAGCCAAAAACTGCTTCCAATACCATATTACCTTCTTATTTTAGTCACAAACTACCTCACACAGTTGGGATTTTTAAGATTGGACATGTAAAAGTTGAAAATCCC
Source organism: Atherinomorus stipes (assembly GCA_023101725.1). Taxonomy (NCBI): domain Eukaryota; kingdom Metazoa; phylum Chordata; class Actinopteri; order Atheriniformes; family Atherinidae; genus Atherinomorus; species Atherinomorus stipes. Next base: position 505,912 of record JALJCO010002690.1, read on the forward strand.
CCTTTTAAGCTTTTCTAGCTGAGATATTGCAATTGGGGAAAGAAAACTTCTGCTTCACAGGGGAGACCCAAAACTGCCTCCAAACCATAGTCCCTCCTTATTTTAGACACGAACTTCCTCATGCAGTTGGGATTTTTAAGATTGGCCATGCAGAAGTTGAAAATCCCACTTTTAAGCTTTTCTCGTTGAGATACCTGCAACTGACAGTAGTCAGCCGGCAGTTGAGGGTCAAGGACAGGGCCTGTTTGGACGTTTCCATTTCCATTACGCGGTTTCCATCAGAGTGTGTTCCCCCTGCTATGGTCGGCCATTTAATAAAAAGTAATCCTATAATTTTTTTATTATGGTATGGGGGTGGTTGCGTCCTTTTTTCAAATTTTTAAAATGTAAAAAATACTATGTTTGCAGCATTCTTTTTTGGGATGGGGGGCCCTTCCAGTTCATTTTGCTTGGGGCCCCATAATTCCTTGAAACGGCCCTGAACAGAGCGACAACAAAAACACAACCGCAAGCCAGGCTACTCTTGCTGCTGCCGGCAACGGCTCGTCAGCTCAGCAAACAAGAAAAATGTCGTCAGTAATTCCGATAAGACTTGAGCGATAGCCACGCTGACGCTAGTTTCATCCGCTGAAGCCGCCATGTTGTTTAGACTGAACTGTCACTTATTGTTGTGTCATACCTCAACCCACCTCAAAGCCAACTCTGATTGGACGTTCATTTGGTGAACTGCTCCAAATTTTCTTCAACGGAAAGTAGCCAGACTGATCTGCGAGCAAAAAAAAACCAGAAGCTCGCAAGATCAGGATGGTCTCACGAGGCGGGTAGCTGGAAGAAAAGTGTCCAAGGACGGTCAGTCTGGTCTTGGATGGTGAATATAGGATGCGCCCGCTGGATTTCAATCTTCTCCCCGGCCAGAGAGGGGATCCACACTGGCAAATTGTCTTGGAAAAAATGGCATTTTCACCCTCAGCTGACTTGGGCAGACCGACACATCGGAGATTAAGCCTCCGTGATCTATCCTCCATCTCAGCTGCTTTCTGGCGGAGGCTCAGTATCTCCTTCTGGAGGTCACCCACATCTCGTTTTCCGCTCCGACATTGTAACATCTAGCTTCCCCTGCAGCTTTTTACCAGCCTCTGCTTGCTTTGCGGTATCTTCGCTCAGATTATTCAATGCCGAATTGACCCTTTGCTAAGTCCCGCCCCCCATGGTTACAGTTGCTAAGTCTGGCAAACTTTCCGTTTTTAGCTAATTTCTCCGTACATCAGCATGGATTGCTCAGTGATTTCAGTGAACATATTCTGAAGGAAATTGTGTTAATTTCTGGAGTAATATTTGGGAAATATCAGATGGGTTTAGACAGAGAGGACTGCAGGATGCATCTGAGGAATTCATCATCATTTGTCGAAGGAGTAATGTTGATGAAGAGGATGTTAAAATCGTAGCGAAGGCTCAGCGTTCATACAGAAAGACTCAGAAACTCCACGTCTTGATGATTTATGTCCAGAACAAACGTATAAAGGAACAACAACGTTCTTGCATCGCAGAATAAGTTAACCAATTGTTTTATTTTAAGCCGTCATGTCTCCATAAAGTTTCAGGTGTCTGATGTGTTTTGGCCTGTTGCAGGATGTTTCCCCCTTGACCAGGATGTCGTTCCCACATCATGGGTTTGATCAATACATTTAATTTGATCGGGATAGCAGATACTGGATCTGATCAGGGTGGCAGCTACTGGACTGAGAAACTGGCCAAGGATCGTGTTATATTTGTCTCAGTTTGGCAACCAACGTGACTTACTAGTGTTTATCTGGTGTATTTGTTAGCCTCTAGCGACACACGGCTTCCTTACTCCATGTTAAAACAGTAGCTTTTAATATTATACCGCTGTCTTGTAGCTAACAACTGTGTTAGTTGGCGTTAGCGTCTTACCTCAGAATAAACAGTTTGTCCAGCTCCGTGTTCAGCCTCATGCAGCTGCAAGTGAGGTCTTCCACGCTGTTTAATCAATCTTTCACAGCATTTAATCCATATTCCACGCCGTTTAGTCCATATTCCACACTGTTTATCCATATTCCACGCCGTTTAGTCCATATTCCACACTGTTTATCCATATTCCACGCCGTTTAGTCCTTATTCCACTCTGTTTATCCATATTCCACGCCGTTTAGTCCTTATTCCACTCTGTTTATCCACATTCCACGCCGTTTAGTCCTTATTCCACTCTGTTTATCCATATTCCAGGCCATTTAATCCATACTCCACATCTCTCCGCTTGTGGGTTTTTTGGGGGTTTTGAGAAGGCAAAAAAAACATCACCCAAACGTTCTGGATATCTGTCACCAGACTTGAGAATCCTGTCTATGCCCTGTCTATGGAAGAGAAGTTTGCCAGAAACTCCTATCCTCAGTTACGGTTGCTAAGTATGATTGGTCAGCAGCAGTATAGGGTGGGGCTGGCAAAGGGTCAATTGGAGGCTTCAATCACAGTTTGGGCTTGGATTTCACTGGCAAGCATTTCCTCCACTGCCTCTTTTACAGCCGACCTTATTTTTCCAGTTAGGTTCCTATCTTGCTCATGCAATGCTAACAGGATGGTGGAGTTTGAAGTATCCTCTGATGCTTGGCCCGAAACATTTCTTCTGCCCGGTGTCTCATTGGGATTCAATTTATTCTTCGCTCCTCTCCCGCTTCACATTTTGTAGTAATTCTTTTACTTAAACAAGGGTAGTTTCTGAACTGTAGGATATTTTGTGTATTTAAAGGACTTTTAAGACGGAGCTAGGAACTACATGTGCATCATGCCTGGGTCCCACATTTATCTGTTTTTGTATGAAAATAATCAGCCCTGATTCCGTAAAGAATGCTAATAAAGCTAATAAAGAGCATTAGAGGAAATGGTACATTTGTTTTCAAGAAAACATACTTCCATTACTTTATTTTGATGCCGTGATCAGTAATGTGTGTTTCTGTTTCAGCCTCACTGACCAATCTGATCATCAGGCTCATCGTCCTGCTGGGTGTGATGGCATCAATCGGCCTCTTTGCCATCTGCTTCTATTTTAAGGTACAGTAGCCTACATGTATTACATTCATACATGAGAAGATTACTGCATAACCACAAATCCTCATTTCTTTTCAGGTGGGAAGGAACCAGAATCTGGGACAGGAGATGCTTCATGTTGATGGTTTCACTGCTGAAACCGAGTTGTAGAAGGAGAAAGTCAGCTAACGGACGGAGAAGAGGAAGTTCTTCATTTCTCTTCAGTTGAAGATACACTCTAAAAAATAAAACATTGGTTCAACAAAAAAAAAAAATATGTTAACGTTTTCCACTAGAATTTTTAAGTTAAGCCAACTGCTGGCAGAATCACATTAATTCAAAGCAATATTTTGAGTATGGTGAAGTAGCATTTTGGCCACAGTAAAACACATTTCTAAGTAACGTGAACTTAATAATTGTCAAAATGAACGCAAGTATTTAAGTTAATCCAACAAGATGTTTTAAGTATGGTGAAGTAGCATTTTGGCCACAGTAAAACACATTTCTAAGTAACGTGAACTTAATAATTGTCAAAATGAACGCAAGTATTTAAGTTAATCCAACAAGATGTTTTAAGTAGGTGAAGTAGCATTTTGGCCACAGTAAAACACATTTCTAAGTAACATGAACTTAATAATTGTCAACATGAACGCAAGTATTTAAGTTAATCCAACATGATGTTTAAGTAGTGTTAAAATTATTTTTGGTCACAATAAAATCACATTTCTATGTAACAGGAACTGAATAATTAAGTTGATCCCTGCAAAAGTTAAGTTGACCCCTGTCCAATAATAATAATGACATTTTCTTGTGTTTCCTAGGAGGCTAAGTTGCTCAAAACTCCAACCTTGGTTGTTTGGTTGTCTCTTAGAACCTTGACTACCTTTTGGGTGGACTTCTTGATTGTGGTGCCCACCCACAAAGCAGCCAAGGTCCTAAGAGAATTGGAGATTTCTGATAATCACTTTTTCCTAAATGATATTTGGGCTTACTATGTGCTGCGTCTGCTCTTGTATCATGACCTTCAGAAAAAAAAATTAGGTGTAGCTACATAGGCTTTTTGTTTTTGTGAAGCAAGCAGTTAAAGTCAAATGATTATAACACAATCTGAGGAAGATGAGGATGGTATGTGTGTTTCTGTTTGAGGGTGGCTGAGGAAAACAGGTGACAGCAAGGATATGACAAATACCTTCTGAAAGGTTACTCGGAGTATTTCAAGGCATGAGGGCAATGTCAAAACCTGGCAACCGGACAGCAACTAAGGTGCACTTTCCTGGTGGTTAAAAAGAACAGAAATTCAGACAGTATAATTCAAATGAATTAGAGCCATTTATTCAAATGACAGTTAAGTCATGAAAGGTAGCACAATTCCTAAAAGTGCAAACAGCAACATTTAAAGTCTAAATTGTCCTGAGACACAAAATGCCATGCACTCAGAAACATGTAAGGGGGAGCTGTACAATAAAACCCAGTGCATGAATCACCATAAGATGGCTGTACATTAAAGGCACTAATTTAAACATCAAATGTAACCTTCTTTCAATCAACTTTGGCAATACTCTATCATCATCCTTATTCTCAGTATCTGACTGTTTACCCCCCTGATTAAGACCAGGAAAAGGAGGCACTGCAAATAAAATTCAAAATACAGAAATACCCTCAGAGCAGAGGTCTTGGGATAAATTCACCAAATCTCAAAATCCTTAAAAATGTGCAAACAGCAGCATTTGTTGTCTATATTCTCCTAAGACACTAAACATGAACTCAGAAGTTTGAGGAGAAATTCACGAATAGAAGACTATTCACCCTCCTGATTAACTCCAAAAATATCCAGTTTAAGAGGCACAGCATATCAAGTTCAAAATATGGTAACACCAACACCCTCAGAGAACAGGGGCCATCCTTTTCAATTCTGATTACGCTGATTTGGTTTTCACTCAGTATGTATTCATATTATCCAGAAAAAAAGAAGTGAGGTGTGTGTTCCTGTGTGTGAGTGATGCGAGCCTCTCCCTCATGCAAGGTTGATCAAGTCTGCTCTAGAAAATACCATATTTGAGATTCAGTACTTTAGAGCTGGCTTTTTGTCCATCAAGCTCGAGGCATAGCTTCTGGAATACCTCAAAGGTAAATTTCAAGTGCTTGGGATAGCTAAGGTTAAGGGCATAGATTACTCCAATCAGCAAAGCACAGGATCTGGCGACATCAATCCCCTGCAGGATCTTGGTTCCCTCGATGATTATGGTTGCACGCCCATTACCAATTATGGCAATCTTCATCACTTGCATTGCAAGGTCTGCGTCAAGCTCCTCCACATCCTTGTAGAAGAAATTAAAAGGTATTAGGATGTATAAAATACATAGCTCAAGCTCTTCAGGGTGACTTGCATTAGGTAATGCAGGGTAACCATGTACTTCAACGCTTAGCTCACAGGAGGCCGGTGTATTGAAACAGCTATATCTCCACCTAGGAAGTTACAGACACATGCAGTTCAAACAAAATTAAAAATTAAAAGTGTAATCTATTACTTACATGGTAATCTTTGAAAAGGTCCTCCTCCTTCTCTCCAAGATAGACTATGAGGCAGCGAATGGCAATTTCTCTGCGCTTATCGACTGTGTTGTCCTGATTTATGAAAAAAAAAATAGATCAGGTTTTTGATATAAAAATCACATGCAGGTGTAGCCCAAATAATGTCAATTTGAGAGAGAAAATAAAGAGTATTAGTATACAATAGACCTTGTTCATAACAGCCATTCTGATATTTGAAATAAAAACTGTGAGGCAGATTAAAATAAAGTTACTATACCTCAAGAAGCATGTCCTTAATATGCCTCATCTTCAGGCCTGCAGCTCCTCCTTTCGTTTGGGTCAAGGCCATCAGTTTCGGGGTGCATTGGTCAAGCTTTGCCAGAAAGGTTGATTCAAGGCTAACTGTTGTTATCCTCTTGAATTCTTCACTTATCTGCAGGACATACCAGTATGAAGGACCACAAGTGACATAAGTATAAATAAATAAATGCAGAAATAAATACTTAAAAATATGGATTTGTAGACATCTGACTGTTTTGGGTCTTAAAGAATTTATTTTAGGGCCGTCAGCCTATTGAAAATTTTTTCTAATTAATTACTGGATGTGTAATTAATTAATATAATCGTATTTTGATCTCATATGCTAAAGCAGTTATGGGGAACAATGGTCCTCAAGGGCCGCAGTCCTTTAAATTTTCCATGCAACCCTACTCCAACACAGCCTATGAAATTCTGTACAGGGACTCATTAACACTTCTTCATCTTCTTGTGTTTATTGGCGGTTGGCAAACAGCTTTATGCATGGCACACACGAGAGCTTTCTGCTGAGCTAAAAGTCATGGAGGCCGTTTGCTCAGCAAATACTCGCCGTGTGCGCCTGATTTTTGGTGAGTTTTCTGCCTTAAGAGGTCTTGAGGTGTAAATCAAACACATTTGCTACTTTTTGCTTGCAAGGCGAAAAACTCACCGTGTGCACTCAACTTGAGCTCTGCTGAGGGCAGAAGATCTAGCGACCAATCAAAACGCTTCCACAGATCACATGATTTCAAGATGGCAGCTCGTGCCAACGTAGTCAGTTGCATTTTAGAGGATAAATTGGTGTAAATACGGCCAGACTAGACCTGCTTATATAATGTTTCGTCGGACTTATCTGCATTATACTATAGTACAGTATATTGCATATGACTTACTTAATAAAAAGACAACATAAATAAAAATTAAACACTGTAACACAATTCAGTCTCTAACAAAAAGACCAAAACTTCTTAGCCTTTAGTCTTGGGATCTTTTGCAAAATATCAATCAAGTCGGTATTCTAACGTGATGACAGAGGGCTGCCATCTTGAAATCATGTAATCTCTGGACGCGTTTTGATTGGTTGCAAGATCTTCTCCCCTCAGTAAACAGCTCAAGTTGAGTGCACATGGTGAGTGCGCACAACTTGAGCTCAACAGGGCTTAACTTGAGGCCTGAAGGCTTCTTGAGGCAGAAAACTCACCAAAAATCAAGCGCACACAGCGACTACCTGCTGAGCAAACAGCCTCGAATGACTTTTAGCTCAACAGAAAGCTCTCGTGTACGGGAGGCATAAGGTACATTACCGCCACCCACTGCCCGGGTCATTCAGTGGGCCAAATTTAAAATGCCTGTGCATTGAATTGGCACTGAATTAATCGTGATATTTTTTTTAATGCATTAATTTGCAGTGTAATTAATTAATCTAATTAATGCGTTAAACTGACAGCCCTAATTTATTTTTACCTTTTTTATTTATCTATTTAACTTCAATTTGTGGACATGTATCTACAACATATCAATCCACAATACAAAAATACTGGTTTAATAAACATCTTATAATCTCACCTGTGCCTCAGTAAAAAGTGCAGGCCAGCGCTTCATGAAGTCACTGATGGCAGGGGCCTCTTTCACTATTTCCTCCCGACGAAGGCTGAATGTCCTGGCCATTTTCTCAGCTACCACCTTGGAGTTGTTCTTCACCACTTCACTTAGGAGTTCAACTCTCTCTTTTTCTAAACTTGCAGTAGTTTCACCATGAGCATGAGGGGGTAGGTAGTTCACCTCAGCCTTCTTAGGTTTTTTTCACATTCTTTGCCGGATACTGGTCATGTGTTGTTTTCCTTTTGCACAAGTTCACTTCAACCTCAGCGCAGCCAAGACCTTGAAGTTCGCTTCCAAAATTGTTCATCTTATATTTTAGGCGCTGCGCCCATCCGTAGGACCCATTAAAGGACCCTGGTTCTTTGAGGCAGGGATACTTTTGAGTCAGGGCCTCTGCAACTTCACTGATCTGCAAACTTGATGGATAAGCAGTGTACTCATAAATAGCCTCCACTAATTTTCCAAGGATGTCTGGGAGTAGTGGAATGAAATCTTTTGTAGGGAAAAGTGTCCCATTTTTTTTTAAGCGCTCGTTGGCTGACTGAATTTGGATCTCTGTGAGGCTAGAAAAGCTGGGAATCGGAAACTGACCAGGCCAGGGCTGGGAACAGTGGCCTGGACTATCTTCTGATGATGAAAGAATTAGTGTGTCATTGGTTGACACAGATGAAGTGTCATCACAGTGCTCCTCAAAAGGCTGATCAGTCACGTTGGTCACATCAGTATCAGTTCCATCAGTAAAGGTTAAAGTTACTGTAGGCTCCTGGTCCTGAAGTAGCACAACCTTGATTGTGTCCTTATCCTTGAGGTCAGTTGTAGAAAAAAGGATGAAAAACTCGTCACCAAAATCAACATTTTTATAATGAAGACGGAAGTCTCTAGCAATGGAAAATGTATCACGAATGACTGAGTGAAGGTCATCCACTGTCTCAGGGATTCCAGATGGTAGTACAACTTTACGGACATCAAGATCCGCAAGGATCACTCGGAGTTGAGCTGGTTGTGACATTATGCAACCTGTAGGAAAAATATTTGAGATGTTTCTGTTATTTTCAGTAACAGCAAAATAGTTAACGATGTTAAGAGCATTTAATATTTGGGTATGGAAATAATTAACCAATTTACTTTATGCCAAATCTGACACCAGGAGGAACACTGTGCAGGGTTCCTACACATTTTAACAAGTTAAATTTACGACTTTTAAAGACCTTTTTAAGACCACTTGGAACAGAATTTAATGCCCATTTCACAGACACACTGGCAGAAACACAGATTCCTCTACATTTACAAAGAATTTGTCAAAAACGATAGATTGAATAAAAACTTTTGGGCATCAGATTCATTACCTATATTTACCATTGGTACCCAGCTTGAAATTTTCTTCCAAAAGGTAAACAACATGTTCACGCAAACCTCAGGCAGACAGGTGACGGTTGTGCAAAGACCCACCTAGATCTCTTCCTGATTGGCTAATATAAAATCTGTTGGAGCATAGGATAATTTAAGAGGTTCCATATGAAGTTTAAGACCACAATTGCCAAATATAAGCATTTTTTTAAAGCTATTATATGCAGATTTGCAAATTTTAGACTTTTAAGACTTTTTAAGACTCCACAGGAACTCTGCTGTGATATGCGAGTTTGTATCTCATCTGAAAATATCCACCAAATATGGGCACCATCTATGGAACATAAATACGGTGCTAAAGAGTCATAATTAGGGGTGTAACGATTCAGTTTAACAATTTTATTCATGGTTTCTGATTCGATTTCAAATCCCAATTGAATCGTATCATATCGTTCTAAATGAACCAATATCGTCCATGAATCTAATCAGAAACCATGAATCGTAATATGAATCGAATCGCTGTTGGACCAAATCGTTCCACCCGTAGTTATAATGCTTGTTCCACCACAGATGCAAGATATTAAGGGGGCATGTCTGATAGCTCAGTTCCAGTAAGGGCAGAATATCTGTGTTTTAGGAAAATTAAAATAAAAGCAGTTTTTGCCTATTATGGCTGTTAATGGGTCAGCTGTGCTCATGTCGCTGAACTACATGTACTGTCTGTTGTCATGTGACTCCACCCCATCCAGTCAGTAACAAATTTTCGTCCAATTATTGTTACAGAGATGAACTGCTTAATATATCTTGATATTGATTTTAGGGCATATTGCCCAGTCCTACCTTGTACGTCTTTGCGGCTTTCTTCAGAAGGCTGATCACGTCTCAACTTGAACCCCTTGATTTTCGACACCAAGATACCAAGAGAAGATGAAGGCTGGAGGTTTTTTTGTCTTTCCAAAGCACACAGCAAAGTCACTGAAGACCTAAGCAGGGAGATAAATTAATAAAATAATTCTAAACTTGGAAAGGCTGGTAGTCCACCAGTGGCCTAGTGTTTTTTTTAGTTTTTTTTTTATGGCAAGCAAGCCTTGTAATGCTGGTCACATTTAAAAGTAAGATCAATTATGACTAAAAATTTCAAGTGACTACGCTTGCTTATGGAGGATGGATATTTAAGTGCACACATACAAATTCTTCATCATGAGTTGAACAACACAAGTTAAATTACTTACGTCTATAAAACATTTCTGATACTTTTAAAATAGCTTTTCCAATCGGTATTTATCTTTGTAGAACTCTTTTTAAATTGTACTACATTTCTTTGTTAAACATTCATATAACATTTATCGTTTGATGTATTTCCCTTCCAAAGCAAGTAAATGAACTGTCACTGCCGGGTGAGGGGTGTATATGCGGTGCGTGCTGCAACATTTCTCATTCATAAAATGCTAAAATTGGGGACATTTTCGGGGACAGCTTTAGCTGGGGCAGGTCATCCAAAACAAGGACTGTTCCCGGAAATTGGGGACGTCTGGTTAACCTACTGCATAAAAGTCTGGCATTTTTCATCATGGCTGAGACTGCAGTTGAACTTCACCCCCTAACGTTACCAAGACGGCAGCGTTGTTAACGATGGACAAGCGGAAGGCGGTGTCTAGCGGTAGCGTCAGCTAAGAGTTATGAACAATAAACAGGCTTCCCTCTACAAAGAAATATCCCATTTCGACAATGCCTACTTGTTAAAAGATGTGTATAACAAAGTCACGGAAATACATGTTGGTACTTTAACGTTACTTACTTTCCAAACTAGACCTGGGGTCTCGCGCTCCTCCAACTCATATGTTCGTTAAGTTCTTCTTCTCCTCACACAAAACACAACCGCATTGCATTGTGGTATACCGTTTTTACCACTAAAAGATTCAGTGGCGGTGCGGCACGCAGTATTTATCAGGAATCCGATTTGGGTGGAAGATCAACAGCCCGACTGTGCCATCACTGCTTCACGAACAAACAACATTAACTGCAGTGATAGCAACTTAGCTTGGCCAGCTTCAATATTAAAACTCATACACCACAGATGCCTGCGTTAGCATAACGGCTAGCTCCATCAACGATTCGTTTTAGCCTCGTGGCTAAGAACATTGGCGATCTTTACATGTTAAGCCAATTACAGTAACGTTAGTATTAGCACCTCCATAACAACAGTCACATGATTTCTGCATCGAGGAAATTGCAACTCCGTGTACGTTACAACCGGACCGCAGTGCACACAAAGGTGGGGGGCGAACTAATCGGAACGCCTCGCCCCGCCATCCGGAGATATAATGTTGCATCTTGTCTCCGTAGGCTATCATCAACAGAATCTCGAGTGGATGAAAATATGTGTACATAAGCATAAAATTACTTACCATTCACCATAACGGCTTGATGAGCCTTGAACACGCTCGCTTGCGCTGGACTGGTCTGCTTGAGCAGAGGAAAACTGGGGGCTGTTAACACGTCATCAAGTTGTATTTTACATCAACTGAACTTAAAATTAAATGATGTCTTGATTAACTGATCGTTTGAAATTCAAACAAGTCGTGATTGTAAACTAAATCAATAGGCAGAATTTGTGTGTCACCTGAACTCAATAAAATAACAATTACAAATAAAAACTCAGTATTTCTGAACTTATTTTTTTATTTCACAACAATATATATATTTAAGTAATGACTAAAGGTCCCCTGAATTACTTTTTAGAGTGTACAAGATTGTGTTTTACTGGATTTTCCGTTGTACTATTAAACACCACTAAAATATAAAGCTTATAAGAAGGCCTCCTCTGCTACATTACCCTTCTACTAGCAGTTAGCTAGCTAGCTAACTGTTCTTCCTTCAGTATAGAAAAGTCTTTGCTGGATTTCAGATAGGCCTACATACATTAATTTTTCTCTCTTTATAGTTTCAATGTTAATAATTTTTATATTTTTAAAGTCTGTTCTATTAGAGAAATATCTAGGGGTGTCCCCGACTAAGAATTTTCATAGTCTAACCTGATTCGTCAGATCATGCCATTCCTCAACGAATAGTCGAATAATGTTTAGTTTTTTTCCCTTATTTATTCATAATCTCATTTGCGCCTTTTCCTGCTCCAGAGAAAGAGATATGACACCTCATTAAATAAATGTAATTTTTCATTTGGCATAAGACAACAACAGGACGTCTCCATCAACTCTCATTTTTCTATTTCTCTGATTAGGCTGTAAAACGTGTCTGCTCGTTTACAGTCCTTATCTTATTTATTTAAATATTTAACAAAAAGAAAATTACAAGGTATGTTGATGTGAAACAATTTGTTAATTAGATTTTTATCTTTCAGTTAACACTGCAGGCATAAACCTAATATTTTTTTATTTTTATTTATTCATTCATTTATTTTTTGCTTAACAATTTAAAGTCAGGAAAGAGAATTAAAACGGTTTAACAGTCTGTGCGCGCACGGTCCAAATGTCAAACACATAAAGAGGAATTCCAATAGAATAACCTTCACTGAATAAATTAATTAATTAGACAACAAAAAAAAAAATAGGCTCATAACGAAGTACAAAGTTATATCCATGTAAAACGGAAAGTAAAAGTTAGAAAGTGCAGCAAAAAGGTGAAGAACGGGAGAGGTGCTCCTCATTTTGTTAATAAAGCCGACAGGCGAATCTCCTCTGGATGGCGTGGAGTGGAGGTGGAGGGAATGTGCAGAACGTCACAGCCATGATTATTCTACAACTTACTGGAATGGTGCAGCATCGTCTGGCATCTCCACCGTTCACGAGGAGCCGCTCAACAGCTGATGCAGCGAGACGGCGGTCCAGTTCAGGACAAAGATAAAAGCGCTGCTCTAGGAAGTCTGATACCAGCTGCAGACTTCATGATTCAGGAAATTATGGTTCTTAGAAACACGTTCTTTCCTGATATAATCTGAATAATCCTCCAGCAGCGCCAGCGCATCCATCTTCAGCATTAAGCATGAAGTAGACGCAGTGTTTATGTCTGTCAGACTGTTTCCACCTTGACAGACTGATGCTGTAAATCAGTGGAAGAAGCTACAACGATGATGATGTGACAGTTGAGGGTCCTTCATCATGTTTCTGGCTACTTGGTCATAGAGACGTCTCTTTGGCGGAATGGTCAGCGCGCTACACTCACCGGCAGGCTGCGGTTTAAACCCGCCTGCCCGGCCCATCGTGCCTTATGCCACAGTTATAGTAACAGAATTATTCAGCTGCTAATAGACCTGTAACATGAATTATTTAAAGAACAAATGAATATTGTGTAAAAATCAACCCCTTACTGATCTTTGCTTGAAACCAAATGATGCGACGATGCGACTTAGAGACTGGCAGTTGAAGCACAGTTTTGGAAAGAATCATCGACGATTTGAGGAAACCCTGAGAAATATCAGCTAAAAACTTTTCTATTCAGAGCAGCTTCTAACAATCCATTACCTATTTTATTTGTTTTAACTACGTTTTGTCAAAGTGTTTTATTATTACAGAATTTTATCTGTTGATTTGACTTTATTATCACTGTTTCATTTTGTCTATTAACTCTGGTCAAGTTAGCTTCTTGTTCAAAGGTGCTATACCAATAAACTTTGATATCTGTTTTTCTGTACTTGTACCAGATAAGATTTTTCTTTAGTCTTTAAATGAAGGTCAATGATAAAAAACATGTATGTGAATCAGACAATAAGGTTGAAATGAGTTTAGTTTTGTTAGTTTATGATAAATAACTCAATAAATGCGGCCTAAATTCAAGTCTATTTATTTATAATGCACTTCTCATACAGTACTTTCGTACTGTGGCACAAAGTGCCTTACATAAGGAAAACCTACACATAAATAGAGCAACAACTTCCCTCCAAGAAACCCGTCAAACTTTTTGTCACGAAAGTGGATTCTGCAAGTTGGAAAACCAACAATTTGCGGCCATCTTATTAACTCACCAGCCTCGTGTACAAGTCATGGTACGAAGTCATGTTCTCATGTTTATGCTGAATATTTTTCTTTTCCTGTAGATGAACGTTTTCTAGCTGCAGCAGCTTCTTCAATCGCTTTCTTTTCCTGAACTATGAAGTGTTTCTGTGGGCTGAGAAAGGATGAAGAAACTCAGAGAGAAGGCGGCCATGTTTATGTTCAATGAATGTCCTGCAGAAAGAGCTTCACATGCTTCATCTGATGTAATCTGATCAGTGTTGCATGCAGGCTGCAACACCACTATAACTGATAACTGATGTTCCCAAAACATTCTCAGTGGGGATGTAACAATTACTGATAAAATGATTAACCGTGATAAAATCTCCAACGATTAGTAATACTATTTCAAGTTTTAATGATTGTTAAAACCGTGATTGATCATGCACTTTGAAAAACTCACAGTGATGCTGCTTATTGCCTGGAAAAGCAGCAGCAGTCCCAGTCGGCAATGTTTAATTTATGAAAACATGGTGGAAGGCAACGAAGGCGCCCATGTGGACAGTTCTCTAGAGATTTTTCCCACTTTAAAAAGGACAAAGTGGACTTCTAGACCCATTTTGGACATTTCTACAGATGCTTAAGGGGGATTTTAGTATTACCACGGTAACAATGATAACCGTGATCATTTTGGTCACAATAACCCGTGATATGACATTTTCATGTCATTACATCCCTAATTTTCAGTATCATGTCCCACAGTTTAATATCAGCACTTGTTTCAGGAAACATCCGGTTTTACATCAGAGATTAAAGCATCGCAACGAAATCGCTGATCTGACAAGATGAGCAGCTTGTTTTCTTCACCTCCGTCACTGCAAATTCATCGAATTTGTTTCAAATTAGAAGCTACAAAACAGGAGAAAAAGCCCTTTATACAGTTTACATCTGGAAATAAATCCACTTCAGCCATTGATCAGCAGGAAGTTTGACCATCAACCTTCTTTATAGTTTCAAGACTTCTTCAACTCTTAAGAACCAAAGTTTTAACGTCAGATTGTTCACGTCTCTGGAGCCGGACCAGGACCTGCAAACAAGACCAAATGACCTGAGAAAAAGATTTAGAGGCATGGAGTCAGTGTTGGAGCAGTTTTAGGGTTGAAACCTGCAGCTCTGAACACTGAGTCAGAGCCAATGATGATCTGAGAGCAACAGAAACAAACACATCTTACTAATGAAGTTTCTATCTGATCTATAGCAGTGAAACACCCAGAATTTCACAAAACCTAAATATCACAATTAAAAACTGATAAAGGAAACATTTCAATTCAGAAAAAACTCAAATATCACAAAAAAAAAAAAGTTTTCTCCTGTTATGAGGGTTTTCAGATGTTTTGATAAAGCAGTACATCACTGAAGTGTAATGGAAACACTTTTTGCATTTACACGCCATTAGGTGTGACACATCCTTCTTAATTATAATGTTTATGATAATTTACAAGCATGAACTGTGGATCAGAGTGGTGGGGGAAGTTTTACCAGTCACATAATCTGAAAATCTCTGTATTTCAGTGAAAAGAGTAAATTTTTTGATAGCATGTGGATATGAAGTTCTTCATGTATTAGTAATGACTGGCCACCACTTATTTATGTCGTTTCCATATTTATAACATGACCACGACTTGGTTATCTCGTTGCCATGCTAATTATTTGTTGCCACAATTTGACAACGCATGGCCACGGGATAACATCTTAGGGCTGTGTCTTAGTCGCGTGCCTCCAAAATTCCCCCCCGCCGATGTTATCAGATGGCTCCGTGCATACTGACCTTTTCTCTGAATTATCAGATGTTGCTTTCATTTCCTGATCAGGAGCAGCAGTTGCTCCAAACCACAAGATGTTTTGTATCTTCATCAGAGGTTGCGCTAGACTTTTTCATTTTCGGTCATTTTGACTGATAAGGTAATAAAAAACCAACCATGATCTCTTTTTTACTGGTCACTTTCATTTTTAGATATTCAGTAGTATTTAATTTTCATTCATCTTAGTTAATAATTAATGTGATTAAAAAATTCATTACTCATATATTATATTGTATTATATTATATTATTTCTTACATCTGTTGCAGAACATTTCTCCATCCTCCCTCCTGAGTGGGG
This sequence comes from Atherinomorus stipes, assembly GCA_023101725.1. NCBI lineage: Eukaryota > Metazoa > Chordata > Actinopteri > Atheriniformes > Atherinidae > Atherinomorus > Atherinomorus stipes. The sequence continues at coordinate 521,841 of JALJCO010002690.1, forward strand.
AGGGAGAAAGTCCTGCAAGCAGTTCCTACAAAAAAAATCACAATTGTAAATTGTGCATTGTTATCTCTATTGCAGAGGCAACACAAAATAAATAAAACTTGAGAACATAAGTACTGGAAAGAAATGCCGTTGTAACAAAAATAAATTATATTTATGATAAAATTAAACAAAATTAAGATTAAAAACAGCTTTTTTGAATGAATGATTTAACACCCGGTTATTATTAATTTTATTTACTATTTAATGGAAAATGTTTAAATACAAATTGCAATAATGATATTATACTAAACGATAATGCGCAATGAGCTGAATGAAACCAATCAAAGATAAAAACATCTAGGGGTGTCCCCGACTAAGAATTTTCATAGTCAAACCTGATTCGTCAGATCATGCCATTCGTCGACGAGAGTCGAATCATGTCCCCCCCCCCCCCTTATTGGTCAATAATCTCATTTGCGTCTTTTCCTGTTCCAGAGAAAGAGCTATAACACCTCATTAAATTAATGTAATTTTTCACTTGGCATAAAACAACAACAGGACGTCATCAACTTTCATTTTTCTATATCACTGATTAGGCTGTAAAACATGTCTGCTCATTTAAATCCTTATTTATTAAAATATTTAACAAAAAGAAAATTACAAAGTATGTTGGTGTGAATTGAAACAATTCATTAATTAGATTTTTATCTTTCAGTTAACACTGCAGGCATAAACCTATATATTTTTTTTCGAATCAGGAAAGAGAATTAAAAGGCTGTAACAGCGGCTCAGTCCAAATGTCAAACATATAAAGAGGAATTCCAATAGAATAACCTTCACAGAATAAATAAATTAATAAAACGACAAAAAAACAAGCTCATAATGAAGTACAAAGTTATCCATGTAAAACGGAAAGTAAAAGTTAGAAAGTGCAGCAAAAAGGCGAAGAACGGGAGACGTGCTCCTCGTTTCGTTAATAAAGCCGACAGGAGAATCTCCTCTGGATGGCGTGGAGTGGAGGTGGGGAGGATGTGCAGAACGTCACAGCCATGATTATTCTACAACTTACTGGAATGGTGCAGCATCGTCTGACATCTCCACCGTTCATGAGGAGCCGCTCCACAGCTGATGCAGCGAGACGGCGGTCCAGTTCAGGACAAAGATAAAAGCGCTGCTCTAGGAAGTCTGATACCAGCCGCAGACCTCATGATTCAGGAAATTATGTTCCTTAAAAATGTGTTCTTTCCTGATATAATCTGAATAATCCTCCAGCAGCACCAGTAGATGCGGTGTTTATGTCTAACAGTCACTGTTTCCACCTTGACAGACTGAAGGCCTTTTCACACCGGGACCGATGCGAATAAACGGCACGAAATTGCGAATAATTCGGAGGACAAATATCGACGCATTTGTTTATACACACCTGCTCCGACGCGAAATTACGAAGATGCAAGAGCAAACTCGCATCCGTTATTCCAGAGGAACGTGAGCACATGCAGCAGTGACGGAGGGAGAGGCGGCTGCAGGGAAACAACTGGATGCTGAAAACAGCTGATCTCACCGTGGAGATGCCAAATGGGGATTTTAAATACGACACCTGTAGCTAATAACCTTGAATGGCTACAAAATGTAGGCAAAACACTGCTACTTCAGCTGTGACACCCCGCCACCGCCCCGTTTGCCAAACAAGAGTGCTGCGATATGAAGGTGATAACACCTGAGCCATATGATGCAGTAACAGCGACCAAGCGACACCTCTCTCTTTTTCCTTTCTCTTTTTGCTTGCAACCAGCTCTGTGACGGTCAGAGCGCCTTCTCTGATTCAGTGTTGTTTTCGTTAACGATGACGAAATCATTTCGTTGACGCCCCTTTTTTTCATGACGATGACGAGACGATAACGAGCTAAACATGTCTCTTTGATGACTAAAGGCCTTTACACACCTACTCCGAATATTTCGTCCGAAAGATTCGCACGGCAAAAGCTTTAATCAAATTGATATCAAGTCAACGGGAGCGTTCACATCAGTGACAAAATTTCGTCTTGCGATTTTGCGACGTTTATTTTTTCGAACTGAGGTCGATTTTCTTAATATTCGCATCCGACAGATATACAATCCACCAATCAGAGAAGGCGCTCTGACGTCACGCCCACACCTTAACCATGATATTAATCTTTGTCATTTCTATCTGCTAAACAGCGTTTTTGCGGGTTACCGTCGGGTATCTGGTAGTGGCCACGCGTTATATGTGAACAAACCTGTCATGAATGACGATGGTGTGTCCGTTACTTTTCCCTTGTAACTTCTATAACAGTCAGATGTCATTATGTTGTTAGGCAGTGAGCACAGATGCGACTGTTTCAACAAGATAAGTGAAAGTAATTATTGAAACAGTAATATGGTGCATTTAGCATTGGTTTATGAAACAAGTACAGTAATGGGCTAAGCCCATAAATTTCCCTAAATTTGTAATTAATTTTAACTAACTTTTGAATATACAGTATATAAACATATACAGTATATACTTTTTTAAAGTGATTTGCCAACAATGGACATAAGGTCTTTTTTTCAAAAAAAGAGAAAAGCTCAGTTGAGAGAAAACAACTGAAGACAGTTTTACAATGATATCTTATGGCATATAACTTAGGAAAATAATACAATAATTTGCTCTGGTTGATGTATAAATGAAGGACAAAAAGAGAGAGATGGTAGATAGAGAGAAAATACCAGCATGAGCATTTAAGAACACACTTACCCTAGTTTGTGTACTTTCTTTTGAAGTTGAGGTTAAATGATGTCATGTTTAAATGCTGCACATATAGCAGTAACAAAAACACCTTACCTGGTGATGTTGTGGTTTCAGCCCACCACAATATGCAGATAAGGCCTTTTACCTGTTTTACATCCTGAACAAAGGTACAAATAACCTTATAATTGTGTGGAATATATTGGTGTGTCAATTTCTACAATATTTTTTGTGGCTCTGGTTGATCTTTGTGTGTTGTACAAAGAGGAAAAGATAAAAGCAAGAATGAGAACAACACAGAGGTGAACAAGAACCAGGTTAAAAGAAGAAGAAGATGGGATTGTATTTTAAGACATTTACTTTGGGTGAAGTAGCATTTTTAAAAAACAGTTTTTCTTTATATTTTTGGTTAAATTTATGAATAAATCCCTGACTGAGTCCTGGTTTAGTCCTGGTTATACCTGGTTTTGTAAATTCTGCCCTGATGAGTCCTGGTTAGAACTGGTTTTGTAAATTCTGTCCTGAATGAGTCCTGGTTTATAACTGGTTCTGTGAATTCTGCTCAGTGAGTCCTTGTTTAGTCCTGAGCTAAATATTGGCATTGTTCTTTGAGTAAGATGTGTGACACCAAGACTGAGTTTTAACTTTAATGGTTATCCATTAAAACATTACAATGAAAACATAATGTAGTGTTATGATTATTAAAGAACATGGGCAGGACACCCTTAACGTTAGGTAGATAAAGGTAAATACTGAATTTTTGGTACCACACCAGTATATTAAATTATTTATTACTTTTTTGTACTGGATCACCCTTGTAACAATGAATCTTTTCTGGGCTAAGCCCCCTGATGATGACAATGTCTAGCTCCGCCCCTGCACTACCTACCAGGTGAACTTTAGATTATTGTCGTCTGATGCTCTGAATCAATGAGCTTGTGGGAACTGCTGTAGGCCGGGCTGCGCTGCGCACCGCACCAGTGCGTTATGGGCAGTGTTGTATAGTAACTAAGTAAAAATACTTCTTTACTTTACTTAAGTAGTATTTTTTTTATATTTGTACTTTTACTTTGCTACTTCTATTTCTGATTACTTTTACTTTCACTTCACTACATTTTCAGAGAAAAATCATTACTTTTACTCCATTACATTTACCTGAGCATCTTAGTTACTAGTTACAAAATAAGAAGGAACGTATCAGCCAATGGACAATCTTTGTTCTGTTGTAGTGGGACTAGCAGCAGCCGTGTGCAGCCGTCTCTGAAGCTAAACACACCTTTACCTGCCTCAGCAGCAGGTGAACGGCTGTTCAGCATCATTGGTCTGGTCTTCAGTCCAAGAAGAGAGAGACTGAGTTCTCACCATTTTGAGAAACAACTTCTTTTGAGGTTGAACAAAATGTTTTTCTGGGTTCAGTAATGACTGGATGGACAGTTCATGAGCTGTCACACTGCAGTCATGTCAGTCAGTCATTTCAGATTGCGTTTTATCAACAGTACTTTTTACTTTTGATACTTAAGTACAGTAAATACTAGCTACTTTTTACTTTTACTCAAGTAATTTTCTAGCAGGTGACTTTCACTTTTACTTGAGTCATTTTCCAGTAAGTTACTTTCACTTTTACTCAAGTATGGCTTTTGGGTACTTTATACAACACTGGTTATGGGGAAGTGTAACGTGAAAGGCGCACGCAGCACACAAACGCCACAGGTTTGGACCATACCAAGTTTAGAGAGGTGGGGGAGCCTAGTAATGACAGGCAGCGTCCCCTTTTTATTACGTTTTGCATACATTGTACTTGATGAGAAATTCTCAAATCTAAAATAATAAAAAAAAAAAACTGAAAAAAGAAACCTCAAAAAAAGATCCGGGGCTTTTGAAGAATCATTCCAGGCTTAAGCCCCCTAAACCCCCCCCCCCCCCCCCCCCCCCCCCCGCTCCGCCAATGCTGCGGGACTCTGGTGAACACACCTGCGGTCAGACACGCAGCTGCTTGGCTGCGCTGATCAGAAACGGTAGGAAGATCGTCTCTTTCAGAGAGCCGGCCTTTTTGATTCGGTTCCCAAAGAGCCGGCTGTTTCGACTCCCAAATGGTTTGTAATTTAAGATATTTGCAGCCCTATGTTTTACCTTAATTTTGCAATAAATTGATGGTTTGTGTGTCAAAAACTTCTCAGTATTTTTATGAGCAGCTTTAGAATTTATTCTATCTTCAAACTTTTTTATTTGACAGGGACAGTACACATATTAATGAACATATAGCAACATGTTGGATTGCCATTAGCAAGCTAATTAGCATCAGCAGTCCCTTGGCAGGTAAAGAAAAGATACACAATATAATAAAACAACAAAATTAAACTTTCAGGTGCCACATGATTATAATACAAGACAACGCAATGCACTCCCCTCACCATTAACTGCTGTCTTCACTTGCAATGGAACAAAGTCTTTCTTCTCTGTTTTCATATACAAACCTTATATGTTCAAATGTAACCGGCAGCATGGTCTCCTTGTGGCCAGTTTTTCTTTTTTTAAAAAAAAAATATAGCCTACCTGACAAAAACTAGACTAAAACGTTTTTGATTTTCGTCGACTAAAACTATAAGATACAGAAATGACTAAAATATGACTAAAACTAATAAGCATTTTTGTCAGAAAGACTAAGACTAAAACTCAGATAGCTGCCAAAAACAACACTGCTCTGATTGGTGGATTGCGTATCTGTCGGATGCGAATATTAAGAAAATCGACCCCAGTTAGAAAAAATAAACGTCGCAAAAACCAAGACGGAATTTTGTCACTGATGTGAACGCACCCGTTGACTTGATATTAATTTGATTAAAGCTTTTGCCGTGCGAATCTTTTGGACGAAATATTCGGAGTAGGTGTGTAAAGGCCTTGATGCTGTAAATCAGTGGAAGAAACTACAACGATGATGTGACAGTTCAGCGTCCTGTCATCATGTCTCTGGCTACTTGGTCATAGAGACGTCTCTTTGGCTGAATGGTCAACGCGCGCGACTTACCGGCAGACTGCGGTTTAAACCCGCCTGCCCGGCCCACCTTGCCTTATGCCACACTGACAGAATGATGCGGCTGCTAATAGACCTGTAACATGAATTATTTAAAGAACAAATGAATATTGTGTAAAAATCAAACGTTCAGCACCCTCCCTACTGCAGGATGGTATGATCTTTGCTTGGTAACCACATGTTGCGACTATTCGACTTAGAGACTGACAGTCAAAGCACAGTTTTGGAAACTAATCGTCGACTATTTGGGGACACCCCTAAAAACATCATCACTAACAGTAGCAGCATCAGTGTTACATCATGACATCTGATAGGCTACCATGATCATGTGACACAGAAGCTACAATCTCTGGCTGGTTCCATGCAGAATTTCAATGCCTGAAATTCTCAGAGGTGAAAACACTCTGCATGTTTTGTATCTGTACAGTGGTATCTTAATATTTAAAAAAGTATCAAATCTGATATTTTGACAGGCTGATATCAAAGAATTGACTCCAGAGCAAAGATATAGAATCCGTGTATGGTTCGTTCTTTGGTTTTTTCCGTTTCAAAATAAAATCGCAAAAACAAAATAACTATGTAGTTTTTTGCTTTTTCTGTTTTTAAACCCTAAATGAAAAAACATAAAAACAAAATAATTGAAAATCCACAGTGTTTGATTTTTACTTCAGTCATAAATAAAACACACTTGTTTGTTTAGTACAGCCTATCATAAATAGGCTATCATATCACATAATGTCACGGGTTTTATTGTGAAAACTGACACTTAAGGCTTTGAAATGTGGAGCAGGCTATGAACTACTAAATCTTTGAATGAAGAAACCGTGCATGCAGTTGATCAGAGAAAAATCTCTGTACTTCATGGCTACTGCTACACGAAGAAAGTGGACAATGGTCAAACATCACACCCTTAAAACGGAAAGGATGTCTCCGTGTTGGCTATTCAATGTAACTGGTGGGAAGTGGACTCAAAAGCAGACGTGACTCTCATGGTTTAACAGTTTATTTAAAAGAAGCAGTTTAAATTATCCACAGGCAGCAAACCAAACATGGCATCATCCTTTTACTGGTGCTCAGCTGTCTTCCCGAAAAATAAAATTACTATTTAAAAAATATGAACATGGCTACGCAAAATAATCTGGTCAGTGAAAACAAATTAATCTTCCCTCAGAACTGAATGCTTAGTTTTCATTAGACACTTTTCTCCTCCATAGTTGGCATACCTGGGAAGTGATCAAAGCGCAGCATGTGACGGGGTCGGACTGGATAAATAACCGTTTGCTCGTTTATTATTCACTTTAACTGTACGAACTTTAACTGGGCTATTGTTGCCGTAACTGTAGCAAAAAAAGCCCAATGATATGATCCTTGTGAAGTCGTAGCCTACTGAGAATCCAACCACAACAGAGACGCTCGTGGAAAGGGGCACCAGGAGGAAAGCTCGGCGCTCCACGGCACGTCACACTCAGTGATATTCCTTGTTTATAATGAACTGAGTTTTTAATGTTTCGTGATCACTGATGTGACAAGGCTGTATGCTGCACAATAGCAGCACATGAGCATGAAGTGCAATTATTAACACTGATTGGCTGCGTAAAAATTTAGGCTATGAAATGTGTATCACGCGCTGGGCAGTGTTACTCACTGTTTTACTGCAGTTACCTGCTTGTTGCACCTGTCACCCAATTGGCTGCTTTGCGAATTGTACGAAATAAATTATGTCTTTATTTTAAAAGTCGATTTGGATTTTATTTCGTGCTCGGAGAGCAAGGGAAAGGTGTGCAACCGCATGGCGGTGCTCAAAGACCACGTTCATACCGCAGGTCGTAATGCTCTGATTTTTTTCTCAGATCCATTTTTTTTGTGTGTGTGTGCGGATGTTCACATTACATTTCTAAATAGGGCCTGTCTACCAACTGCAATATGAACAGCTGACGCTTCTGATGTGACACGCATGCTCAGTTTAACACAAATGACATCACGCATGTAACGGTGTTCATGGAAACCAATGCAAACAAACATGGAGGTCATCGGCATTGTGGCTCACGTTGAAAGCAATTTGTGGCGGCAGTCAGCAAAAGAATGAGCGGGTTTTGTAAAGAGGGAGGAAGAAGAGAAACATACTTGTGATGACGTGTCTGTGTGGAACAACGGTTGCGACATCTGTAGCTACAGATGCTGCAACCGCTATGCTGCACATTAATCACCGCTATTCTCTCTACCATCTCTCCCTTTACCGGATGCATTTCACACGCTTTTCTCTTCTGGCCTCGTCCACAGCGGTGCGCCCCCTCCGCGCGTGCACACCCTCTCTCTTACGTTCACACACTGAGCTGCTGGACCACATAAAGGCTTCCCACAACACTTTCATCAGTTTCCAGGTTGATGTTCAATCAGAGCCAGAATAATATGATTTAACTCTTCAGTCCATTGTTTACATCCATGGTCCATCTCCTCTGGTGCAGAAATAAAAACAGCTGTTATCAGTTTGATCAGGGGAGGTGCCTTCCCTCCAGGTGCTGCCAATCAGTTCATTAAAAGTTTTTGTTTTATCAATTAAAATTAAAGATTAAAAAAACATTCCTTTATTTGTTTTTTGGAATTTTCGTTTTTCAAATTTCGTTTTAAAACATAAAAAAACCAACAAACCACCTGTTTTTTTTCGTTTTTTCACATTTTGTTTTGAAACGGAAAAACCAAAGAACGAACCATACACGGATTAATAGCCTCCGCCAACGCCACACTGACCGCCGCCGTTGCCCAGGGGGGGCACTCAGTACATGTGTAATACGGGAATTCGTGCTTTCCGGAACTTTCCGGAATCTAGGCGTTTTCTCTTCCGGGCCATCTCAAAAATAGCTGAATCCAATGTCCCTGCTTTGTTACGGTTTATAAATCAGATAAACGCCAACCATTTTAAATTTTAATTTGTTCTGGACTAGAGTGACGGAAACGAAACGGCTTTGCGCACGGTAGTTGTACTGCTGTCTTATTACCATGGTGGCAGTCACCCAAAAGTTTCTTTGTGAAAATGTAGGACTTGGGCAATCCTGCTTATTTTTTTTCGGTAGTCATGTCCTCTCTTCTAGGGCAGAGTCCTAAAGGGGTCCCTGGT